>MU227509.1:836219-851610 GCA_018584345.1 Thuja plicata | reverse complement strand
TGAAATGGATGAGAGACTAATATTATCTTGATCTTTCATTGTGTGGATTATTCATTTCAATGTTTTGTTGTAAACTTTATTGATGTATTTGTAAGTGAGTTGAAATGGATTTCTAAATGTATAAGATGAAATCTTGCAAAAATGATAAAAGATCTCTCTCTCTCTCTCTCCTGATAATTGAAGAATGCTCTCAATGCAAGAAAATTATCCTTATTGATAGATTAAATATCGTAGCAATTTACATTTTATTTCCATACTTATGATTGTAACAAAGTGACTGTGATCAAGTGAGCATGTTAGCTTCAAAGTTGAATTCAAATTAGTTGATCAATTAATCTATAATAACCCATGTAGATAACAATTCTATTAAATGACCATTGGTAACTTAATGTCTAAAGGAAACAATTGAACTATATTGGTATATTTATTCATCATACCAAGGAGGAAGTTTTAGAAAAACAAATAGCAGTGCAAATGAAAATAACACTTTCCAGGTCTCTGGAAAATGTATGGGGAGGGAAATTAATTCCCTCCCTCATACATTACACAGAGAATATTCCTCTGTGGATGCCTTTTTTTAATCTCACCTTTATTAACTTCCTAAACAAACTTTTATTTCCCCTTAATGCTTATGATAAGTTTTGTTTAAAAAGGGCTTAATGTTCCATCTCATCCCCCATGGGACCCACCATATCTTTTCATCAAATCTCTACTTTCCATGCAAAATAGTGGGGTCTGCCATGGCATTTATTACTTGCAAAACCAATAAAACCCCTTAACCATTCGCTGGTTAAGTCAACCTTGTGGATTAAAGCTTTCCCTAAACAAGTCCTTTCACATTCCACTTTACAAATATTAGAAAGGGTACCTTGGGTCCCACCTACCCCTTGAAATTCACTGCCCCTTGACTTGCTGCCACCTAATTCCACCTTGTCATGCGAAATTTCATGGGATTCTACACTTTGACCAAGGCAATGTACTTGTTGAGTACCCCTCCATCTCTTCCATGCGAAAGCTTTGGGAAGAGGCCTTCTTTCCTTAGGATTTTCGCAGCCTTGGGAGCAGAGTTCATTCTCTCCCCACTCACTTGTTGAAGTGACTTTTTTTAAATTGTTTTTAGTTGTGTATGATATGTGGTAAGTGTAGAGTGCTAGTTGGTAGATAGGTTTGTGTTTTGATAGGTTAGTTGTCTAGTTTAGTGGTTAGTTTAGTGATTAGATAAGTTAGTTTAGATTGTTGTTTTTATTATGTTAAAATTGTTAATAATATCATGTTATTAATATTAGTGTAGATTAGTTAGTTATTTTAATAAAGTTAATTTAAGATGTTAATAAAATATGTAATTTGAAAATTAAGTTTTGTTTTTATTATAGTTAGATAATATTGTTATTAATCAAGACATAGTTAATAATTATAAATGGATTTTATATGACAAAGTTTTAATAGGATATTTAGTTAATATTTAAGGTACCACATGCTAATGTTATAGCGTGATAATAATATCAAATGATATATTATAATTATAGTAACTTATTAATAATTATTATAATTAATTAATATACATCGTATTTATCAATTAATACCATAAATGTTATTGAATAATAAACTTGATAATATTTATCATAAACTAATGTTACCTTGAGAGTATTAAATTGGTTAAAAGTACATTGATTAATGGGGTATGTAGTAATTATAAATTGAATTAATAATTATTCATTTGAAAATGAATATTGATGTAAACGTCAAATTAAATTTTATATTCATCATTTCCATAAATGGACTACACAGTTATAGAATCATATTGGCTTGATATGTACCCTTTTTGGATATGGTTAACCTATCTTTAGAATGACGTAAACTATAACATTCAATTCCTCCTAGATAACCTATAATCTTTTTAAATCGATGATCGACGATATTGATCGAGAAGATGATCAACGATCTTCCTCAATTATATCGATATCATCCAGCATCATATGGTTTCAACATTGTTATGGTTGATCGCCAGAGTCTTTTGTGATCACGTCGTTGAATCCTCTTTCCCGCAACTTCAACGTGGAACTTTTCTCTTTTTAAAAAAAAAATTTTGTTGGTTGTGTTTGACCCGAACTTTTGGGCATCACAAATAATGAGGCATTTATTATAGGATCAAATGTGGACATTGAAGGATTTAATAAGATATTAGATGAGGCATTCAAGGCAGAAACTGGCATGAATAATTTTCTATTGGATGTTAAGAACATCACTGATGTTACATGGGAGAGGCAAAAGGAACAAGTGCAGGCCACCCAAGGCTTCAAGTGGCCAACAGATGATGAAGTGACAACATGCGAACTGATCACTAGGCCCAAGAAAAAGAAACCCGCGGTGGAGGAAGAAATCTTGGATGATGAATAAAGGTGAACATTTGCCACCTCACTGTTGAGTATGAAGAATGTCAGTTATTACTAAAGAAAAGTAGGTAAGCATGTAAAGACAGTCACCCAGGTTTGACATAAATGATACCAGCTATTATGAATACTGTCAAAGTGAAAGCGCCAGATAAAGAGAAGAACAAAGAATATCAGATTTCATCTCTTGACTTTGTCTTTCCACTGTTTCTTCTTTATCCTCTTTTGTCTTTTTTATAGTTTTAGGGTTAGGTTTTCTGAGACCATCCGAAGCTTGTTGCATCCTTTTGAAAAGGATTCCAAGATGGTTAAAGACCTATAAATATTCTAAAGGTTGTAATTGTAAAGGAGTGAGGAAATATATTGTAAAATTAGACTTTCTAGATTGGTGTCTGTGTTTTCAAGCTTCAAAGATTTTTCATGTATGAAAGAAGGATCATATCAATAAAATACGGTGCAATTTTACTCTTCTCTATTGTTGTATCTTTATTTCCTATGTATTTTTTTTTATGCTTAAGGTTGTAAGGCAGTCTGAAGAATTTTGGTTACAAGGTAACTATTTAATTACTTACAAGTTTCTTTCATGTAAAGAACTAAGTTTTGTGGGTAGTTTCAGGGACAATATCAGTATTTAAAGATTTGATATAGTATTTTAGATGTAACTAGATAATTTGTAAGGCATTTTATCTAAATTGCATGTAGGTTGTAAGGCAGCTTACAGTGTTTTTTTATGTGAGACTTGGGCTCATTGACTCTGTAACCCAAAGGATAGGCACTGATCTAGGTCTCAGTCTGATAATCTGTCATCATCCAAGTTTTCAAAATTATTCAAAATTATTTCAATCAAAATACTTCTGTTACTAAGAACAAACAAACTGAACTCAGTAAGGACTCATGTCAGTAGGACAGTGTCCATTTTAGTGATTCCTTGAAGAGTGAATCATTAGGTTATCCCTCCTATAATTAAAAGGAAGAAGGATGAAAGTCCTTGTATCATTGGTTTATGCTATATTTACAACTATGGTTTGTATGGTTAAGTTTTGCATTTGGATATGTCTGGTCATATGCAGAATGTTTCATAAGTTGGCTCAATAATTCCTAATAGCAAATCAGTGTCCACATTAATATATACTATATAATCAGTCGTCATAAAGAGGTAAAACCTACCTGAGTATTTGTGGAGCTCAAAAACAAAGAAGGATCTTATCCAATCCTTTGCAATGAGGCTTTCCTTGTATCTGAATCAGTATTAGAAGACATAGTGTTCAAGTAGTCATTTCAAGCATTGTGATTCATACAAGAAAAATCCCTAATAGGTCAGACGCTTCCCGAGGCCGCCCAATTTTGGAGAATCGGTAGGTGATTCATCCTGCTTTGTTAATTTGATGCAATTTTGTATGTTTGATAGGATTTGTAGCATGTTCAGGTTAGATCCAATCATAGGCTAAGTTAGGATTTTTAATGTTTTTGGGTTGAAAAATGGATGCGCAGTTGCGGCACATGTATGCGCAGCTAGTATGCTCATTTGCGTAGATTGTGCGCATTCATTTAGGGATCCTGCACATTTGTAGGATGTGAATGTGAATGTTGTGCATGGATTTAAAAATGTTACGCATTTGTTATATCTGCACAAATGCTAGGGGGTTATGCGCATACATTCAAAAATGTTGCACATTTATGAAAATGGTAGAATTTGGGCAAATTAGGGGGTCAATTAGGTCAAACAGTAGATCAATAGGATGAGTGGATCTGTCAGTGTTGTATTTGTGATCAATTGGTATCAAAATAGGCAACATTATAGCATAGTCTCTAGTTAACCTTCCTGAGATTTAGATAATTGATAGAATTATCTGTTGAGACATGTGATAAACATGTGTTCAATTGATAGATAAGAGAGATAGATAAATCAGTTTGATCGATGTTTGATAGTTTTATTTTTTGATTTGTGATGATAGGAGGATAATACTGACATCCTGATGTCACGGGAGAGATATCCCATGATGCAGAGTCTGAGATCAACATTGTCAGAGACTGACAGAGTGATGATTGGGGCGACAGGTCTATATCATGTGATATACATGCCCAAGATTTGGGTGAATCTGGGTATGTTGACTGTGTTGGCAAAGAGGTGGCACTCGGAGATGAGTTCATTTCATCTTCCGACAGGAGAGATGACTGTGACGTTAGAGGATGTGTATCACATCCTACAACTACCTATCACAGGAGAGTTCGTACAGTATGACCGTCATGGTGGTTTGACGGAGTGTAGGGGATTTTTTGGGGATGAGGATATTGACAAGGCAGAGATTAGTTGGGAGGATATGATAGAGTTGTATGAGCCACTTCCGATTGTATTGGCCAGAGCGATTAGAGGATATGTTTGTCCAGATCGAAGATCACACGGCTTCACAGTTGGGTGGGGTCAGACTCTTTAAAGGATGATGGACGAGGGGACTAATTTTTCTTTGGGGTGTTCTTATTAGCACATCTATATCATGATCTTCATTAGGTTGTATATCAGAGAGGAGCCTCGACATCAGTAGGTGTCACATTTCTCCATGTGTGGGCATGGGAGCGCATTGCTATCACATGGCTGACAACATTGAGATTCTGAGGCGTAGGGCAGCCATATATTTTTCTTTATGAATCAATCCAGTCTTGGGATGATTAGAGTTTTGGAGGTACACTTTTTATAAGATAGATGTTCTGATCTAGAGACCCTACCTAGGGTGCAAGCCATGGGAGGATGAGCATCAAATCGGATACTATTTTGAGTCATGATGGTTGATAAGGATGACTCCCTATATTATAGAGCGGTAGATGGTGAGTAGGGTCCTGCAACAGTTTCACAGGATTTAGGGGTTGCCTCAGGGGGTGACAGAGTTTTCCCACACCCATCAGGAGAGATAGGACTGGGGACCGATGGTATCATATGAGGTTGCTTGATATGAGTTCCTAAACATGCCATTTCAGGCATAGTCGATGAGACAAGGGGTCGTAGACCTAGGCATGATAGCAGAGTATGAGAGATACTTGAGGGATCATCCATTCCTGAGACTTAGTGACCTGGCAAAGAGGCCACCATAGAGAGACCCTGAGGATATACGCTGAGGTAGGGAACAAGGTCACGATAGGAGAGGCCAAGGGGGAGGTGGAGATAATGATGATGATGGAGAAAATAGAAGGGATGGTCCAGGTAGAGGGAGAGGAGATAGAGAGAGACCCCAGGATTTGATACCACCTCCGGGCAGACAGGAGGTACACCCACCACCGGTACAAAGACCAGTAGCTTCCTAGAGATAGGCACTAGTACAGGCACAGGCTTAGAGATGGGCATAGGCTTAGATACCAGCTCAAATACAAATACTGATACTAGTAGTTCCCTTGGTATAGGTACAGGTACCGATACAGGAAGGACAGGGGCAGGATGATACTAGGCTAGGCAGGAGTGGTACTAGGCAGTGTTGGACAGGATGATATTCAGGACGAGCCTATGCTTGATGTTGGTGATGACATACAGATGCCAGATGTAGGGGCACAGGACGTAGAGGCAAAGATGGATGTCAGGAGGTGGGATACCTACTTACAGAGGGAAACAGCAAAGGAGGAGGATATAGATATTGATGCGTTGCTAGTCAGACTAGCAACGATATAGGTACAGGCTGACTGCATCCCTAGTTTAGAGAGACGGTTGGAGAGGTTAGAGGGGGAGATCATGGAGGTGAGACAAGAGCAGGATACCTCCATAGAGTGGTTAGGGGAGGCAGAGACACTGCTTCATGAGCTAGAGTCCACAGAGACATTGGGACCTCATGCAGACAGTCTCTAGATGATGATGAGAGCTGGTAGAGAGATTACTTATTGGAGAGAGGCATACAGATAGGTTGTTCCATGGGATCAGTGGATTGGGAGCTTTAGGGAGAGCTCATATGTAGTGCAAACAATAACACATCAAAGACAGGGGTCAACAGGTAGTGGGGATACATCATCACACCCAGGGAGACCACCATCAGGGTCTAGAGATCCATCAATGGCAGGTACTTCTATTGCAGCACACAAACATTGACAAACAGAGTCTAGAGGCAGTGGTTCTTAGCTATTGTGACATACACTATGTATTGATGGCTTCACTATATCATTTTTTTATTATTATGATAGACTTGATGGATGCTTATGGACACATGATTTATTTTATGAGATATCATTGGACATTTGGACTTTTTTTTTTGTTTTATGGACTCTTGATGATGGACTTTCTATATGATGCAGTTCTATTATGATTACTTCTATGATGCATTTCTTATGATGATATGTATATGTGGATACTGACACATGCAGGATGTGATTAATGACTTTGATTATGCATTTCTTGTGATGATATATATATGTGGATACTGACACATGCAGGATGTGATGAATGACTTTGATTATGCATTTCTTATGATGATATATATATGTGGATACTGACACATGCAGGATGTGATGAATGACTTTGATTATGCATTTCTTATGACTATTTATTGCCACATGGATGCAAAATTACTATGATTTGATCACATAATCACTAATGGTATATAAAATAGATAGATGAATAATAATAATAATGAAAATGGTAATGAACTTAATGATATGCGATAATGATATAAAATAAAATGGATAATGATAGGAATAATATAATAACCTATAATGGTATGAAATGACAATTATGACAAAATGAGATGATCAAAATATGCATGTGAATATAAATGGTTTTATATAAAATGAACAAATCTAAATGCTATATTTTTGTTATCCAGAATGTCCTCAATGTTTAAACAACCATGTGTCTGACACAAGAAGAACAGACAAAGAGAAAAAGATGACATAAGCAAGAGATCCTACAGAACCCTATAAAAGGAGCTTTTATGATCTATTAAATGCAAATGCAAAATGATATGAGAAATGAGCATCTCCACAACTTTAGAAACATCGTATAAATTCATAATTATTGGAATTTGATATTCATCATTGAGCTCGTTATGTTGCAAGAAGATGCAAGCATCATGGTATAATTAAACTAGGATGACCTGAGCACTTCTTGCAAGGATTTTAATGTAGCAAACTTGACAAGCATCTAGGTATAATTGAACCGAGATGACCTGAGTTTTGTTTGCATAATAGACAATGAATATCCCCCCTCCATTGGGGAACAAATATTTGGAGTCGAGGTATGTGTGGCATATCATTGTCAATAGTATTTGTATAACAATAGGATTTGCATGTTTTCAATACTCATTAAATGAATGAAGGCACTTACGCACAGACACCCCAATTATTTGTTCCTACGACTTCATTGGAAGATATCCCACAAATAGCAATCAAAGAAAATATCATGTCCCATCCTAGCTATTCTAATCAATGACATATTTGGATTGTTAAACTCATGTCAAAGATATCCGGGAATAGCATAGAAACATGATAACAATGAAATCCATATATGAATGCATAATCGTATAAAAAATCATTCTAACATGTCTGCCATGAATATACATTTCTTTGCCAAAATATAGTGTTAGGTTTGTTAATCAATTTGGTTGATATGATGTTGTTGTAGACGTATAGATTAATGGTCATATTTCAAAAGATAGGTCACCGTTTATGAATCATGATGTAGGATAACATTGTGTAAGAATATTTTATTATGTTTTCTTGTTTGGTAAAAATTACTCCATTCCATCCTCTAAGAGTCGTGACTATCATAGATCCACTTCCCAAACTAGGTTGAGGACATGCCCCCAGCTAGGTGATGGACTGACTTATTTGTTGGAAACACTGAGAGGGGGGGTGAATCAGTGTTTAGCTAATTATTCAAATTCAGCAACTTAAACATAAATCAAATATACATCTAGTGAAGCTTAATACAAGAACACATAACACTTGATATGATTACGGGGAAACCTTGATTAGAGGAAAACCCCGGTAGGAATTAGTACCCACAAATATTGTACTAGTATAATGAACCTGTTAAAGTTCCTTTGCCCTATTAGAAGCAGTCTTTACAATGTGAGTACAATGACCTGGTTAAGGGTCTAACCCTGTTAGGAGTCTTTTACAAACAACCCTATTAGGGGTGAGGACTCACTGTCCAACAGCTCACTGCTCAAAGAGAAAGAAGGCTACAACCTTCTGAGAATAGATATACACTATATCCAAAGATGAACTGTTGTATGTGACATAGATGTCTAATCAGTTCCAGTTATGTGCTTATGCTCTTAACTTCTTTAAGGGCTCTATCTCATACTGATCTACTATACATCTTCTCTAACTTATTCGATGACACTTCAAATGTATCTTTGCATTGCATATATATATCTTTATGCCTGAATAGACGTGACTATAAACAAGACCTTAGTCGGCCCAAAAACATAATACACAATGCTTCCAAACAAATTGGATTAAGCATATTTACAACAATGTTTAATACATGATTACAAACTTATTATAATAGGTTCTTAGCCTTTACATAACAAAAAATTTACACACTAATCAAAACAATGAAGTCGGCTTCATGCTCTGTATTCTGTACTGCTGGTGTACTTGTTCTTTCTGTAACTTATCCATACTTCCATTTCATACCATGCATGTATAGGGTAAGCATAATAACATATCATAGAGCTTAAGTCTAAACACGCATATCCTGAGATGATCATACGTACGTGTGTTGATGCCCTGATCGACTGCAAGTCACTGTTTTCTTTTGCCTTCTACACTTAGTCAATTTTCACTTCATAGTTTACTGTCAAAACTTCATATGATTTTGTTGCCATAATGACAACAAAAAATAATTCATATACTCCCTAGGATTCAACTTGCCAACAATCTCCCCCTTTGTCATTAATGGCAACAAAGGAATGTGGCCAAGTTACTCAAATTTGACTAACACAAAAACTGTATATCATTATACTTTATAATATATACTACTCCCCATATATACACATATTCCTTGTATATTACTCCCCCTTTGACATTAATGACAAAGGTGTCAAAATTGTAAGTCTCTAGATACTTACTCCATATAAACATTTGGATATACAACCTAAAGATTCTTTATCTCTTGCTGCCAGAATGCCTTCATTGCATCAACTGTCTAGAGATGGGTGCATAAAGCATAAGTGAGCTTCTCCATTTTCATCAGGTCCATGCAGGGACCTTGAACATATGTGACAATAGTGGCATCAATCTATTTGATGTTCTCATCCAGAACTGCTAAGGAGGGCGCAAGTGTATTTCTCAACTGAGTCTGTCAGGTCCTTATCTTATTGATCTCCATTTTGGCTTTTTCTATCTTGTCAAGCTGACCTTGATAGATACTGTTGCAGATGTTCATCTTGACTAATTTCATAATACTTTCAACCAAGATATCTACCTCCTCTATCTTCTTGATATGTTCAGAGGTCAATTTCACCCTGTCCATGTAGTTGGCTATTACATTTCTGCCTTTAGCTACCAACTCTTTCAACATAGACTGACCAATCATCAATGATTTTAAATCTAAGGAAAAATTCTTTACTAGTTCAGTCAACCTTTCCTTTTTGTACTCATCTTCTACAATTCTAGTAGTTGAGTCTACTAAGCTTGTAAAATGTGCTTTGAATCTTGTTAGTATACTGTCTACATCATCAATTGACTGAATTTTTTCTACTTTCTTGTCTGCAAGTACTAGGTCATTTAGAATGTTTACTGATTCTAAGAAGAGAGGATTCCTCATAACATGTTTCTCTTTGGCCTTTTCCATTGCTAGGACACTGATCTTGATCAGGTCTTCTTCTCCCCAAGCATCTAGACTAGCTGAGTCAGGAGTTAAACTTGACAACAATGAGGTAGATGGTTGAATGGATGGTGTGAATATGGTATTCTAATTAGTATACATGCATTCACTTCTAACTGGGATCTCCATGACTGGTGTCTCATTGTTTTGATTATCTTCCTCTTTGTTCAAGTCTGTTGAATCTATAGAGGGAACTTTATTTTGTTGTATAGATGTATCATCATTGCATGCCTTCTCTATCTCTTCTGAGTTTATAAATTCTTTTTCAACTTTATCTATATCATTATCAGAAGTGGTCATAGATATCTTGATATCATCAATCACTATAGTCTCCCCTGAATCTTTTTTTGTATCGGAGGCTATTGAGACTGAGGGCGCTGAAACCTGTGGACCTATCATAGGTGCATTCTGAATAACTAGTTCATGATATGAAGAATACCCACTCAAATGCCTTATGATTCTCTTCATCGACTAGATCATACTCCTTGTTTATGATATGAAGAATTCTTGTTTTGGTTCTTAGGTGCGGCTTTACTAAATCCAACAAAATGACTTTCTCATCATGCGAGCACACCGGGAGAAGACTATCCAATGTTTCTTCTCTTATCCTCATATCCTCTTCAATTTCTTGCCTCTTCAACATATCAAGTATGTTCCATACCTTGTCTAGTATGACAGTCTTGAGTTCCAATACAGTCCTTTTGAACTTAATCATATGAGAGATGATCATAGAATGAATCTCTAATTTGTCTATCTCTTGATATTTGTCATATATATTCTTGAGAGACTCTAGTCTTCCTTCATTGACAATTATCTTCCTTAAGACATTAAGACTAGGTCTGAAACCTACCTTAGGAGGATCTTGTGTGTTCTTTACCTTGCTCCTTGTAGTTCTTGAGGATGGATGACTAGTGGGCACTTGTTTCCTTCCTCTAGACTTCTTGCTAGGTACTGATGGTGGAGATGCATCTAGATCAATGGTGATTGATGGCACAGATGTATCTTCATTTGATTTCTTCTTCTTATTATTGGGCATATCATCAGTCTTTTCTATTTTTACTTCTGTGGGAGTCTTCTCAAGTTCTTTGGCTATCTTATCTTCTATAGCTCTATCAATATCTTCTTGTGTAACACCATGAACTTTTAGGATATTTGAGGTAATCCTAGATGCCTTCCTTTTGTTCTCAGCACTATATAAGAGAGAATCAACTTGATTTGTCTTTTCTCTATAATTACCCCATGTAGGTTCATTGGGATGCTTGGGCATAGATAAGAGGACTTGTGCATAACCTTCCAGAACATGTTCTTCGGCTTCATAACCAAGAGGGTGAATCCATTTTGTCCTAGGCTCAACTACCTCCATGCAAGTACAGTCAGTCTCCACCATAAAGCATATGGTGTCTTTGTACTTCTCAACTATTTTCTTAGGTATCCTGAACCTCTTCTACATCTTGATTCTGAATGGCTTGATGTCCATGTCCATAGAATCCTTCACACTACTCTTTGATGTGGCTTTTAGTGAAATCTGTGACATAGTGCGTTTGCTCCTGTCTAGGTAGAGATTTGCAACCTTTCCTACTATGTGGAAGTAGAGATATATGATCAGTGAGCCAAACATGAATATCTTTCTCTTGTCATGCTTGATAGCTCATATTTTTTCTATCAATTGAGCGTGCAATATCTCACATAGGTTGTACTAAGTATTATCATTCACCATTTTTATTGCTGCTAAGATAGTGGCTGCAGATACACTGTTTAGTCTACTTGCGTGCTGAAATTTATAACCTAGTATCATGGTAACTAGCTTAATGTCATCTTCCTTGATGGGATCAACTGTCATACCACGCCTATCACTCCTAGATAAGCATGCCTGCTCAACTTTTTTCTTGACATCTTTACCAGTTGGAAGAACTGATCCAATTTTAGGAATTCCAATCATCTCATGAATTAGATCTGCAGTGATGCAGAAAGGAACCTCACCTATCTAGTATAGATCATCATGTATCCTACTCAGTAATATCTTCACCCATTCTGGCTCATAAAACTCATGCACATTGGAATACTCAAAGATAGGGTTACCAGTGAGATGTGCATATTCATCCGTGAATGTATAATCTGGTTTCATCATAGAACCCATGAAAGATGCAATGATGTTGTCTCCAACTATTTCTTTCTTGAAATAAACGTATGCACAGATGTCTTCTACATGTATGACTCCTAGCAGGGTCCTATAGAATTCTCCTTTGACATCATCCAGTATGGACTTGAATGGATGCTTCTTAAAAACAAATCTCTTCCTCTCAGCAATGTCGAATACAATAGGGGTTTCCATACTTACTTGTAACTAGGTTAAGTAGGGTTTCATGACAATTTTGAAATGACATGACTGCTAGGGTTTCATTCCAAATGTAATTTTTTCACAAACCAAATAATCCTTCAAGTTGTAGTGCTTTGATGCTTGATGCCTATCTTCTTTCTAAATTCTTCAATCTCAAATGCAAAGTGAGGTTTTTAAGATCTTTTGCCAATTTATATAAAGATCAATTGCATTTAATGCTCGTTGTCGTAAAGTGGTTTACATAGAGAATTTCAAACTTTATTTTGAATGAAGTAAGGGCAATGCGTGAATGCATACAACCTTAATTTGTGATTACTTGCATGAATCCATAGGTGCACACTCAAAGGTGAGTATACCAGCCACGTAGGGGTTCAGAGCTAGAATAGCTCCCCCTAAGACCATGAGGGTCAACTATTCAGAAGTAGAAGGTGTGTCCACTAAGGATGCATCTGCTACCTTGTTCTCTTTATTATCCTTCTTTACTTCTTATTTGAATTAGCTTTGGCTTCCACAAACTTGACTTCTCCTGATTCTTCAAACAAAGACTTCTTGGGATTCTCTTGTCCTTTTGTTCTTGAACTGCAAAACCTTGAGATATGTCCAGCTTTTCTGCATGAGTGACAAATGATAGGAGGTATGGTGTTGTTATTTATTATGTTGTCTTACTTGGCTGTGTGTCCATTGTAGTTACATATCTGACATGTAATGTTCTGCAAGTTTCTTTGAGGTTGATTTCTCTGATTGAATTGAGTTTGATTCCTTTGGTTCAGCTGTGGTTGATTTCTTTGATTTGTTCTACAATGAGTAGCCCTATGACCAAATTTATTACAGGATTAAGAGTAACCATTGAAGGGTCTTACATTCTTACAATCTCTTTCCAAGTGTCCATTCTTGTTACAAGCATAGCAAGGATAATTGATTGCCTTGTACTTATCTTTTGGTGATTCTGCTTTAGTCTCTTCATGATTTTCAGTTTTCTTTTCTTCTGAAGATTTTGTTAAAGCTTTCTTTCTTTCTTGTAATGAGTTGATCTCAATTCAAGCTAAACTGTATCCCATACCAGTGGTGTCACCTTTTAACTTTTTTTGCATAGAGCTATGATTGAATCAGATCAGAGATGGTGTGTAGGTTATCAATCTTGTCTTTTGCTCCATACAATTCAGATTCAATTTTGTTCTTGATATTTTCCAAATCCAAGATTTTCATATTGGCTTGCATGAGTTCTTCATCCAACTGTTTGTTTTCTTTGTTCTTCTCTTCAATAGCTATTATTCTATCAATTAACTGATCATTCAATTCTTCTATCTTATCTTTTAGATACATGTTCTCTTCATTCAGTTTCAAATCATTGGTGGAGCAGTCTTTTAGTTATTTCCTTAGTTTCTTGATAAGCATTTGTGAGCCATCAAATTTTAGTTTAAGTTCTTCATTTTCTTTCTCAAATCCGTCTAGATCTTCAACGACTGATTCAAGATTATTTTTGAGATGTTTGACTTCTGCTAAATCTAGGATCTCCTCAAGTGGTTAAACTTTTTTCTCTGAGGACCAGGCTCTGATACCAATTTTTGGAAACACTGAGAGGAGGGGTGAATCAATGTTTAGCTAATTATTCAAATCCAGAACCTTAAACATAAATTAAATATACATCCAATGAAGCTTAATACAAGAACACATAACACTTTATATGAATATGGGGAAACCATGATTAGAGGAAAACCCCGGTGGGAATTAGTACCCACAAATATTGTACTAGTATAATGAACCTGTTAAAGTTCCTTCGCCCCATTAGAAGCAGTTTTTACAATGTGAGTACAATGACCTAGTTAAGGGTATGACCCTGTTAGGATTATTTTACAAACAACCCTATTAGGGGTTTGGACTCACTATCCAAGAGCTCACTGCTCAAAGAGAAAGAAGCCTACAACCTCCTAAGAATAGATATACACAATATCCAAAGATGAACTGTCATATGTGACACAGATGTTTGATTAGTTCCAGTTATGCGCTTATGCTCTTAACTTCTTTAAGGGCTCTATCTCATATTGATATCTTCATAATTCTCTAATATACATCTTCTCTGAATTATTTGATGACACTTCAAATGTATCTTTGCATTACATATATATATCTTTATGCCTGAATAGACGTGACTATAAACAAGACCTTAGTCGGCCCAAAAACATAATACATAACGCTTCCAAAAAAATTGGCTTAAGCGTGTTTACAAAAATGTTTAATACATGATTAAAAAATTATTATAATAGGTTCTTAGCCTTTACATAACAAAAAAATTACACGCTAATCAAAACAATGAAGTTGGCTTCATACTCTGTATTCTGGACTGCTGGTGTACTTGTTCTTTCTGTAACTTGTATGTACTTCCATTTTGTACCATGCATGTATAGGGTAAGCATAATAACATATCATAGAGCTTAAGTATGAATTCACATATCCTAATATGATCATACGCACATGCGTTGATGCCCTGATCAACTGCAAGTCACTATTCTGTTCTGCCTTCTACACTTAGTCAATTTTCACTTCATAGTTTACTGTCAAATCTTCATGTCAATTTTCACTTCATAGTTTACTGTCAAAACTTCATATGACTTTGTTGCCATAATGAAAACACAAAATAAGTCATATACTCCCTGGGAGTCAACTTTCCAACATTATTATGGGTGAATAAAGACACACTGGACTAGGGTGAAGACCAGGATAGTAGACAATGTTAGAAACACTGAGAGGGGGGGTGAATCAATGTTTATCTATTAATTATATTTCAGCCAATTAAACATATATCAAATGTGCATCCAAAGAAACATAACACAAGAACACATAACACATGATATGATT
>MU227509.1:815129-830627 GCA_018584345.1 Thuja plicata | reverse complement strand
TCTTTCAGATCTTTTCTTAGCCTTTTAATAAGTATTTGAGAGCCATCATTTTTCAATCTTAGTTCTTCATTTTCCTTCTTAGATCTGTCAAGATCTTCAAGAGCTGCTTCAAGATTCTTTTTCAAATTTTTTGCTTCAGCTGAGTCCATGATCTCCTCAAGTGATTAAAATTTCTTTCAGAGGACCAGAGCTCTGATACCAATTGTTAGAAACACTGAGAGGGGGGGTGAATAAGTGTTTATCTATTAATTATATTTCAGCCAATTAAACATATATCAAATGTGCATCCAAATAAAAATAACACAAGAAAACATAACACATGATATTATTACGGAGAACCTTGATCAGAGAAAAACTCCAATGGGGATTAGTACCCACAAATATTGTACTAGGTATAATGAACCTGTTAAAGTTCCTTTGCCCTGTTAGAAGCAGTCTTTACAAATTAAGTACAATGACCTAGTTAAAGGTCTGACCCTATTAGGATTCTTTTACAATAACCCTGTTAGGGGTGTATGGCTCACTGCCTAGGCTCACTTCCCAATAAGATGAAGGCTACAACCCTCTGAATGTTGATATGCACTATATCAAAAATGAACTGTTATAATGACTCTGTTGTCTGATCAGTTCCGTGTATGTGTGGATGCTCTTACTCCTTAAAAGATCTATATCATCTTCTAACTTCATTATATTGTCCCTCTGTAACTTCTTCTTACACAATAATCGACACTTGTAACATATCTTTACATTACATACTTATATCTTCAAATCCGAATAGGCGCGACCCAAAAACAAATCACTAGTCGGCCCTTAAACAAAATATACAATGCTTCCAAACAAGTCAGCCTAAGCATGTTTACTACAACATTAATTAAATTAATACAAACTTATAAATAAAGGCGCTTAGCCGTTAAATTACAAAAGTATTCACGCTGATCAAAACTGTAGTCAGCTTCCATGCTCTGTTTCTTGGACTGTTGGTTTACTAATCTGCCTATAACTTTTTTGTACTGATGTTCTATACTCTGTACATTTGGATCTAGCATTTATATACATCATAGAGCATATACCTAAGCACGCATGCTCTAGTGTGATCTCTAACACGTGCGCTGATGTACTGATCTTTGTATGTGTCTGTCTACTTTGTTTTCACACTTAGTCATTTTCCTTTCATGACAGAACTTAATTATGACTTTGTTGCCATGATTGACAACACAAAATAAGTTATGCTTCCTCAGGAATTCAACTTTCCAAGAGACCAAGCTATGATGGGATTTTATTATGGATTTATACAATGGATAGGAATCATGGATTGGCCATTTTATTATGATATGTACAAGGCGAAGGGTGACTTGAACTATCACTTTATTATGGATATATACAGATGGGATGATGGGCTAGAAGAATCCTAATAGAGGGAGGAGATAAATTTTCACAAATGGCCCCTATTTCCAGGTTTTCACCACATGCTTTTATTGCAATTTTCTTATATTTTTTTGAATTTTTATCTTTTTTATTTTTTGAGTTTTTTGAGTTTTTTGTCCCTTGCACTGGGATTTCATGCATAATACTTCTTGAGGTGCATGTTATTAAGAGGCTCATTCAAGGGATCTCACTTAGATGTAGACAACTGATAGGCTCTAGAACCATAGGCTATTGTAATCTCAAAAGGACCTAACCAGTTTGGTTCAAACTTGCCCTTCTTCTCACAATGTTGTTGATTCTTAGGATTCTCTCGAAGGATTAGATCACCCACCTAAAATTCTATGGGTTTAACCTTACTTTTATATTGATGAGACATCCTTTACTGATAGAATTTTAAATGATCAAATTCTCTTTGATGGTATTCATCCAACAATTCTAATTCAGTTAGCAGTGCAACTCTATACTCTTCATCTGGAATCAAATGTTTCAAGGACACACAAATAGAAGGTAAATCAACCTCGAGGGGTGGGACATCTTTAGACCCATAAATAAGAGAATATGGCATGGTGCCAATGGGAGTATAGATGGAAGTATGATAGGCCCATAGGACGGGATTCAATTGGACATGCCAATCACGACCAGCATCATTGATAGTCTTTTGAAGGATTTTGATAATGGTTTTATTAGATGCCTCAGCTTGGCCATTACCCAAAGGGTAATAAATAGTGGAATAATGGTGGGTGATGTGGAATTTTGTGCATAGTTCATCTATATCTTGATTTTGGAATTTCTTCCCATGATCAGTAATAAGGCGCATAGGGATGCCATATCGGAAAATGATATAGTTAAGGATAAACATGGAAACCTGTTTGCTTGTGGTGGTGATCAATGGAACAAATTCAATCCACTTGGTAAAATACTCAGTTGCTATTATAATGAACTTATGGTTGTTAGAAGATGGAGGGTGAATTGCACCCATGAGGTCGAGTCCCCACTGAATAAATGGCAATGTAGTTGTAACAGGATGAAGTTGTTGTGCTAGCGCATGAATAAGATTCCCATGTATTTGACATTTCTTGCATTTCCTAGCAAAGTGAAAGGAATCTGTCTGCGTAGTAGGCCAGTAGTAACCCATACGCATGAGCTTCTTAGCCAAGGAAGGACCACTTGAATGTGTTCCACAAATACCCTCGTGTATGTCTTGTAAGGCAGTTTGAGCTTCATTATATTCAAGACATTGTAAGAGATTACCATCAAGACCTCACCGATACAGGGTGTCGAATACTAAGAGATAGCAGGAATTTTGGCGTAGAAAGGTTCATTTTTTGTTTCTAGATAAGTCGAGTGGAAGGAAATTTTCTTTTAGGTAGGAATATATCTTTCCATAGGTAGGGGAATCTTGTCCATAATATGAGATATAATACTTGTACCAGTATCATCGTACACAGGATAAGCCAAGGATTCCACTAACAACTCAAAACGGGCTTTGGTATCTTCCACATCAAATAGAGAAGCAATTGTCGGCATAGCGTCTATAGCCTTATTTTCATGTCTTGGAATTTTCTCAAAGGTGATGATTGAAAAATATTGCTTAAATTCATCTACCATATCCTTATAGGGTAACAAATTGTCATCCTTTTTTTGGTATTCATTGTTAACTTGATTGATAATCAACTAAGAGTCCCCATAGACATTCAATTCAGTAACTTTCCATTGCAGAGCCATCTTCAATCCAATCATCAAAGCTTCATATTCAGCCACATTATTTGTACAAGGAAAGAGTAACTTATAAGACTTTGGTATGGTATATCCTTGTGGTGTAACAAATAACACTCCAGCTCCTGAACCATGCTGAGTATGTGATCCATCAAAATACAACCTTCATGCTTGTGTAGATAATGTCAGGATATGTGCATCTAGAAATTCTGTATGTATAGGATGATCATCTATTAGTGGTGCCTCAGCCAGTTGATTGGAAATTAATTTCCCTTTAATAGCCTTCCTATCCACATATTAAATATCAAATTCACTAAGCAACATGACCCACTTAGCCAATCTTCCTGTTAATGCAATCTTGCTCAAAAGGTAATTCAAAGGATCTATCTTTGCAACAAGATTGATGGAATGTGACAACATGTAATTCCACCAGTTTTGTGAAGAAAAGACCACCGCTAGACATGCATGCTCAATTGGTGAATAATTAATCTCATATCCTACAAGGGTGCGAATGATGTAATATATATCCTTCTCTTTCCCTTCTTGATCTTGTTGGGCCAAAAGAGCACCGAGTGAGACTTCTGTAGATGAAATATACAGCAAGAGCGACTTTCCCAAAATTGGTGACATAAGAGTAGGAGTTGCTAAGTATTTCTTGATCTTAGTGAAAGCTTCTTCACACTTATCATCTCACTTGAATAAGATTTTTTTATGTAACAGGTGTTGAAAAGGATGACTTGTGTCTGCTAATTGTGAAACAAACCTTCTGATTGACAGGAGGCATCCTTGTAAAGATCTTAATTGACTGATATTCATAGGTGAAGCCATTTCCATGATTGCCTTGACTTTTTCTAGATCCACTTCTATGCCTTTAGCTGAGATAATATATCTTAATAGTTTTCCCAATGTAACCCTGAATGCACATTTCTTTGGATTGAGTCTAATCTGGTACTTTTCCATTTGGGTGAATATCCTATCCAACACTCTTAGATGACCATATCTATTCTTGGATTTTGCTAAGATATCATCAACATAATCTTCCATTATGGTATGCATCATGTCATGAAATATTGTGGTCATAGCCCTTTGATAGGTTGCACCAGCATTTTTGAGCCCAAAAGACATCACATTCCAGCAGTATGTGCCCCAAGGACATGTAAAATAAGTCTTTTCCTAGTCTTCTAGCACAATCTTGATCTAGTTATATCTGGAAAACCCATACATTAAGGATAAAATCTCATGCCTAGCTATTAAATCAACTATGATATCAATGTTTGGCAATGGAAAGTCATCTTTAGGACAAGCCTTATTGAGATTTTGAAAATCTATGCAAATCCTGATAGACTTGTCTAACTTGGAAACTGGTACAATATTGGAGATCCACTCAACATAATCAATGGCTTGAATAAAACCAGCATCCAGTAATTTCTTTAATTCTTCTTTGACCATAAGCGCAATATGAGGATGCATTTTCCTGATTTTTTACTTTACAGGCTTAATTCCAGGGGCAATAGACAAATGATGCATAATAAGATGAGGATCTAGCCTAGGAATATCAGCATAAGACCAAGCAAATTTGATCTGTCTCTCCTTGAAAAAATGTGAAAATGCTTCTTTTTTTGGCTCTGTTAAGGATGATTCTATATTCAAAATACATGGTGACTCCTCCATTCCAATGTTGAGAGGCAATGTTGGGTCAATAAGTATTGCAGACTTCTCTCGATACATATAATTGGGGAGAGTGTCAATCCTTCCATCTTCAGGTGCCTCAGAGAGGTTTTCACCCTCAGATATGTCTTTTATTTTTACTTTTTTAGGATCTAACACTACCACTAAGTGGGTTTCACCATTAGATCTATTTATTATTTTCACATTTTTATGACTGAAAGGATTGGCACCCTCTCCAAAGTAAGCCATGTCATTGAGTTCTGTTGGAAATCCATATTTATGATCCCCTGGTGGTAGATGATTTATGATTCCAAGATAGTCGATAATTACGTCATCATTATGGAAAACATCAAGTTCTAGGTTATTGGGAGAATCCCAAGAAATAAGCTTGGGGTGGACAAGGGGTATTAGATCATTTGGTTCAATTTCAAAGGATGAGATGTTATTGATAGAAAAGTTCTCAAATTTTATGATTGTATCGGCAAGGTTTATTTCCATGCTCTCATCTGAATTGCCTATCTCAAGATAATGCTCACTTTCCTCACAATCTCCAAGATTAGTATCATGTGAATCTAATCCTAATGGTTTCGTCCTCAGACTCTCCCACTCATGAGAATTGTTACTATAGGTATGGACAACATCAACCCCTATCTCCTTAGTATAGTTAGATAATGAATCCCATTCATAAGCATTAGAATCATCATCATCATCATTATTATTCCTAACTCTGTTAATGATTTTTGTTGCTATCTTTTGCATTTCTGGATCCACATACATGCCATGTTTCCAGAACTGTAATGTAGGAGCTTTAGAATTCTTGTAGAAAGGTTTAATATTTTCTTTACCTTTATATTCCTTTGGTCCCTCTCCTTTGTACCCTAATCCGGTGGTATCTCTTTGATAGTTTTTATTTTTTAGAATTGGTTTTATAACACCCTCTCTTTGCAACCCTATAGGTCCACTACCTTGATATCCCATCTTTTGCAACAAAGTATATCCCTTACCATATACCTCAGGTGATATAGGCTCATGTTTTTCATCTTCTTGATCTTTATGGTGTTTTAGAAAATGAATAGCATTACACTCAGCTACCTCTTTTGATATAGTGCCCCCACTTATAAATGTATCGTAAACAAGTGTAGAAAGGGCTTCTAATTATCATTTGGTAATCAAAGATTTTCCATACGACTTAGGAGATAAGGGTAACTCTGTGATACACAAAGTTTCACCCAAAGTTTATTCTCCCATACTTTGTTCTTTTATGTCTATTTTGATCCCTTTGGATTTAGAGGTTCATACTTCATTACTAGGATCAATAGGTGTTAGTAGAGAGGATCTAATATGATTATAGGGTATCAAGGATTCAGGTGTTGGCTTCACAGTGTTGCAATACTGAAAAGGATTCAAATCTCCTTTGATAGTTATCTCTTGACCATTATGTAGAAACTTCAAACACTGATGATAAGTTGATAGCATGGCTTGCATAGAATGAATCCAAGGTCTCCCCAAAATAATGTTATAGGCTAAATCCATATCAAGGACTTGAAAAAGTACATCTTTGACCATAGGACCAACTCAGATAGGAAGAACAACAGATCCCTTAGATGACCTTTCTTCTTTGCCATAAGCTTTAATTGTGATTTTCTTCTTTGGATCTACAACATTTTCATAATATCCCAATGCAAGGACTAGTTTTAAAGTGCATATATTCAAACCAGCTCCTCCATCTATTAGTACTCTTTTGATTTTATGATTTTGTACAATGCCTTCTATATGAAGTGGAGCATTATGGGGTTGATTAATGGCTAGATCATCATTCTCAGTGAAGGATAGGTAATGTGGAGTTATCAAATGTCCCACCATAGCTTTGAATTGGTCTTGATCTAGATTTGTAGGGACATTGGTTTCTAGAAGAGTTTTCTCAAGAATATCCTTATGAGAAGGTGGCAGACACAAAAGCTCTAGTATTGATATTTGGGCTGGTGTTTTCTTCAATTGATCCAAAAGATTGTATTGATTGGAAATGTTTGGTGTGGACTTTGGAACATAGCTTGAATTGTTCTAAGAGGTGCTAGATTTGGATGGGACACCTTGAAGAGTAACCTTAGATTGGGCTCGAGTAGTAACATTAGCTGGTTGACTCTTTTCTTTGATAGAAATCACATTGACATAGTATTGGCAAGGATGACATTCAGAAATGTGATTTATATAGTTATAAGATGTGGTATTGTAGTTGGATTGATTATCACCCTTAGCATTGGAAAAACTTCCTTTCTCATGTTCGGGAATTGGATCTTTGAAATTCGTATGTGACTCATTTGAGGTATGTCCATCAACACTAATTTATCTGCTTTCAATCAAATCTTGTATCGCATGTTTGAGTCTTTGACAATCATTGGTTTTGTGACCTTTCTCTCTATGAAATTCACAATAGTCATTATCATTCCACCAAGAAGGCTTCACCCTAGGTTCAAAATCTCTAGTTTCAGGAAGTGCAATGAGTTTCTTTGTAATCAACTTCCTTAATGCAGATTCAAGAGATTCCCCCAAAGGAGTAAAAATTCTTCTACGTGGCATAAAAGGTAATCTTGAGGAATTTTTGTTGGTATTTTGACTTGTACTTTGATTTCTATGAGTAGGTTAAGTAGCATTGGCTTTACTGGTGAGATTCAAGATAGGTTGTGTTGATTTAACATGACGATTGTCCACAATCCCATCATTGACAATGTTCTTTTTTTTGTTCCAAAATTTGGAATTGTCATTATTGTTGTTGTTTTTGGAATTTGAATTTGAAGATCCAACATTGTCTTTGGAGTAGATCTTAATCTCACCCTTTCTAACCATAGCTTCCTCAATTTTGATTCCATTTTCAATGAGCTTGTTAAAGTTTGGAGGACATTGCAATTGTAACCTATAGCTCATTTCTTATGTAAGGTTATGTACAAAGATATCCATCTTTTCTTGTTCAGGAATTGTTCATGGATATTTGGCAAACAATTAACGCCATCTTTGAAAAAAGGTAAGGAAGGGTTCTCCATTCTTTTGTTGTGTATTGCAAAGATCAAGCATAGTGACTTCATGTTTGATATTATAGGAATAGTGAGTCACAAACTTGTCAATAAGCTCATTGAAGGACTTGATACCTGGGGGTAGTTTGGAGAACCATTCCATGGCTTTTCCTCCTAAAATTCATGGAAATAGTCACATAAGATATGTGTCATTGTGGGCGAATTCAATACAAGCAGCAAAAAACTAACAAATGTGGTCTTGCAGATCTGAAATCCCTTTGTATTTATCAATTTTTGGTACCTCAAAATGAGGAGGGAATGGAATCATAGCCAATTGCTTATCAAAGGGATAGGGACATATATCATCCAAGGAGTATTTCTTGTTGGATGATCCATTTTGTATGTCACGCATTTGTTGTTGAAGCATTTGGATTTTTTGTAGGATGGGATCCAAAGGTGGTGGAGGTCCTTGGGTGTTTTGGAAAGCACTATTTTCTATCTTCCTTTGCACCATGAGTATGTGTCTCTTGAGAACTGCCATGATTTTCTTGATCATTTGCAATAGGTGGTTCTGTAAGAGTAGAGACATCAAAATCATTGGGTATTTTTGCTCCTTGTTGAGCAAGCATAAGGAAATACATCTCTTTATCCATGTCTAAAAGTATTTCCATGACATTGTAGAATTTAGCGTCTTGCATGGCATCTCTTAACTCTTGATCTGTGGGTTCATGATCGGATGCAAAAATTGAAGATTTCTTAGACCAAGGGTTTTCCTCATTGGTATTGCCTTTGTCCATCTTGTCTATAGATTTTTGATTAACGGTTTGTTTGAGTTTCTAAGATGGAGTTTGAACCATAAAAGGTGGAAGATGAGATAGATGAAGATGTGATGATAGAAAAGATGGGAGAAATAGATTCAAAAGTGTTGATATAGATAAAGTAACTTGATCATCTAAGTCAATAGGAGGTATGGATCTCACTATGATATGACAAAGGAAAACCAAGAGATAGTGACCTAGGTAAGTTTTGATTAAGGATGATAGATCCTGGTATGATAAAAACTCACAAAAGCCAAAATCTGATAATCAAGGTAATGTTCCAACACTTAAATGTAGACTTGGAAGATTGAGGAATGATTTAGGAAATTCTGGATGAAAGAAAGATGATAAAAATGGTCAAACTAAAGATTAAAGGTCTAGTAAAATTGAATATGTTTCCAGAATCATACTGACGACAAAAATGGGTATTTGAAAGTGTACTTTTGAAAACTTGAGGGTCTGTACAAAGGCTCATTGTCATGGATGCGCAGGAACAAATGTGCAGGACTATTGGAAAAATGCGCAGCAGAAAGTGACAAATGTGCAGGTTCTATTTTTTTATTTTTGTGATGGTTTTGCAGATGTTTGTTTGCAAATTTTGTGGTTTTTAGTTGATTTTGGAAAAAAATGAAAATGTATAAACACACACACACAAGATAGAAATGATCTAATCTAATTTAATCTAATATATATGCACAAACACGCTTACAATTCCTAAGGTTGGCAAGGACAGTATCTGCTAAATCCCCACTTGGATATTAAAACCCAGCCACGCAATTCAAAGTAGACAGCCTAGGAACTTGGAGGCACAGGCTCCTCCTTACAGTGCACTCACTTCTCTATCACACCAAGTTCCAAATTCAATGGGTCATTACTTCCCAAAGAATTTCTATCTCTACTATGAACTGTGATTAATGTGGGGTGTCTTCATAGGTTGGGCTACCCATTGAACTAGCAAATAGAAGGTTTTTGGCTACTAAACAAAAAATTGTACTAAGGACATATGTTAAGGTGGTTTTGATCAAGTCATTTTCCCAATTAAGGGGGCTCTCCCTATCCTTTCAAAGTAATATTTTCACCTTAATAATCTAGGGACTTTAACGCACCACATGGGTACTAGAGAAAATTTTGGTTGCCACAACGAATTCACACCTGTCCACTGTGAGATTAATCATAATGGAATTTTTTGTATACCAGTTTGGAGGGCCTTGGCTTTAGCCTGTTACCAATTGGGTCATTCTTTGGGGTAAGTACCTCTTTTCCCACCAAAAACCGCCCTCTAAATATTATAACAGTTTCTCTTACACCCAAGGTCAACAAATGGCAAGGGGAGAGGATATGTTGTTATAATATGGGATTACAAATTGAGCTATAAAAGCAAGACACAACAGATAGCTTACTAAACTAAAGAAAACACACAAATTTGAAAATCATGCCATATTTTAAAGCCCAAACGAAGGTTATAGTTTATTTTGCAAGCCCCTAGGAACCTGCAAGTAAACTGTTAATAATTTAAGATTGGGACCTTCAGATTTACGACCTGCAAAACAGCCTAAAACCTACAAAAACAAAACACAAACTTGTTAAGATGAATAGCTAAACCAAATGACAAGAAAACCAGTTTTTGCTAGTGAAATGATGTATGTGCAGGAACAGAGGATGAATGCACAAGAACAGTGAATGATTGTGAAGAATGTATGAATGTACAACAATAGTGAATGTGAGGGCAGCTGTATGGAATGAATGCGTAGTTTTAACAAAAGTGCAGTAGAAAAAGATGGATGTGCAGGTATCGGGGATGAATACGCAGAAACAGCCTGTAGAATCCTTCACATGGAAAAACTAAAAACCAAATGTCAATTTTGTTGGGATGGCCCCATGGTGGGCACCAAAAATGTATCTAAAATAGATGTCAACTATGATAAATGAAATACTACTATTAAAAAGCTAATAAATCTATCCAAATCCAATCCAATGAAGAATACAAATAATCAAATGAAGTAAAACAAGTTTTACCTTCACCTACCCTTTGTAGCTTGCCTCCATTGTCCTCCTAGCTTTGATTTGTTGATGTTTGAGCTCTCAGATTTCCAATGAAGCTCCTTATCCAAGATGTCACCAAAGTGTGGAGATTTGAGTGAATGTATGCAAAATGCAACTAAATGGATCATGGAATGGTGTAGAAATGCTTGTATGCTTGATATGATTTCTTGAATGCTTGAATGTGATGGCTTGAATGCTTGATGGCTTGAGTGCTTGATTGCTTGAATGCTCACTACTAGATCACAAAGTGGGAATGAGGCTCCTTTTATAGGATTTTGGAGGACCTAAGCCTAGGTGGCACGATCCTAGGGTGGAGAATGAAAGGTGGAAGATCCTAGGGCTACTATTGACTTGGTTAAAGGGGATGAGAGAAAGGGGGATGTAGTTAGAATGTGAGAGGAAGAATAGGGAGGATATTCCTCCTACATTGACATAGAGGAGAAGAAGGTGGAAGGGAAAGACACATGTCAAGTGTCTCACAAAGACCATAGAGAGGAAAGAGGAAGGACTTTTTCCTCATGACGACTCTTGGTACAAGTGTCCCATGAGTCATCTTGGACTCTTTGAGGTGGCTTGAGAAGCTCCTTAGGAATAGGGATTGCTCCTTGACTTGGTGTAGGGGAAGTCATGTGGTCATGAGACCAAGTCTTATGCGGCCACATGGCCCTTAGAAATAGGACATGTGTGGGTGAGGATAATGAATTATTAATAATTAATAATAATTAATTATTTTAGCCAAGGTGATGCATCAAGTGACTAGGTCTAAGAGGTGGACTAGGAGGCTTAGTCATATTTAGTGACTGTATAATTAATCACTTTAATAAGACTAATTTAGAAGACTTAGGATAAGAAGAATAGACTATAGTGAATGTATTAAATAAATTAAAATAATTTACTTAATAAATTGAAGAAATAAATATTAATTAAATAATAAATATTTAATTAATTCATCAAGTCAATATTAATTAAATAATAAATATTTAATTAATTAATTAGTGGAGCCATTTTTTAGTGTATACAATCTTCAACAGTATCTCCATCATCGGGTGGCTCTCATCATTCTATGGAAACCACTATTCATCCAGGACATGTGTCAGCACGACTTGATCGCTTAAATGTTAGATCTTGTGCATCTTCCTCATAAGCCATTAAGTCAGCCCTCTGATCCTTCTTAACCTGGCCACGAGTTACTTTACCCTGAGTCTACTAACTACGGATGCAACTTTAACAACTTGGACATGTGTCAACATGACTTAATGGCTTAGACGTTAGATCTTCTGCATCTTTCCATTAAGTCATTAAGCGAGCCGTCCAATCTTTCTAAAACTGCATCTTCTTTACCTCATCCCTGTGTTGTACTGGGCCCATCAACTAACACACATCATCACAACTTAATCGCTTATACTTTAGATGTCGATCACTTTGCTTTTAAGTGATTAAGTCAATCATCAGATCAATCTGCACTTTCTCAGCCTTTAATTCCTTCTTTACGACCTCATTCAGACCCACAGGGACACATGGCATCGTGGCTTAATCGCTTATATGATAGATCTCATTCATTTTGTCATTAAGCGATCAAGTCAGTCGTTAGATCTTCTCTGAATTGTTAACCCTTTAATCTGTGATCACCTTTACTGATAATGGAATACACGTCATCATCAGGACATGTGGCAGCATGGCTTCTTGACTTGCCTAATAGATCTTGTGCATCTTTGGGATAAGCAATTAAGTCATCCATTGGATCAGAAGGGAATATGACTGCACTTTAACAACAAATATTTACAACACTCGGGCCCGCCAACTGCCACGCGTTGCCACTGCTTAATGGCTTACACATTAGATGGTGTACATATTTCCCATAAGTGATTAAGTCAACTGTCAGATCTGTCCGCACTTTAATCTCCATCAAACTGCCTGCAACAGGGCCTATGTCACTCCAGGGACATGCATCGTTCAGATTTAATGGCTTATAGGATAGATGTTGATCTCTTTGATAATAAGCCATTAAGTCAGCCGTCCAATGAAACAGGATTTGCTCACTGTTTAACTGAAATCTTTTTTGATTGCTAGACCCGCCAAAAACAGGTGTCATTACCACTTAATGACTTATAAGATAGATGTCATGCACCTCGCGATTAATCCATTAGATCAAAACATACTAGCTCAACACATAGTGGTTTAATAAAGTACTTGTGGACTTTAGACTTAGGGATTAATAAAGTACCACGGTGTTAGGAAACTTACAAACTATTGAATGCGGACCCTTTTAAAAGAACACATGACACACACGTGACTTAAGTGGAAAAAATGTAATGAAAAATTAGAAACCAATTCGATGCTTAGGGTTTGAAGACCAATTTTACACTTTGAAACATGAAAGCAAGGGTTTCAAGAATTTACATAAGACCCTTTTGTAAATACAGACCAAGGACTCATTGCTTTTGAAAAAACTTTTACCAGAACTAACACTATGATTAATTGTTCTTTGCCTTAATATATTTGTGCATGTATGTTGAGTTAGAATCTTTAGTCTGGGGGATCATGTCCTTGGCTAGGTGATGTTCTACCTCGTTGTGATCCACTAGAGTCTTTCTTCTAAATTTACCGCAAGTATGTTTGATTTTCATACTCCCACTAAATTGGGGGCTTAATGTATCATTTTAAAATGGAAGCACTTCCATGTTAAGAATGTTTGGCCCTCCTTATGGGGTGTTTTTACCATCATCATATTTTCCCCTCATTTATGTGCCCTCTCCTACTTCTGTGCCTATTTAGGACCCTGATTGGGCCTCTCCAGACACTATCTATCCAATTTGGCACATTTTTCAGGGGTTCTGACTCCCTGGGTCAAGGTCGACCTCGACCTTGACCTAGCTCAAGGTTGACCTTGATTTTGACCTAGGTCCCCCTTTCCAATTTGAAAGTTTGTCAGCTATTGGGGGTCATTAAAATTTTATTTCCCGCTTCTGGGTCGGTTGTTTTGGGTTCCAAAGTGATGACTCTTAAATTATATTTAATATAGGTCCACTTCTATGGATATAGGTCTAATTAGAATTTAATTCTCCTATGTAGGCTTCTCTAGAAGATTGTTCCCTAGATTCATATATAAGGGAGCCTTCTCCTCTCATTTTCTCTAACAAGCATAAGTACTAATGATCAATCAAGTGTAATATAAGTGAAATCTAAGCATCTACATGTTTTCAAGCTTTCAAAGTTCAATAAAGGTTTTCAAGTCTTCCTCTCAAGCATTCAAGTTCTCCATTGAAGATCAAGGATTCAATAATTTAAGCCTTTGAAGGGATTTGGTTCAAGCATTCAAGATTCATCATTCAAACAATAGATCTATCCATCATGGTGGTGTGATCTTCCTTTAAGATCCTTTGTACATCCTCAAGATCCATTCATTCTCTCTTCAAGGTGGATTCCAAGCATACAATCATGGAGGTTTATGGTTTCTAATATTGAGTCCAAGCCTTCATATTTAGATACTTATTTACATTCGAAGTATAATTGCATATCTATTCTCATAGCTTCATTAATTAGATCTAATTCTACTACTTGCTAGCATTCTCTATTTCAATTATTAATTTTAAGGTTAATTCCTAAATTGGGGTTTGACTAAGGAAAACCCCTCCCCCCAACAAACAAACCATTTTTCTTGCAGGGATAGGTTCAAAAAAGCGAATTGGACTATAGATTCGGATACCCTTTTCAGAAAACTATCAGGATCTAGAAACAAATTTTCTGTCAGAGATTTTGGGTTAGAATTGACATTCTGTTTTGGGTCAAAATCGGAGATTGTGGGTCAGAATCAAAAATTGTGGGTCAAAGGTGACATTCATTTCTAGATCAGAATTGACATTTTGTTCAGGGTCATAATCGGAGATTCTGGGTCGGAATCAGAATTTTTGGGTCAAAGGTGACATTCATTTTTGGGTCAAAATCATAACTGAGCTGGATCGAAAAAATATTTCTGGGTTTTCTTTGTCTCTGCATTTCTGCTCCAGATTTGATTGCATATTTTCCAGAAACTCAGTGTAGACACCCAAAAACAGCATTCTTCATATTTGTAGCATTTTGAGGTTAGTACTTTTCTTCAATTCATTTCAATTAAAGTTTTTAATCTTCCTGAATCTATCATACATTCTCTTCTATAAAATGAAATCTAAGGTCTTCCTCTTTATTCTCATTTCCAATCGATTGATTCATTTATGCATTGATCTTTCCTTCGGGGTTAATCAATTTGGATCCTTCCTTTGTGTATTTGAGGTTAAAAGGAATGTCTTATCTTTCTTACACATAATAGTCATAACCTTCAATATACACTACACAACCCCCACATCACATTTATATATTTACCATCTTACATTTTTACCTCCTTACAATCACTATGTAATGGTACATTCTATTTGTTCATACAACATAAACCTTTTAAGTCTTTCATTTTTCCTTCCTCAACCTCATGCAATTCTAAATGCAAGACGAAACATGAAATGCAGTTACTAATTTTAAAGAATTCTCTTTTCATACATAACATGTTAGGGTCATTTGACTCGTATCCTAGTGCAAAAGCTAATCATCAGTTAACTACACAATTAAATCAAAGAGATTTACCTTCTTTCTTGCTTCATACATGTAGAGAAAATAGCTATTTAACTTAAGTGCATCACTCACACCCAATATATTTTACAATTTTTGTTAGAATTAATCTTTCCTTGGTTGTTATATTTACTAGGATAAACCAAGGTATCCTTTATTATTCTTAGATATTCCTCCTTATGAGGAATCCTACACTTGGCTCACACACTTATGACATGTGG
>MU227509.1:787828-808034 GCA_018584345.1 Thuja plicata | reverse complement strand
ATATTCCTCCTTATGAGGAATCCTACACTTGGCTCACACACTTATGACATGTGGCATCCATAGAAATGGGAATTACAATGTAACTCCCTCCTCACCTCTCTATTAAAGAGATGGCTTTCTTTCTCTCTCACACACTTAAGACATAATTCTTCACTTCTTGAATATCATTGTAAGAGCATAGCTCACTCTCTCTCTCTCTTCTAGGCATTATTTTTGCCCATTCATAATATTATCACGGGGGTTTTTTTACGTTTTTCCCCCTTCAAAATCTTGTCTCCTTGCCTAATTGTTTTGGTGTATGTACTTGGTTTTGCGTTATTTATGGTATAACTTCTTAAACCTTTCTCCTAGATTAAACAATTTCCTTGCTCTTCATTTCATTATTTTTTCTAATAGTTTCTCACTCATAATAAATTACTCAATTTCATACATAAATGCAATCACATCGATTTGAGGTACACCATTTACCAAGCATTTAAGAAATATTGTATCTTTTACAATTTTAAGAGCAAGCAATGACAAATAAGTAGTCTCACACACAAAAGAGGTAAGGTCCTGGAAGTGACTATAAACGTCTAAAATCGTCCTTATATTAATTTAATTAATATTTCCATAGCATTAATTAATTTTAATTAATTAAATTTTTTTATATATTCTTCTATTTATTTAATTAAATTTATTTAATTAAATATGATTCACCTTCTTTAGTATTTAAATTTAATTTAAATACCATCCCCTTTAATGTATTAAATCTTATTGTTATACATTTCCCTCATTAATCCCTTTTAAATAAATTTTTAATTTATTTATTCCTCCACATGACTTAATTCTACTAAATCATAATTAATCTAAATTTAATTTAGATTAAACTAATTTGAACCTAGATCCTACCCTACCTCACATCACTCTCACCAAATAGACCTACTTACTAATTAACTAAGGTTAATTAGGCTAATTTCTTGATTCCTACACATTAATCCTAATTATTTGCTCACATTTGTGAGCAAATTTCCAAAAATTGACTCTTCCAAATAATCCTAATTTGGTGCCAACAAGGTTTCTTACAACCTTGATGACACTTTCTTGCACTTTCTAAAAGTGTTTTATTGGACAAAAACTCTTACACCTCTTACAAGATCCTTCACATGTGTACTTTAAGTACACCTTGACCCATCACATCACAAGTTGCTCACACATGTGTGAGAAAAATTAGCCTCTTGCATGGCTTATGTGTCCCTCATGTGACACCTATGTGGATGCCACATGAGCTCCACCTCATCCAAGCCCTCTCCCTCCTCCAAAAAAATCTATACATAGAGGTCATTGCCAAGAGCAAATCATCTCTCATTTATGCATTGTTATCATGCTAGTTTAGTATTTGAATTTCATAGCTCATTTTCATGTTTATGCTCTTAGTTTATTAGCAAAATCTAGATATTACATCTTAGTCTTAAATAGAATAAATCTAGTTCTTGTTTCAATCTCATGCATATTATTCTAGTCTAGCTTTGCATCTTCATCATTCACATTTGGTAAAGTCTTGAGACAAGTTCCTCATACTTGTTCTTGAGCCCTTCATTACATTCATTTAGTTGCATTTAGTTTCAATCCATAGCATGCATCTTTAATCATCTAGTGGGATTTAAATATTGTGATGGGAGAGCACACCCACATAATTCTCTAAGAGCAAATCAACAAGGCATTGAGTGCCCTTGTTTAGCTCATCAGAGGTTGTGATTGAATTCATTATTTTTAGAGTATGTTCTTATACATGTTAGTTGTTTTAATGATTTATATCTCTAACATTTGCATGTTTGAGCATGCTCCCAACAGGTAGGATTTCAGCATATGCATTTTGGCACACCCGGTGGGACCAAATCCCTAATTTAGCAGTTTTCTAACAAATTTCCCTTGTTTTTCAATGTTCTAGAAAAAATTTACGCAGAGCCATCTCCGCACTATTTTTACCATCCACGTCCCCAGACTATCATTTGCGCAGACTGCTATCTAGGTAGATCGCCGTCTGCGCCTGTCAACAACCGTCTCCACGTATCAAAATCCAGATTTAATTTAAACAATGTTTAGAAATATTTTTTACTGATCTGTGGGATTTCTAAGTCTCAGGTTTCTTATAGGGTGTTAATTTTTAAGAGTTAAACGCTGCCAAAATCAGTAAAAAGATAAATATGTTTGTTTATTAAATCTGTGTTTTCTGCTAACTATTTTTTTTTGTCGTTTGTGCAAGAATTTGACCACCTCCGCAAATTATCGTCTACACCATCAAACTGCCATCTGTGATTTTTCAGTTTCCTAACAGGTATCAGTTTCTTCCTTTCATAGACTTTCATCTACGCTCTGACTTTACAATCTGTGTAGATCACCGTTTGTGACTGTACTTTGTCATCTGTGCAATTTCACTGTGATTTATAATTTTCAGCAGATTTTAGGGTTATTGATATCTTTCAAGGTTTTGCAGCATCATTTTTTGAAGACCAGAATATTAGAGACTACTAACGTTGTGTATTTTTAGGACGATTGGAGAAGACAAACAAACGAAACTACTAATATTTGTTCTTACAGGTTGCCTTAAAAATTTCAACCAAACGATCGTGCTTCTTAGCATATATTTTTACTAGGCACCTAGATTTAATTAGGAGGTTTATTTGTGTGATTCAAAATAAACATTAGGGGATTATGCTCTCTTCCTTTTTTGGAAGATCAAAAACCTAGACATGTTTATTTTGTTTTAGGAAAATAAGTCTTTTTGGAAAAAACAAAGTGTTTGGCATATTTGGGAGAAAATAACATTAGGTAGGAGAGTATGCTCTTTTCCCCTTGAGGGAAAATCAAAAATCTAGACCCCTTTATGTCTCCAATCCATCTTTACAGTTAATCCTTTAGATGGGCCTACCGATTAAGGAAAAAATCTCTCGGCAATGACCCACGTGAAAACAAGGTGTAAGCCACACCACTCCAACTCACGCTAATCAAATTTACTCTTTGGGGTTAAAGCCTTGGGCTTCAGTTGGCATTTGAGCTTATACTTGGCTCTCGTCTAACATAAGTGTGGCCTTGTGGTCTTAATCATGTTTATGTGACCACTTTTATCAAGACGCTCTATGGGGCTATACGCCTGAATCATTCTTGCACAGACATAGAGGATACAATCGAATGGAGAGTCTTAGTAAGCACTCTAGGCATAGAAGCTACCCAATTCACCTCCAAATAGTGATTTATTACAGTGCAAAGGGAGGGAAGAATCTCCCCCTAAGATCCCCATCATACGTGTCCTAGGGTATTGTGTTGCGAAAGAGATCTTCGTAGCATGACAACAATACCTGGAAAAAGGCAAAAATATGAGCGCTCTTTTGGGAGTGACACTCCTATGTGAGCCAAAGGACTACCAAGCAATGGGTCTATAATATTTCATTCGAAGCCAATTCCTTAGGTAGACTTGTGTTTGAAGTGCTTGAAGAACATTGACAAATCGAAAACATGAACGAAAAACCCAACAAACAAAATTTTCTCACATGCTTGTATCCTTCAAGGTTGCTTTGTCCCTTGACTGGATTTTTTTCAAGACCTATGCTGGTTATTTTCTAGTTTGAGTATGCTGAAATTGGTTCTTGTCATTGAACAAATCTGTCAAAAGTCAAACTGAAGTCAAAATCTATCCAAAACATCAAGACACTGCCCTAAAAATAGTCTGTCATCTCCGCTTTGGAGTCGACATTTGCATAGATCACCATTTGTGCAGATTGCCATCTACGCATATCGTCGGCTGCATCTGAGACTGTCATCTCTGCTTGAAAATAGTGAGCTTCAAAATCTACCAAAATATTCAAAATTTGGTTCTCTGTGGAATCTTGAAATCATTTGTCCTAAAAAAGTCATTCACTCAGTCAAAATCAAGTTTTCCACCATATGAAATGACCGGTTCCAAGAAACATAAGAAGGTTAAACTTCCAACACCTCCGATTTATCGAGAACATAAAGAGACTACTTGCAAATCCAAAGAATATCAAGACATTTCCACATCAATCAAACAAGAAATTGAGTATTGTGAGAAAATTGACAAAATCATGTACAACAACAAAATTTTCAATTTCATGGCTAAATATCCTATCAATCATGCCTTTGTCACCCTTGAGTAATACGATTAGACAACCCTCTTGTTTCTAAAAATCAATTCTTCCATCATTATCAAACATCATTCTTTCTCTTGGAGCATTAGATCAAACCTCTTTGCATCAAATCAAATCAATCCTTTTTAGGTTGAAAGACCTTAATCAAAAGTATTACAGACCTTCATCCTCAAACAAACACAACATTTCTTTTAGACAATCAGGCTGTCTCAAGTGATTTAAATCCCTTAGTGATGTCCCATTTTGCTTGAGATCACAAGTCCATCTTCAAGTAGAACAGATAACATTTAATCCTTTTGTGTTTGTATCATCACAAAGTCTTGTTATGCTTAGGTTTTGTTCTAAAAACCTTTAAATCAAAATCAATCATCAAACAATCAAAATCAATCAAACAATCAAATCAATCCTTATCCAATCAATCTAATCCAATCAAATCAAGAATCAAATCTTTGCTCCATTCCATTTCATCTCTCAATCTTACATCTTCTTGTCTTCCATTCTTCTAAGTCCGCCATTGTATGGTAGTCACTTGATCCCAAGCTAGAAACATGAGGCGTGCAACACTCAACAATGCTACCTATGAGGAGAACCCATTTGCCCATCAAAACTTTCAAGGAACTGAAGTAATAGTTGAGGAAGTTCCCAAAGAAACTGAGTTAGTGGAACAAGAAGAAAGACCTACCCAAGTGAACGACTTCCTTAGTGACCCATATAACTTAGAAATGGTTAAAAAATCCATTAATCAAAACAACAGTGAAATCTTCTTGAATCTTATTCAAAATGGCATCACAGTGCCTGTTGTCTTTGATTGAATCACTCCTTACTCGAAACATCACCAAAGTAGTTGTTGCCACTACCGCATCCATGGCTTCTAATTCAAATGCTACATCATCACGTGATACTTATAAAGGATATGTTAGTGAACCTTCCATGTCAATACCTACATCAATGCATGTATCAACAACTACATCATTAGCCTAATCGACACAAGAACAAATTCAACAGATCCTAAGCATTTTGCCAAACATTACTGCGCACAATAGTACTCACAAAATGACAAATACTACTCAAGGAGCAAGCGCTAATGTCAACAACATGGGGAATATTTCCATGTCTTTGCCTACATCATCTATGTCTCAAACAATGGGTATGAAGACATCCACAACCAACACATCTAGATCTTATCAATATATACCCCCTCCTACTGTTGGTATGACCTCCACGGGGTTTTCAGCTGCACAATTTGGAGGAGGTGGAGCTTATGTACCACCATTTCCTCTGCATAATGCTCCAGATTTAGCCCAACAATTTAATGAACTCAAAAACCTTGTGCATGGTTTACAAAATGGGGACAAAAAGGATTTTTATTTTGAGGAGATTTGTCCCTATCCATTTGACAATTCTATCACAATGCAACCATTCCCCCCAAACTTTGAGATGCCTAAATTTGAGAAATACAAAGGTAAAACATGTCCTCTACAACATCTCAAAGAATTTTACATCGCATGTCAAGAAGTTGCCTATAAAAAAAATTACCTAAAAAGACTCTTCACTAGGATTCTTGGAGGCACATCTTTGGAATGGTTCATGGCCCTTCCTTATGGAGAAATCTCTACTTTCTCTGATCTTGTAAAGAATTTTGTTGGAAAATATTCATATAACATTGAGCATCAAGCCACACTCAGCAATTTGTGCAATACTAGACAAAAGAATGGAGAAACCTTTTCTAGTTTCTTACAACAATGGAGACATATTGTAAATTGCATGCCATGAAAAATACCTAATAGTCATTTAATTGACATCTTTACAAATAATTTGATCTCTGAGATGTCATTCCAAATAAAAATGGCTTCACCTAACACCTTTGAATCCCTTGTCAAAAAGGGAAAAGATATTGAAGATGGCCTTTTGCAAAGAGGTAGCATCAAACATTATACTCCTTCCAACAATGCTAAACCAAAATTTTGGAGTAAAAACAATGGATTTTTCAATGATGGGGTGACTGATGCCAAGCATGTTCAAACTATTCAAGCATCCAAAAATAATAATCAAAACAATCACAATACCAATCAGAATCGTAACAATAATCAAAATCAGAACAATCAGAACAACAATCAACAACAACCACGCAACCAATCATACTTGTTCCCTCGCAACAACAACAACAACAATAATGACAACAATAAACAATGACGACAATTCACAACATTATCAGAACCCCTCAACGTGATCTTTAAACAACTTGCAGATCAAGGAATGATAATCTATCCAAATACTTGGCCTTTTGATGAAAATCAACCCAAACCTGTTTGGTATAGAGATAATGAATATTGTGATTATCATCGCATCAAAGGGCATGATACCAAGAAATGCATGAAGCTCAAACACTTTGTGCAAGATCTTATTGAGAATGGAAAAATTGAAGTTGAAGGTCAAAATGCATCCTCATCCAATGCAAAACTTAAAGTCTACAATCAGCCCTTCCCACCACACAATCAAAACAATGCATCCAACACAATCCCATATGATTACTCTACCAATACTATCACAGGAAATGATCGAACATGTGGGAGTCTAGAAGAAAATGATATCTTTGGGTTTGATGCTCTTTGTGGCCGCATTGAAGAATCTGACACACATGTTAACACCATAATCCTCAAAGTTGTTGATTGTAATGCTACCACATGCAGACCTAGAGTCACTGTCCAAGCTGTTGATAAACCTTCTACATCTACAAATCCACCAGCTGCACTATCTATCGGTACTCAGCCTGCCTCATGCTATGACCTATTGGCTCAGTTAGGAAAGACGCCTGCACAGATATACATTCTAGAACTCCTAAAAACCTTGCCAATTCACAAATAAATCCTTGAAGATGCTCTAAATGAATCTCGTGTTCCTAAGAATATTAACACTGCTCAATTTCAAGCCATGAAACAGAAACTTAGCTACACAAGAGCATCTTGTTTTCACTGACAAGGACTTTCATGGTCTTGACCTTCATCATAATAAATCCCTCCATATCAAATCCAAAATCCAGTCCACAAAAATAAAATGAGTCCTTATAGATGGTGGATCTAGCTTAAATTTGTGCACATTGAAAATAATCTGTAATAGTGGTCTTTCTGAGGACCTCCTGGATGTAGATAAGTGAATCACAATAAAGGCCTATGATGATAGAGAATGATAAATCAAGGGTTTGATCACATTACACTTACAAGTGGGCCCGTCCTTGATTGAAACTATTTACCATGTGTTGGATCTAGATCTACCATATAATATCTTGCTGGGACAACCCTAGATACATGTTATCAAAGGTGTACCCTCTACTTATCATCAATGTCTCAAGTTCCCATATCATGGTAGAGAAATCACAATTCCTAGAGATCCTGAGCCCTTTCAATACTGCAAGAGACTGGAAGGCAAACAATCTAACTACTATCCATTGAATGAGTTTGACTGACACTTCAATCAAGAAACCCATGTTCCAAACACTCCCTCGATTCTAGAAAAGACATCAGAAACACCAACTGATCAATCCAAAGGAAAGGAAAAGGTTACTGAAGACAAAGCCTCTAGATCTGAAGCAAAGACCACATTTACAGATCAAGGCATGTGAGAATATAAATTTGAAAGAGCTATATGCATTGGGAAGCTCCCTTTGTCCCCAAAGTTCTATGGAAGACCATCACCATTACCCCCCTCTAAAGACAAAGAGCTCATGTGTTGCAAGACAACCACTTTTGAACATTGGGGGTCCTTATCAGATGAACACATGGAATATAATGTCCTTGATTGGCTCTACAAAAATGAAGAAGAAAAAACTGTAACCTTCCCTAAAGGAAAGTATATCAAGGTTACCCCCCTTTTTGAAAGCATGGGGTATCATGGTACTAGTCTTGGAGCTAATCAAACTGGTAAGAAGAAAATTATAACAGCCAATGGCTATCCTCGAGGACATGGATTGGGTTCCATAGAAACTAAGACTAACTTTGCTAAGGATTAGTGTTTAGCTGCCTCAGATTTAGATACAGAAGAAGATTTATTCAAAATTCATTTCCACTATGTTGAAGATGACCTCAATGACCTTAACCATGTCTTCACTATCACCCAAGCCAACCTTTCATCCCCTTGTCTTCCCCTCACAAAACCTGAACTAATTGACTGGGATCAACAAGATTTATCACCAGCACTGGGCGTTTGTGATTCAAATGAGGCAGTTTTAGCCCTCTTTAGACTTAACAATCTCCAAGAATACGAACATCAGATCCATTAAAGTGAGAAAGCCTACTTCGATAGCTAGGTCAATTTTCTTAGTCGCAAAAATGACAATAAAAATAAAAATCAAAAAAATGAAAATACAAAAACATCCCTGGTGAAAACCTCTTGCAGGCACCTTTGGATGAAGAAAAAGATAAAATAAAGGACACATCCTCTAGTGAAAACCTTTCTGAGGTGCTAGAGGAGGGAGAAGCTAACCTATCATTCATATCATTAGAACCAAAAGTGTCCTCTATGATTATCGAAGACACTATCCCAGTCAATCTGGGCACAGAAGAAAATCCACACATCACTTACATTGTAGTTTCTTTCAGTGATCAATAAAAGAAAGACATGATAGCATTCCTTCATAAACATAAAATCAACTTTTCCTGGACCTACAAGGACATGCCCGAGCTCGATATAGATCTTGACATGCACCATCTTGTTGTGGAGCCCAGTGTGAAACCTGTTAAACAAAAACTTCGCAAGATGCATCTGCAAGTCGCACTTGTAGTCAAAGTAGAGCTTGATGTTGAAGTAATTAGACCTATAGACTATCCTAAATGGGTCTCCAATATTGTGCCAATAGGAAAACCTGCTGGGAGCATTCGCATTTGCACCAACTTCAGAGACCTAAACCTTGCATGTCCTAAGGATGATTTTCCACTCCCAAATATTGACATTATAGTGGATTTGACTGCTGGACACGAGATGTTGTCCCTCATGGATGGCTTCTCCGGTTATAATCAGATCAGGATAGCACCAGAAGATCAACACAAAACTGCATTCACAACACCTTGGGGTACCTTCTTTTATCAAGTGATGCCCTTTGGCCTTAAAAATGTCGGTGCCATATATCAGAGAGCAATGAAAACCATCTTCCATGATCTCCCACATGTCATCATGGAAGAATATGTGGATGATATTTTGGGTAATTCCAAGACATGAGAATCACACATTCCTATCCTTACTACCATTTTTGAGTGATTGGAGAAGTATAAGCTTAGGCTAAATCCCAAGAAGTGTGTCTTTGGAGTACAATCTGGTAAGTTTCTGGGATACATTGTGTCACGGCGTGGAATATAAGTTGACCCGAAGAAAGTAAAATCCATCTTCGAGATGCCACCTCTAAAAACATTGAAACAATTGTGCAGCTTACAAGGAAAACTGTAGTCCATCAAGAGATTCATGTCATAGCTGGCAGATAAGGTGCATCCGTTCTCTCATCTCCTATGCAAGAACATAAAATTCCAATGGGATTTCTTATGTCAAAATGCATTTGAGAATCTAAAAGGCTATTTGGCTAATCCACCTATGTTGGTACCACCTGTTGTTGGCCATCCTCTGATTTTGTATATATCTGCTACGGAGGTCAAGCTGGGAGCCCTTCTGGTACAATTACATGATACTAGAAAAAATTGAGCAATTTATTATCTTAGTAGGACCCTTATTGTTTATGAATTGAATTATTCCCTAATTGAGAAAGCATGTTTGGCTGTTGTTTTCTGTACACAAAAACTATGACATTATATGATCAATCATAAGATTCGCCTTATTGCCAAAATTGATCCACTCAAATATCTCCTGGCATGTGTTGCTCTTATTGGTCGTACAGAAAAATGGGTTATGATCCTTAGTGAATTTGACATTGTTTATGCAGATCGCAAAGCTATCAAAGGACAAGTTATTGCAGATCAATTAGCTGAAGCACCTGTTGACGGTAAACATCCACTCATAACAGATTTTCCAGATGAATCAGTCCTCAAATTTGCCTCGAGTACCCCATGGAAACTTTATTTTGATGGATCCTTCACTCAGAAAGGATCGGGGGAAAGAATCTTGTTTGTTACACCAAAAGGGGATCTCATCCCTAAATCTTATAAATTACAATTTCCTTGTACAAATAATATTGTAGAATATGAAGCCCTTGTACTTGGACTCTGTTAGGCCATACAATGGAAGATTCTTGATTTGTTGGTACTAGGCGATTCACAATTGGTTATCAAACAAGTTATGGATGAATATCAGACAAAGGATGATAAGTTGCTTCCCTATCATTGTACAGTCGAGGACCTCAAACCACATTTTACTGAATAGGTCTTCCAACAAATCCCCCATAGAAACAACAAAGCAGTTGATTCCATGGATATTATTGGGTCCCTGATCACCATGCCAGAACACAGTATACAGTGTGAGTTTCTCATTGAGAATCTTATGGACCCTGCCTGTGACAAATTGAATTTTGAAATGGTGTGTGAAATTTTTGATCCTAACTCCCCATGGTACCAATAAGTATACTCCTACCTTTGTGATGGACATACCCCACTTTCCTTAACCCCCAATCAACGCAAAACATTCATTCGTCACACTTCCTGATACACAATCCTTGGTGATACCCTTTTTTGAAAGCATTTCGATGGAACTCTTTTAAGGTTTCTAAATTTTGATGAAGCACAAACATCCTTGGAGGAGGTACATCAAGGAATATGTGGGTCTCACTCTAGTGGACTCACTTTGGACAAGAAGTTGTTACACACTGGATATTACTGGCCTACTATGGAACAAGATGCTTACAACTATGTGAATAAATGTGTGCCTTGTCAGCAGAACGATGATTTGATACACGCCCCATCCCAATCCCTTCAGCCCACCATCACCCCTTGGCCTTTTTTCCACTAGGATATCGACCTTGTTGGCCAAATTTTCCCTAATTCTTCCAATGGCCATAAATACATCCTTGCCACTACTGAGTACTTTACCAAGTTGGTCGAAGTTGTTCCCCTCACCTACACCACTGGAAACCAGATCTCGAAGTTCATTTTGAACTATCTTATATGTGGCTATGGCATTCCTCAGGACATTGTTACTGATAATGGAGGACCTTTCAAAAATAAGGATTTCACACAGTTATGTAGGAAATTCAGCATTACCCATCATACCTCTTCCAAGTACTTTCCGCAAGGCAACGGTCAAGCAGAGGCTACAAATAAAACTATCCTTAAAATCCTCAAGAAAACAGTCGATGAAACTGGTCGTGATTGGCACCTTCACCTCAATCCCACCCTTTGGGCCTACCGCACCTCCATATGAACCCCAATTGGAGCCACCCCCTTTTCCCTTGTTTACGGCACCGAGGCTATTCTACCCATCAAAATTGAGCTCCCTTCCCTCAGAATTTCTCTTAAGAATTTGGTGTCCGAAGAAGAATATAGAGTTGCTCGCTTGCAAGAGCTAGAACTCCTTGATGAGACATGCCTTAAGTCCCTAAACCACCTCCGCATGTATCAAAATCACCTCTGCCTCCAGTTCAACAAAAGGATTAAACCTCGTCAGTTTGAGGTTGGTGTTCTTTTCCTGCAGCACACTATGAAGAACCTCTAGAATCGTGAAAAGAAAGGAAAATTTGAACCTAATTGGTTGGGGCCCTTTATCATCATAGCAAAGTATGGTTCTGGCACTTATCAGATTGCTTCACTAGAGGGAGACCCAATCCTTGATCTTGTAAATATTGTACATCTCAAGCGCTTCTATGCTTGATCCTTCAGTAGTTCATTGTACAGCAGAAAACTATCAAAATCCAATAATCAGAAAAGCAGAAAATCCAAAAACGTCAAAAAAGCAAACAAATCAAAAAAATAAAAAATTCAAAAGCATAAAAAATATAAAAGCTTGAAAAAAGTATCAAAAAAGAAAAAAAGAAAAAAAAGAAAGAGAAATAAATTTGTCCATCTATGAAAACCACTTTGGTGGCGCAATGGATAAGTACCATGGTGAAAACCTATTTCAAGTGCCATGTGTAGTCAGATCCATCATCTGTTTCCACCATCTTCCATACAGCCTCCATCACCTTCCATAATAAATTCACTACCCATATCTGTGTAGGTAGTTCCCCTAACCATTTACCACTTTCGCAATAAAATTGCATTCCCACACGACTGAGCTTACCCCATCATCCACTCTCATCACCTTAGGATTTCCTAACCTTTCTGAGGCATCTTATTTTCTTTTCTTTGACGCGACGCCAATTCCGACGCCACATCAAAGAGGGGCAAAATGTAGACGTCTAAAATCGTCCTTATAATAATTTAATTAATATTCTCATAACATTATAATTAATTAATTATATTTGTTATATTCTTCTATCTATTTAATTAAATTTATTTAATTAAATATGATTCACCTTCTTTAGTATTTAAATTTAATTTAAATACCATCCCCTTTAATGTATTAAATCTTATTTATATACATTTCCCTCATTAATCCCTTTTAAATAAATTTTTAATTTATTTATTCCTCCACATGACTTTACTCTACTAAACCACAATTAATCTAAATTTAATTTAGATTAAACTAATTTCAACCTAGATCCTATCCTACCTCACATCACTCTCACCTAATAGACCTACTTACTAATTAACTAAGGTTAATTAGGCTAATTTCTTGATTCCTACACATATTAGTCCTAATTATTTGCTCATACATGTGTGAGCAAATTTCTAAAACTTGACTTTTCCAAATAATCCTAATTTGGTGCCAACAAGGTTTCTTACAACCTTGATGACACTTTCTTACACTTTCTAAAAGTGTTTTATTGGACAAAAACTCTTACACCTCTTACAAGATCCTTCACATGTGTACTTTAAGTACACCTTGACCCATCACATCACAAGTTGCTCACACATGTGTGAGAAAACTTGGCCTCTTGCATGGCTTATGTGTCCCTCATGTGGCACCTATGTGGATGCCACATGAGCTCCACCTCATCCAAGCCCTCTCCCTCCTCCAAAAAATTTATAAATAGAGGTCATTGCCAAGAACAAATTATCTCTCATTTATACATTGTTATCATGCTAGTTTAGTGTTTGAATTTCATATCTCATTTTCATGTTTATGCTCTTAGTTCATTAGAAAAATCTAGATATTTCATCTTAGGCTTAAATGGAATGAATCTAGTTCTTGTTTCAATCTCATGCATATCATTCTAGTCTAGCTTTGCATCTTCATCATTCACATTTGGTGAAGGCTTGAGACAAGTTCATCATACTTGTTCTTGAGCCCTTCATTACATTCATTTAGTTGCATTTAGTTTCAATCCATAGTATGCATCTTTAATAATCTATGGGGATTTAAATATTGTGATGGGAGAGCACACCCACATAATTCTCTAAGAGCAAATCAACAAGGCATTGGGTGTCCTTGTTTAGCTCATCGGAGGTTGTGATGGAATCCCTTATTTTTATAGTATGTTCTTAGACATGTTAGTTTTTTTAATAATTTATATCTCTAACATTTACATGTCTGAGCATGCTCCCAACAGATCGGATTTCAGCACATACAGTGATTATTTCCAGTTCTATACTTCAAAGAAAGAAACATCCTTTCCCAACATCTTAGGAGTAACCATAACTGGGAGACTCAACCATCTACCCAAGGAACTAACACTTACATTCATAGTCCAATCATTAGTTGATTGATAGTTGTACAACTTAGGGTCACAACTACGCATAGTGAACTCAAGGCCCTAGAGTGGAATCCAGAGCTCTGATACCATATGTAAGGACTGAACTTCCAACATAAAAACCACATCAGCTATAAACAAAAACAAGAGAGTCGGTCAACTAAGTCAAATATAAATTTCAAATATCGACAAGACAAAATCTATTTCTATTAAGATAAGGTGAAAAAGGAACAAGGTTTGACCAACCTGTCAACCTTATTAAGCGACATAGGAGTCCATAATTCAAGAAGAGTTCAGACCAACTGTCAACAACAACATACAAAAGAGAGACTTCGACCAAACTGTTGAAGTGCATTAAACACAAACACAGTGCTTACAAAGGAACATAGATTTTACAAGAGTCATCGACTGGCTATCATAAGAGTGCAAATATCAATACAAATGCCATAATAGTAGACCACTGGCCAGTTACAAAGAACTCACCAAATAATAAACATGAAGACTTCCTGACAGGAGATCCACACACCTAGTTCACACAACCATTAGGGGTGAGAATATTGTAGGAGTGCATTTCCACCCTACCATGAAGCAGTTATGCTTCCCCAGAATATTTCCTAACATGAAAGATACCCAGCCCAGCTAGAAATAGTCTAACAAAGTAAAACTGACTGAAGTAATGGAATTGTGTTACATGATACATCCATATTTAATTACAATATACACATCATGGACTTCCAAAAGCATTTCTAAATAAAATTGATTCCATTTCACAAATATGGATAATGTTGTGCAAGATTCTTACTTATTGCACAGTACAACATGTTTCGTGGGTGTATTCAGCATACATAAAGTACATAAGTAAAAATTCTTCCATTTACTATCAAAACATGTCAATTTCAAAATTTCACCAATATCTATCTAGTTCAAATGGTAAGTATAAACTGGTTTCTTACTAGTTCATGGAGAAAACTAAAGAATGCATAAATAGGTAAAAATGTATACTTCACTTCAAGGTGTTCATGGAAATTCAACATATTCAGGAAGTATAAACATATATCAAATGAATAACAGGCACAACATGTTTACAAGTCTAATAAATTTTCAAGTCTATGCTTCCCTCTCATTTCTATTCATCAAGATTTGACTTTCATCTCTTTTATTTAAAAAGTAGGAGTAACACTACTTTACCCCAAACACTAAACACACTCAAGAACATTGTTCTATGCAAATCCAACACATAATTAATGATTCTAAGTGAGCTTTTGTATCCTCAATCATGACATACTAAAAGAACCCTTGGGAGGTGCTAATGATATCTCACACCTTATTCATTACATCTGTCCTTATATTTAGGACATTTATTAAGAGCATTACACGATTCAAATTTATACTATATGCAATGACATAAAGAAACCCCTAAGTTATTTGCACAAAGGAAATCATCATAGCTTAGGCCATTCTTATTACCAAGCTCTAAAGGATATATAAATAAAAATATACAGGATCACATATCCTTTTAATATAAAATGAAAAAGTCTTTTATCAAATCCTTACAATATATCCCATTGATAGTGTTTTCTAATTCCAACCTGATTAAAATCCTTTAAGATCTCTATGCTACTAATATCATGAACACTTAAGGATTTCTTCCTTTGGATGATAATTTTTAATATATGGTTTTCTGAGGGTTCATCTTATCCTTAGAACGATTATATCTTCACAAACATCAACCTTTATAATTTTATTTCTTTACTACAATAAGATAACTGTTATGGTCAGGGATTCTATAGGGCATACGAACATGGTTCTGATTATAGAGAACATGTACTTTATATAATAATGTGCTACAATAAAGTTCTTCTCTAATCTCATGGATAATGTACATGCATAAAAGAAAATATGAAAACCTGCGGTACAGTAAAGAGATTGTAGAAATCATACATCAGTTATAAGGTTCCATAGCAAATCCACCAATCTAAACCATGATTGCTAACTCTAATTATAGAAACTTATTCTCTGGAACCAAATGGTGATAATCACATCCATTTTACATAGAAATAAAAATTCCTAACCTATTCAAACCGATTAATTTATTTTCCATTACCAACATACGAATATGAGAAATATAATCAAGCTTAGCAATAAGACAAATTCCATAGCCATTTAGCAAAGTTGAAGTCCTATTTCTGATTTCAATACCTAGATCAAAATAAAATCAAAAGCCCTGCCTCAATACCAATTAATGGAAGATGGTTGTTATCTGAGAAGGCACCCGTTCTAGCTTTAGCTAGCTTTCAATCCACTGGTAAAATGGTGGCATCACTCGACTATTTCCTCTCAGAATTATTTTATGAAGTTGTTGAAAGCTTTAGCGACTACAATGAAGGTGTTGTAATTATAGAAATTCTTTCCTGGACAACTCCCTTCATTTCTGTGCTTTAGCATTTGGTTGAACACATTCTCAGTAATAATGGATGTCATTCCTTGCCCAGAAGGGGACGGTCTGGATCCTCCACCGCACTGGCTTTGGAAACTGGGCTGACTGCAATGGTCAGCATTATTTCTACACCACTCATACTCATTGCAGCACAGCCCCCCTCCACACATAGCTCTGCCTTCTTGCCACCTGTAATTCTCAAAAAATGTAGGGATACCCACTAAAATCAAAGCAACTACTGAACAAACTAGCACCTTGACCTTGGCCATTTTTGCAATACAATCGGAAGTGCTTCTCTCGTTGTTTCTATTTTCCTATTCTTTCTTTCTGCAACCTCTCTTTTCCCTTCAGTGACCTCTCTTTTCCCTTCAGTGACCTCTCTCTCACATGTTGTCTCATTATTTTCTCCTTCAAACTTTGGTCCCTCTACCTTTTAATTTGCGGTCTTCTCTCTTCCTTTTGCATCCATTTCCTCTGTCTCTATATCGAGGACCAAGGAAGTTTCCCAAAACTCCATAGTCAGTAGAAGGGCGATAAGATCATTCATAATGACGGTGGGTGGATGAATACTTTATACATCCCATCAATGCAGATGGTGGGATATTTGATTTCACAAAAATGTGTCGGAAACGCTATTCATTTCCATGTAGATATTTGGCAACTAATTCTTGAGTTGGAGGTTGTTGACTCATGTCCTGTCGCCGTGCTATGTCATCACATGTGTTTCTGTGGAAAAGGGTTGTGACATTTTCTCTGCCATTTTAGTTTTTCTCTTTGACCTTTTTCTGCCATGTTGGGGGCCCTCCATCCATTCTTATGAGTGTGGATTATTTCCCCCCATTCATCTCGTAGAAAGTTTTTCCTTTGCCTAAAGATGTCCCAGTGCATCTTTTTCCAAGCGTTTCTCGGCAAAGGGGGGTTGAAGGGTTTTCCCTCTCTAGTAGTTGGAAATATTGGAATGTTGTTGGGGTTTACTCCAAACCTTGGTTGAGATCTGATTTTACGCTTCTCCCTAGCTTCAATCCATCCATGCCCTAGGTTTTGAGGAATATAGTTACGTCTATGGTTCCCCTGGTCTGGCCAAAATAGAAAAACCCTTGTCTGATTGTGGAAGGTGAAGTCTCCTATATTTCCACTGAAGAGTGCATCTTTGCCCAATTTATTGCGGAAATGCAGATGCATTGGTCTCTTGTATGGAAAAAAAAATTCCCTAATTTTGTGGGATCCTTTGTCTCTCCCACCCACCACTGAAGAAATCCTGCAATCTTCGTTCATCATGGGGAAAGCGGGTTCCTTCTCGTCGCCTTCGGTTTTCATGGTATCCTTTGTCTCTCCCACCCTCCATTCCGTTTCCAAGATTTTTGTCTACTTCAATTTGGTAGCTAAGCATTGTTGCTTTTGTCGAGAAGGATTTTAATTGAGTCCAGATTGTTTATTTGGAACTTCAGATAAACTGATTTTTATAGCTCCCGCTAGTTGCTTGGCTATTTTCTCATCATCCTCCTTATTTTTAATACTCCATGCCTCTCTTAATGCTTGCAAAAATACTAAGGTTTTGTTCTTAGATTCTGGGAGAGCACACCAGACATAAGTTTTTTAGTACTCTTTCCATCCCCTCAACTCTCCATGGTGCTGCAATGAAACCTATGCCAGTATGTCCAAAGGAGATGAGTATTTCAACACTATTTCCATCTCCTCCACTCCATCAGCGACCTTTGTTGTAGAGAAGATATGGCTTATAAAATTAGTTTTGAAAAAAAATCTCATATTACTTGATTTGTGAATGAATGGAAAGGGGATGTTATTGGAAAAAAGATTGTGGTTGTATGTTTTGGAAATAAAAATGGATCTCATAATTATTATTTTGGCACAATGTAAATGTGAAGAGCTTGAGAGAACTATTACAAACTTTGTTTTATTTATGAAGATGTTATAGTGAGTATATAAAAGCTATTTTGTCTTGATATCTTGGAGGAATTTAGTGATAGCTTGTTTTGGATGCGTTTTCTTCAAATCATTGATTCAAACTTGAAGAGAATGAAGAATTTTCTTTTGAATGTTTGAAGGTTAGCTTTATATTTTTAGATTAAGATTAAATATGCACAGAATATGTTGCAATTTTATGCATTGATAGTTAGGTGTTTATATATATTTAATAATTTTATTAAAGACATTTGGAGTTAATAAGTCTTTGATTTATTGTTGAAGTACAATGGTTTTAAATGTTCACCAAAGTTCAAGGCTTGTTGAGTAGAAGGACCCAATATCATAAGGGGTGAGGCTGGTATTGTGCCCTATGTGAATTTAGAAAAATGGGTACCTCTTATTCCTTGACTCTCGAATGAAGAAGTTTTAACCTAAAGGCTCATGCTTCCATATCGACTTGCTAAATCTCTTTTAAGATGATATAAAATCCTTCATAGAAAAGAAAAAGCTTGAAGGAGACCATTAATAAAGTCAACATGTTTTATGAGATTTTAAAAAAATTGGATTATAAAACCATTGTGAAGGGTAAAAAAAAGTTTTGACATGAATCTCAAATAGATAGGAAATGAAAAAGGTTATTTCATGTGTGAGATTTTAGCATGTTTTTTTTGTTTGTCTATTTCCCATAGCCATTTTGTGAAAATTTCCATCTCAGCCATGTAGGACTATTAATTTAAGTAGAGGGCTTGAAGTGTATTAGAAATCCTTGTGAATGACCCTTTGTCTTTACTTGCATGGAAACAGATAGGGATGATGGCTTAGGAGAGATAAAGGGGATTGATAGTTTTCTAAAAACCTTGCAAATGCTACTATATCTCTCTTCATTAAATCCATGGATGGGTGCATAACATTTTGATAGGACTTGGTGAATCTTCTAGTACTCATCTTGGCCTTGGATGATTGAGATGAACAACACTCAGATGTCATATTCTACTACTTCCATCGTCTATTATTTGGGTCTTTTGAAGATCCTCATTATGTATTAGAAACCATTATTTTATGTGTATGTGATTTGAGCCAGTTTATGTGTTGTGATTTTTCATTTTGTCCATGTTATCTATCTCCTCTCAAATGGTAATGAACTTCATTAGAATAATAGAATCTCATTGGAGCCATAGAATTGTTAAAATAGGTAAAACCCTATTCTCCCAAGAACACATGCATGCATAACCCTGTCACATGGAAGAAGTAAAGAACAGAAGATAAGAAGAATCTATGGAGGCCAAAATATAGGAGACATCATATGCACAAGAAACTAATATATTGACAATATGTTTCAAGATGTTGCAATGAGATGTGAAAAACTCCTTATGAAAAACAAAGAGGTGAATCCGTATAAAAGGAATCACGAAACCCTAAGGTTAGCTTAAGCAACTAGAGTGAATAGGTGAGTTAGTAATTAGATCATAATGATTTAATTAATAACCCAAGAGACTATTACTCTAACACCCCCCCTTAAGATAAGCTTAGGGAGAAGCAAAAACCTAGGAGACTACTACAGAAAGTAGGAAAGAAGGGTCCCGGCAACAAGGCCTGATCAGGTACCCAATACAAGAAATCTCTGTAAAGCGGGGAAATAGGGAAAACCCAATGGGAAAAACTCTACCCCAAAAAGAGATGGACTAGATGAAGGAAACCAAGCCTCCAATCTAGAGAAATGTCCAAGGAAAGGAACAAGAAAGAGCAAGAAGCATCTCCGAAGCATGAAGCTATAAACACTGTCAGAAGTGACTACTGGAACCCCCACTGAAATAGTGCATGACCAGGTAGAGAAGACAAAGTCTAAAGAGCTGATCAATCGAAGAGGTGACCTCCAAAAGTAGGAATGACCGAGTGTCTATATAGTAGATGATCCATCTCACCGGAATGCATAGGTGCCTAGCCACTGCATCCGCCTAGTACATAGGAACAAAAATA
>MU227509.1:770022-782572 GCA_018584345.1 Thuja plicata | reverse complement strand
ATGATGTGATATGATGGTTATCACAAAGAGACTTACGATGTTCAACTAATGGATATAAACCTAACTTTAACTTCTTCCAATCAAACAACTGCAAGGAATAAGGGTTTAGAAAAGTTTTTCTATTCCTAGAATGCAAGAAATTGTGGATGTCCTTGTGACTCTACTAGACTTAGTTTAGCCATCGACATCAATCAAGCTAGTGCAATCTCCTAAGATAAATGTAAGATGTTCAAACTACCACCATTCTATTAACACCATACATGATGCATATCATTGTGCAAGTAATACTCAAAGTTAAGTTCATAAAAATGGCATTCAACCATGTAAGGCAAACTTACAATTAGCAAGTAGCTAGTGGTTTGGTCTAAGCGAGTTCACCAAAGATGCATCCAAAATCACTTCCACTCAACTAAACACTACTAATTAACATGAAGAAATGAAGAAAACATGCAACAATTCAAAGCAACACAAGTAATCCACCATAAAGAACAACAATGAATCAACAATTACTTTGATAGCATTATGGCAACAATTTCAACAAGTCTCTTACTTTACTCCCTAACTAATCTCTTCTCTAATGCTAACTATCTGTTACAAATGAGAAGGCCTTGGCCTTTTATAGTTGCTCAATTACAATGAAGGGCCAATATCAATTCAAGATCAAGGGCCAAGATTTACCCATTACAAACTCTAATTAAGGTTGCCACACTATCATCCAATTACATGAAGGCACCACTCTGTGGGCCAATAAGAAAATTACAGTTCTTTTGAGAACCAATGCGAAAATTGTACACTTGGCGTAATATGATTGAATGTGTTTGAACACGTTTAACTGAAGCCTTTTGATTGGTAGAATAATTGATCAATTCTTTGGTGATGAGAAAATATCTCTTGATATTCAGCATTATCAAGCCTCTAATTGTGATGGCATATTCCCAAATTGCTTCATCTTCTCAAATTTTCTTCATCTTCGTTCTTGAAAACTTTCTCATAGCCATGGTTTTGAACTTGATTGTACGCATAAACTTGAAACTTGAACTTCTTGAAGTGGTGAAGTCTTCATGCACTTGAATCCTTTTCCGGAGGAAATTCAAGTTGATGATAATTTCTCTCATTTTCTTTTTTCTTGTTCTTTGGTTTCTTGGACTCCATCTTGATTTTGATCTTCAAATATGTACTTTAATAATCTGATTTTGAACCTCCTCATTTGAAGTCCTCGAGCTTAACTTTGCTAGCATTTTTTCTCTCCAAGACTCTCCTCTTTTCTAAGTTACCTTGCAAAACCAAGGGAAAAAATACACTAAGCTTATGAAATGATGAAATGAAGCAAATCTGAAAGCTTTCATAAAATTGCATCAACATCAAAACGGAGGTAAAATGCAATGTGATATGGATTTTCTTTGGTTTAAGATCAAATTTCTCTTTCTTCTTACAAATTCCAAGTTTGATTTTATCGATAAAATGATCTTAATCTTGCAACTTGAAATGGATTCACTTAAAATCTGGACTTTAGATGATTTCTAAATGCAAGGTCTGCCTAGATTTCACTTTTCTTACCATCCCAATCTCTGATTTAGGAAAAAAATCTGCCTTGAATATCCAAAATCGTTGCCTCAAGATAAACAGTTGCATTCAAGATCATTTGCTCTCTACAAGGGAGATAATTTGTTGCCTTAGGAGGAGATAATTTGTTGTCTCGAGATAATTTACTGCCAATCAAGAAAGGAATTCGCTATAAATAGCAGAGATAAATCTACTTGTGGTTTGATGCGAAATGAATCACTATCTCCCTCCTTATATATGTGATTGGATGTTTTGAAGGGGCATGTCTCTATAGAGGCCGACTTGGTCTTTTTGGCCAATTGAAGCATTTAAAATTAATCATTTTTAATCCTATGTTGGCCGACCTATTTGGGGTGGCAAAGGCAAGTTAGAGGATTAACCTCTTTCCACCGATTCTCCTTTAACTCTAGGCAGGATTTAGGCATGGTAGAGGATTAAAAATCCTTGAAGGATGGTGGATTCTCCTTTAACTCTAGGTGGGATTTAGGCATGGTAGAGGATTAAAAATCCTTGGAGGATGGCGGAATCTGCCATCCTTAAAGGAATTTCCTTTGGGCTTTTAGTTTTAGCTTCAATCTTCATGTCATCGTGTTATCGTTGATCATTTTTCTTCCCATCTCATTTGAACTTGGAGATCAAAAACAAGTTTTAGGACCAAAACTCCAAGGCAGATTCCAAGGGTGCTTAAGTATTATTAATCCTTGGAGGATGGCAGAATCCGTCATCCTTAAAGGAATTTCCTCTTTTCATCTTTTCAAACTCATTGCTTTTCTTCATAGAATTCGGCCCAAAGTTGATCGTAGTTACCATCTCCATGTTATTGTTCTATGTTACCTTTCTCATTGCAAGTTTTGAAGATCAAGTTTGTGCTCCCATCCTCATGAGGACAAGGCGGAAATCATGAGTGTTTGAGGATTTCCACCTTCTCGGCCTTGGTTTTACTCCTTATACTTTTCTCTCTTTCATTTTCATTGTTCTAAGTGCAAATTGGAGGGCTTGGTCTATATTTCCATTGTCATCAATACAAGGCAGAATTTTGGGAGTCTAGAGGATTTTGAATCCTCAGAGGGTGGCGGAATCCTCCACCTCCAAAGGATTTTTCCCTTTTATTTTCATTCTCCCTAATTCCCTTTGCCTTCAAACTTCCATTACTTTGCCATTGGTGAATCTGCCCTACCTTAGGACTAAATTTGACCTCCAATCAAGTCATTGAATTGCCCATTCTTGAGGGCGAAAATCTTGTTGTCTAAAGGATTTTCTTGATCACCTTCATCGATTTCAACACAGTCAATCTCATAAATTTGCCTTGTTCCATTCTTGGTTTGAAATTCTCCTAGCTCCTCAACTTTGCATCTTGGATTCATTTTCCTTACCCCCCTTGGCCTCATCCTTCTGATCTTATGTAAGGCACAATTTGGAGGTGAGGGAGGACTTTGAATCCTTGGAGGGTAGCGGAATCCACCATCCATCGAGGATTTTTCTTCATTCAAAACTCATGTTTACGTGATGTCCCTTTCATTAAGCCTTATCATCTCCTTCCTCATCATCATTCATGTTTAGTTTGTGAGTTTAGTGTATTCCAATGAACTATGGATCCGAGGCAAAATTGGGAGGTGAGAAAGGATAATGAATCCTTGGAGGGTGGCAAAATTCGCTACCTACCAAGGAATTTTCTTTTTTCAAACTTCATCTTTCACACCTCTTTCAGCCCTTAAACTTACATGACCTCGCCTTTGTTTGATCTTATTTTGACTAGTGTTGAGTTTGCTTTGAATTTGATCTTGCTCTAAGGGGGCAGAAATCTCACCCCTTCCAGAATTGGGAATCCTAGGAGATACGCGAATTATGCCACCTCCTGGGGATTATGTCATTGTCCCCAACTTCCATCAAAATATTACCTCACTTTGCATTTTCCTTCACTTTTTTCAACAATTTACACTTGAAACTCATTTTTACAAGGGGCAAAATTTTGGGGGATGTTAGGATTATGAATTCGAGAAAATGGTCGGATTTCGACCTAGTGCCAAGATTTTTCATTTGCAAGTTAACTCCCATATTTTGCAAGTCAGTTTCTTCAGCTCAGAGCGCAAGAGGATTTATATAAAATATAACATTTAAGTATAAGTTCCTTATGTATACTTCAAGTTATATTTTATATAAATATTGTCAGGATGTTTGAGATAGGTTTTAGCTTCATAGGAGTTATAATAAAGATTTTAGATTTTGGGAGTTTTCAAAAAATTCCAAAATTAGCCAAAATTCAAGATTCAGCGTGCCTTCAAGAGTGTAACCTCTCACAACCTTTCCTAACTTTCTAAGGTGAAATTGAAACTGGAACAAGGATTTTCTAAAGATTCTAACTCATTTCATCACAAAACACTTGGTTTCAACTCCATATCCTTGCCTAGCTTAGCCTAGCTCTCACTCACACCCCTGACAGACTTGACTACCTAGCAAGCTAAAGTTGCCCAAACTCATCTCTTCGACTTGGAGACTCAAAAATTGCCACCACCTACGACCACTAACCTACTGCCAACGCAAAAAGAGGGGGTCCTCATTTGCAATGGGGTGATGGTGTGAAAATCTCACAACAGTTGCAAATTCCAACACCCCTACACATTCAAAATATCTTAGAATAGTATGCAAAATCACGTTACCATATATAATAAATATCTTTTTATATCACTATTTACTTCTTTCTAGAGTACCACTTTTAAACTTTTGCTTACCACTTTTACCCTTCTATTGTCTTCAAGTTCCTTATTCTTTTCCTGCAATCTTTAGCTTGATAATGCTCCCTCCCTCTGTAAGGAGCATCAATTCTTCAGCCTAAGATTTCAAAAACTGTTAAAATAATTGGTGACTGGCTTTTGGGTTCAATAAGTGAGTTAATGTCATACAAGTATATATGAGATTATGAAAGACAATCTTGAAAAATAGCCTTCACTCAAGACTTCCTTGATGGGAACAAGTGACATTAAAACTTGAAGACGGATGTCTGCTATATGAACTGTAACAGATGCACTCATAAGCTATTCAACTATTCAGTGCTGTAGTTTCATTTTTAAGGTATATATGTACCCAGTCTATTTTTGTTATGTGATTGAAGTAGTATTTGTCATTTGATGTCACTGTTCTGCAATTTTCAAGTGATAATATGATTTAAAACAACGTAGGAAATAAATCAGTACAGCAAAACATGGAACACCCATGTACAACATTCTTTCTGATTTCAGAAATGCACAAACAGTCAATAAGACATATATAAGACTGCCCACTGCTAGCCAGTATAATCCACTAGCAAAGGGAAATATCATTCTTTCAGAGCCACGACAGTTTCCCAGTGAGTTGTGCCATTTAATGTTTCTGATGCAAGTTGAGGTAAGGGTAGGATGTGTTGTATGGGTCACTTCTCAGAGGTCAGATAGATTTTAGTACAATTTAAATTTATCCATTTCTGCAATTTACACCAACATTAATCCCTATGCAGAATCCTAGATAACTCATCTAACTCAATACATTCTGGATTCAAAGTTTGTAAACTGTTCTCTTCTCTTGGCTTAGTAATGAGAAATGGTGAACATTGCTTCCCTTCCATTTACTGAAACAAATGTGCATGGGATTTAAAAACTGAGACAACGAACTCAAGCATTGAAGATCATTTTTAACAGTGGAATAGCAAAAATTGCATTTTGAGGTTCTCACTTGGCAATAATTTCTAGCTATGCCTTTTGTAAAATTCTCTTTTCCAGTGTAATAATTTCCCTGTCTGACATGGAATTCAATGGAATTTTAGCTCAACATAATGGATAGTCTCAAGACCATTTTGTAACACAGACTATAAACTACTGTACTTAGCCGTGAGATTCCTTAGATTTTTCATTTGGAACTTCTGTTCTTGGATTCTCCCATCTTTCCTCATGTTTTGGAATTATTAATCCATAACCACCATGTTTTCTTTTGTAAATAATATTGATTTCTCCTGCATGATGGAAACAAACCAGCAGTCAGAAGACAAGAAATAATGTCTGCAAATATTTGAAACCTCAAAACATGCACATTATGTGGAAAATTCATTCATCAACCCACCACTTTGTGGATTACGAAATGCATAGAAATCATGGTCGACATTTACAAGCTGCTCCAAGGCTTCTTCACGAGTCATTGGTGGAATTTCGAAGTATTTTGTTCGAACAACCTGAATTGGAACAAGAGCATTCAGCAAAAACGAATGAAATAGAATAGATTATAAATCCATGAAATATTCAAAAATCCCCTAATTGTGGACATATATCACACTTCCATGAATTTCATGGTTGTGAATACGGTAACTTGATCTCAATGCAATCTAATTCTTTTGTTACTTAAAATCTAAATCTCTCACTCCTTGGGAGATTGGCACTGTTCTTTCTCAAAGTTAATCACTGTATTCTCCTATAGACTGCTAATTAGTAATTATCTAATCCCAGATTTCTTACATGTGAGTGATGAAACTAAAATAAGGAATCACTTTTAAAGGGCCACCACCTTTGAGAATATTGTTCCTAAATTTAATTTGCAACCTCAGTCTTTAGACTCTTTTGTTCAAGAGGCATGTGGTTGAATTCTAGAAAAATAAGATGGCAAAGTTTGTTGGATTCTATAAAGAGGATAAAATCAAAGTGGAAAGTAAAGTTCATCCCGTGTTGCATAAGTTAAAATCAGCAAAGATATAAAAGCCAGATTCGTCTACAGCACTTGACCAAAGCAAGTCATTTCTTAGGAAAGCTTGTTCATATATCTATATCCTGGTGGCAAATAGGGCAAATATAAGCACATAGCAAGTCTCTGTGGTATGAAATGGAGAGGATCAAAATGTGAATTACAAGCTGTCAAACTGAGTCTTGAATATCTATGAAATCGTATGTAACCAACGAGGAATTCATAAAATATAACTTGTTTTGATTGCTCAACTTCCATTACTCCTAAAAATAATTATTCATGGCTATTAAACCCATGGAAGCCAAGGAACCCATAGAAAGCATGCTTTGTAATCTAATTATTTTTTATCAGAGGGATCCTTTAGAATTTGGTAACGCAAATCATTCAGGGCACGTGATCATTTGGAAGTCATGCTTTGAATATAATTTGTAGATATCTTAGTAAGAGGAGAAAATTCCATTCCGTGTGATACCAAAATTTCCCCAATACATATATTAATGTTCTCTATTTTAATTTCCTTCAAAGGTCCACTTGTGCCAGAAAAATCAAAACCATATAAATCTATCTGGGTGATTACAAGTCCCTACTTGCCAAAACTACTCGCCCTTGTTAAACATTTCTTCCCCATCCTTTTGGCATGTTCAGCCTGCCTAGGTTAAAATCAATTGCGTGGAACACAATAACCTATACAATTTACTTTTAGATCTGCAAATTATTTCACACAAATGGATCAAGTAACACTCTAACTATAATTTGTGAGTATTTTAATTAAGAGATTTTCTGTTTGTTGTGCAATACTGCAATTTTCCCATCGTACATATTAACATTTGCTATTTAGTTTTCCCACCCAAAATCCTTTCATGCCCAGAAATACTAAATGCACATAAAAACTATCTGGATGAGTTCCTTCTTGCCAAATCATTTTGAAACTACTAATACATATAACACATCCCTATGCTAAATTCAACTATGTAAATCCAGTAGTTACAAGATTTACTTATAGATTTGCAAATCACTTCAAGGTCTAGAAACAATTGGAAGTCATGCTTCCAATATAGTCCCAAGATAGTGTAATTAAGAGGAGATAATTCTGATTCTTGTGCACTACCACAATTTGCCCAGACAAATGTTGATGTTCTTTGTTTTAACTTTCCATCCTACTCTTGTCACCAGCAAAATGGAAAGGCAATAAAATCCTCGTTTTCCTTAATCGTCTTAAAATTTGATGTGGGAGCATTAAGGTTCATGCACAATCACACATCACCCAAAAATATAGATACTAGTGTTTATTATTTAATTTTCCCTGCCAAAATCCTTTTACACCCAGCAAAATTAAAAGCACAAGAAATCTATCTGGATGAGTTCTTGCTTAATCATTTTGAACTACTCATCCACATAACACATTCCTGCCCCATCTCTTTGGCATTATCAAACTTCCTAGGTTAACTTCAATTAAGTGTATCATTCAGTAGTCATAAGATTTACTTATAGATTTGCAAATCATTTCAGGGTTCACCATCAATTGGAAGTCATGCTTTCAATATAATCCCTAGATAGTATAATAAAGAGGAGAAAATTCTGATCCTTGTGCTGTACCACAATTTTTCCAAACACGTGTTTATCTTATTTGTTTGATTTTCTGACGGCAATACTCTTATAGCCAGTAAATGAAAAGGCAATAAAATCCATCTGGACAATTCAAAGCCCCTTTTTTGTTGAATGATCTTAAACGCTTGATGCAGGAGCATCCAAGTTAATGAACAATCACACATCACCCAAAAATAGAATTATGTAGGTTGAGATGAAATTTTGGTGTGTGTGTTCTTGGTTAAATGGGATATTTGAAAACTCAGATAGGACAGTCTTAAGTTTGTTCCAGCTAACTTCAATAGCATTAGAGGTAGATAGTTCACCTTCGGCCGCAATTAGACATCTTCTACAACAACAGAAACTTACTTTGTCAACAATATGTACAATTCATCAAACATTGCAAGCCACTTCTGGAGCATCTAAACATCTTCGTCAGCAAGCTATGAGTAACTTCCACAGCATTATGGATTCCATGATTCATCTTCTGAAGCAACTTGCAAGTCTCTTTAGCAGCTTCATTGTGAGTAATTTCTAGAGCTTCATGATTTCATTTCTTCAACATTATGACTTCTGTAGCAACTAGGACAACTTTCAAAGATAAAGGCAATTTTGATGATGTTGATCCCTTTGGACGATTGGCTTTATCCTTGGCCAGCTCCATATCTTTCATATCTCCAACTGTCACATGGTCGCGTGTTATAACTTTTTTGGTTGACCTTATTTCTTCTCCAAACATTTCATCAGAACACTTGTCTGCTGTTAAAACACGACATGATTTCAACTGGTATTGAATAAAGCAACTGAAATGTTTCAAACAATAGCATTTCTCGGAAAAAAAATAGCCCAAGTAGAGATGTATTATGTAAGCCATTATTTTTGTAGCCAAATTGCATGCAAGTCGTCGTGTAGTGATTAGAGCAATTTAATTAATCTAAAACTAACTGCAATACAAAAAATCTGGGCAAACGAAACAAGGAAGATTGTCTTGACAGAAAACATGACCTAGTTCATGAGCAGCAAGGAAGATTTGTGCAAGGAATCCAAAACATCACCAGCAGTTTATGGGAAAGGGAGAGAACCATTTGAGCAAGGAATATTGAGAAGCAGTAGAGGAAAATTGGGGAAAGAAAGTGAATAACTGTTAGAAAGAGAAAACCAATTTGACCATCCATAATTGGCGCAAATCTATGTCATTTCCCTGTTTTATAATAGTTAGGGTTTTCGTTTTCCACAATTTATAGGCCATTGAAAGTTGATTTACATTTAATACAGAAAAAAGATCTGTTGTTTCATCTGGTTGTTGTGTGAGGTAATGTGCACGAGGTTAAGCTGCTAGATTAGGCTACTATTAATTTGGCACCCCAACTTAGATTGCACTCACCAATTGGTCTTGGAGCAGGTTTCTTGCTTAGTTGTGTCTTGTTCTCTGGAATTTTGTTGCAGGCATGTGTGGAGTCCTCTAACTGCAAAGAGTAAAGATGAGGCATAGCATATAAAGGAAAACAAAAAGGCACAAATGTTGAGAGAAATTACAGCCAAATTGGATACAATAGAGGCAGCACAAAGAAGAGGAGTGCATGTTGAGGAGGCAATTGAAGAAAGGTTATTAGGGCAATATAAGTCTAGGCCTTGAAGAACTTATAGACTGGATTGCAGAAATGAAAAAGTACTTTGATTATGAATCAATGAACGATCCAAGAAAAGCTAAGTCTGTCTACACTAAGCTCAAAGGTCATGCATCTTTGTGGTGGAATCAAGTCCAAACAAAGAGACAAAAAAGAGAAAAAGAGAAGATTATATCTTAAATTGAATGTCGCAAAATTAAAGGTCAAATTCCTACCACCACATTATCAAATAAATTTTAAACGAAAATTGCAAAGTTTAAGAAAAACAAACTGAATACCAAAGACTACGTGGATGAATTTTACAAGCTTCATTTATGCTGACCATGTAGAGGATGACAAAGAAAGATCTCAAGGTATTTTAATGAACTCTAAAATCTAAATATCAATTCACAGTGAGTCTAGTGTGATTAAAGTGAGATTTATTGACAAAGCCTATCAATATATTTTAGAGGTGTAGAAGAAGTTGGGAAGATGTAGTGGTAGAGAACAACATGCAAATGAAGAGTAGTATAGTACTTCTCAAAACAACAATTGCAATCAAGAGAAGCTGGCAAGGAAACAACAAAATAATAATAGAGGAAGAGGCATGTCATACCCCTACCATAAGACATTATCATGAGTATCATCATCTCCAATCCTTGGCAAATAACCAATAAAAATAAAAAGCAAGAAACAAAATAAAATATTTGAATATCTCCCTCATCTCCTAAAGTTATTTAATTTAAGCATAAGGATAGTTATTGTTAAATAAATCCTAAACAGAAGCGGTTCCAGGAAGAGTCACAATAAGATGAAGGGGTTCAACATATAATCCCTTGTGTATTTTGATCTAGATAATAGGGAGAATTGCTAATCTATCTAGATTCTTTATTTGTTTGTTTAATGTATTTATTCTCCTACAATCATGCAGGAATTAGAAGGAAAACACGGTTGGGAGAGCAGAGACGGGTTCCCCTTCTAAGTAGGCCCACTCCAATGTTGGATGGACAAGAGTTGCTACCCCTTGTGAGCCAAGGGATGTTATATCACGTTCTTGGGCTTAGTTGCGGAAAATGTTCCAGGCACCCCATCGTGCATTCCTCTCCAATCCCTACAATGGTCGGTTGTTGGAGATGAAACTAAGGAATGGTTGAAATCTTCTATGGGTTGGTAAGGAAACACAATTGGAAGAGCAGAGACGGGTTCCCCATCAAAGTAGGCCACCCAAATGTTGGATAGACACGAGTGTTTGCCACTTGTGGGCCAAGGAGTGTTATATCACGCTCTTGGCTTAGTTGTGGCAAATGTTCCGAGCACCCTATCGTGTGTTCCTCTCCAATCCATACAATGATTGGTTGTTGGAAATGGAACTAAGGAATGGTAACAATCATGTATGGGTTAGTAACGAAACAAAATTAGGAGAGCAAAGACGGGTTCCCCATCTAAGTAGGCCACCCCAATGTTGGCTGTTAAATCACATCCTTGGGCTTAGTTGCTGCAAATGTTCTGGGCGCCCTATTGTGTGTTCCTCTCTAATCCCTACTATGGCTGATTATTGGAAATTAAGTTACCGATTGAAGTATGTGAGGCTATTTAACTTAATTACTTATTTACTTTAGAAATTCAATAGATATTATATGATTTAATTATAGAATACTATTTGTAAACAAATTATGTTGCACTTTGGGAAAAAATCAGGTATACCCCAATTTGGGGACATTACAATGCAATCAAGTAGTGGTAGAGGACAACATGCAAATGAAGAAGAGTCTAGCACTTCTCAAAAGGAAAATTCCAATTAAAACAAGAGAAGAAGAGGCAATTCATCAAGAGGAAGAGGCAATTATTCAAAAAGTAGATGTTATTACAAAAGAGGAAGAGGTACTAGAGCTTGTATAGGTGTGGGGAGGCTAGTTATTGTGTATTTGACTACCCACAGGTACAACAAAACAGTGATGAAGTAAATGAGGCAAGAAATAACTTATGATGAAGAGAGTGTTGTTAAAACCAGATAAAAAGGACATGAACCAATACATAGGAAAAAAATAATTAGCATTATATGTAAATTTAGAACAAAATGTTGCAAGTCATTGTTGATGCTGTGAGTACAGATAATTTGGTGTCCAAAGAAATGGTAGAAAAGATTAAGCTGAAGACAATTAAACAAACAAACCCATACAAAGTTTCATGGCTACAAAAAAGGCATCAACTCTGGGTAAATAAACTTTGTTTAGTGAATTTTCAGATTGATACATATAAGGGATGAAATTCTATGCAACAATTTGACATGAAGGCTATGCATGATGGTAGAATGAATACCTACACCATCATGAAAGTTGGTAAGGAACTTGACTATGATGGAAGGGGGCAACAAAAAGAGATGTTTTGAACCAAGAAGATAAACCCGTTACGTATTTCACCAATAAGCTAAAGAAAGCCAAGAGAAAGCATTTTATCTGTGACCAAGAATATTATGAAATTGTTCAAACATGTAAGTGAAGACACTATTTGCTAGCTGTTGATGTGAGTTTTGTACCACTATATAACATTTAGGAATTGAATACTTGATACAGGATATCAAACACTCAACCCTCTCTTGAAAAGTAAATACTCATGAAGAACATGAGAAAACTCCAAGGTTCCTTACACCTGTGGATACTAACTCAGTTATATTAATGTGATTTGCTGGTTAATCACGTAGGCGGGCTTACGTTGTTCATTCAAGGATGCCAAATTCTCACTATGATGATGATGGGATTCAGCTTTGCAATGTATACTCAATGGATCTATCTCCTTAATTTATATCACTTCCAACTTCGCTCATGGAAGCTTCCACTACTAAACTACTCACTGCTTAGCTACTACTCCTAGGGAATGGAAAGATTAGCAAATGGACGGGGATCAGATCTAATGAAAGCTTGCCAGCGGCGCTACCTCCATAGATGCAATGATTCAAAGGGATACCCTTAGGATTTTCACACTAACACCTATCTTCCAACCCAACTTGAAGTACAAGCGGAAAGATGAAATGCAAGTAGAACTTGGGAGCAATTGGACTAGATTACCACACAAGGCTTCCTAACAAGCCGCTA
>MU227509.1:751104-767673 GCA_018584345.1 Thuja plicata | reverse complement strand
GACAGCCTATCCAAAACTCACAAAACATCAACTTCATTTCCCAAACTATTAAAGCCAAATGGAAGAGTCTTCCAAGGCTGCCCAGAAATGCTTGATCTCCCTCCAAAATTGAAATCTCACGAAAACAAGGGGGTCCCCAAGAATTGGGGTGATGTGTGAAAGACCTCACAACACTAGCAAAAAACTTGTTTTATTCAAAGAGCATCATGCATTACAATTTATTAACAAAAAAGGTAAGTTGATTCAAAAGCACACAAAGTGAGTTGAATTTTTTCAAAGCTATTCATTTGTTTTAAAGCATAGAAGTGGTAGATCAAATAAAGTACATGATGCATTGAGTAGAAGACGTCTTTTGTTGAATGAGATGAATATTGAAGTTGTTGGGTTTGCTTCCATTAGAGAGTTATATGAAGACAACTCAAATTTTAAAGAAATGGGCAGCATGCGAAAGCCCAACCAATTGGGACAAAACTTCATGGCTGGAGTATTTTATTTAAGAAGGTTTGTTATTCAAAAGGTAGCATTTGTGCAAAGGTTGAACAAGGGAATATTTAATACGGGAGGAGCATTTTGGAGATTTTGTTAGACATTTTGAGATAGAGAAGGCATTGGCACAACTGTGTGAAGGTGATTATTGGCCAAGGATGAGTCTAGATGTAAATAATATTGTGCGAAGTTGTAGAGTTTGCCAACATGCCAAAGGGAAAAAGTCAGAATATAGGTGTATACATTGTTCTTATAAAACAATATATACAATAGAGACGAATGGCTCTATTATAAGAGAATACAAGAGGATATTTCTAAATGAAACACTCGATAACAGAATGCAGAAAAGAAAACTTCCTAAACCAACTAAGATAACAATTATAGAAACATTACAATATCTTAATAGTAAATACCCTCCCTTAATGGTCGTTCTAACTACCCTACAGAAGACATAATTTGCAGGTCTTTTGGTCATGACTATATATGACGCAAGGAGGGTTAGCAACTAGGGCCAAAGGCACTCCTAGCTACCAAACCAGCTTTCAGAATACAACACGGAAGCTTTAAAACATAGAGAAGGAGAGAAGGAATACAGAATTTCATATTATTGCATCAAACTTCATACATGTCGAGTTGTAAGGCCTTCCCGGTTATGGCCAAATACATTCAAAGTCTTTATAGAATGGTTCTCATGCATGCGAGGTCACAAACCCTCGATCCAAATCTTCTAACTAACTACTATCTCCGAAAACTACTCCGTGGAATAGAACACTACTTTTATACAAAAGGCTACCGAAAAGGTCGGCCCCAAAAGATCCTAAAGATCCAACACAGGAAACAACAACGACCCAGATTTAGGTCCACGCGAATCCCAATGAGAGACCCCAAAATTAATTACGCTACGAAAATTAAATGCACATGTCGGCCACAAGATCCAACATCCAAAAACCAACTCGGTGAGAGTCTACCGAGCAACAAAGACCAATCGGTGAAACCACCGAGTAGTCAAGAACAACCACCGAGACCCGTCGGCGAAGCCAACCAAGACAAGTAACCGAGCTCGATCGGTGAACCAACATACCTTCGACCGACCAAACAATAACAGTTACCGAGCACTTTCCCAAGCAGTCTCCAACAAGCTACCGAACCCAAACAAACATATTTTTGGTTGATACAGGATTGCCAAGACCCAAGATGCTCCTGCATCAGACACCTGGGGTTGAAAGAAATGATTCTCCAAATCACGAGTGCGGTACAACCTGAGCTGAATCCAACTCAGATTGAGAAATCCACGTAGAGTCTTCAATCAGTCTATTCTTCCACTTTACCAAGTATTTCATGTAATTCTTCCCTCTGGTGCTTCTGTCAATTCTTTCTTCCAAAATTTGTTCAACTTCCTCTATGTGTTTCTTAGGATAATCACTCGACACTATCACTTCTTCATCAGGTTCATGATACTCATACAAATCTAAAATGTTGAATATAGGTGATATATTCATGTCCATAGGTAATTCTATTTCATAAGCATTTCCACTGTCAAACTTCCTCAATATCTTGCAAGGTCCAAATTTCTTCATCTTCAATTTACCATATGTTCCAACAGGAAATCTGTCTTTCTTCAAATGAACCATAACTTCATCATCAATCTCAAAAGTCTTATGTCTTCTTGATCTATCTGCACTATCCTTGTATTTCTGATTACTTTGTTCCAACTTATGTTTCACTTCCTCATGCAATGTTTTCATAAACTCGGCAAATTCTTCTCCTTCAGCACTTCTTTTCTCTTCACCAGCAATATCTCTCAAATCTGATATACCTCTTGGTTGCATGCCAGTAACAATCTGAAAAGGTGTCTTTCCAGTACTACTATTCACTGAATTATTAAATGCAAACTCTGCTTGTGCTAACATCAAATCCCAATTACTCGGTTTATCTCCAGCTAAACATCTCAACAAGTTACCCAAACTTTTGTTTACAACCTCGGTTTGTCCATTAGTCTGTAGATGAAATGTAGAACTATACTTCAACTGAGTGTCCAGCTTCTTCCAAAGTGTTTTCCAAAAATAGCCAACAAACTTACTGTCTCGGTCAGCGATGATACTCTTTGGTAATCCATGCAATCTGACAATCTCCTTGAAGAAAAGATCTATTATATGTACTGCATCTGATGTTTTCCTACATGGTATGAAATGTGTCATCTTAGAAAACCTATCCGCCACAACAAATATAGAATCATTACCTCTTGTTGTCCTCGGTAAGCCAAGAACAAAATCCATGTTGATATCATTCCAAGGTTTCTCAGGAATAGAAATCGATGTATACAAACCAGTATTCTGACTTACTCCTTTTGCAACTTGACAAACTCCACAACTTTTCACAAACTTCCGAACATCCTTATACAACTGAGGCCAAAAATACCTTTCCTTAAGCAAACTCAATGTCTTATCAATACCGAAATGTCCAACCAAACCACTACTATGTTTCTCCTTTATCAAATTAGTTCTCATTGATCCTCTCGGTATACATAACTAAATACCTTTGAACAACATGTCCCCTTGAATGAAATAATCTTCATACTTACTCGGTTGATTTGGAATAGGTGCTCTACACATTCTCCATGGCTCAGAAAAATTAGGGTCATTTTCATACAAATACTTCATATCATCAAAACCAAGAACCTCAATTCTCATTTCAGTCAACAAAGATCTTCTCCTACTCAATGCATCAGCAACTCGGTTAGAAACTCCACTCTTATGCTTTATCACAAATGTGAAACTTTGCAAATACTCTACCCATTTCATATGTCTCTGATTCAAATTATTCTGACTACCCAAATATTGTAAAGCCTTATGATCAGTATATAACACAAATTCACTCGGTACCAAATAATGTTTCCATTTCTTCAGTGCTTGAACAATAGCATAGAATTCTTGATCATACACAGAATATTTCCTCTTAGCATCATTCAACTTCTAACTAAAGAAAGCAACAGGTTTACCTTCTTGAGTCAACATAGCTCCTATTGCATTGCCATTTGCATCACACTCCACTTGAAATAGCTTATTGAAATCAGGTAAGGCTAACACAGGTAATTCAGCAACCTTCTGCTTCAAAGTCTCAAAACTTTTATTAGCTCCATGTGTCCACTTGACTTCTCTTTTGTCTCCTCTCATTGTCTCAGTCATAGCATTACAAACTGAACTGAATTATTTGATAAACTTTCGGTAAAAACTTGCTAATCCATGAAATGATCTTACCTCATTTATATTCTCAGGTGTAGGCCAATCAAGTATAGCTTCAACCTTCTCAGGATCCATCTTCAAACCATCATCTGAAATCACAAAACCTAAATACACAAGTTCTTTCATGAAGGACCACTTTTTCAAATTAATCAGTAACTTTTCCTCTTTCAATCTCTGCAACACTTGGTCTTATATGCATCAAATGCTCTTCTCTGGTCTTACTAAATATAATCCAAGTACACAATCACAAATTTACCCAAAAATTTCTTCAAAACCTCATTCATTAGCCTCATAAAAGTACTCGGTGCATTAGTTAAACCAAAAGGCATAACCAACCACTCATACAAACCCTCTTTTGTCTTGAAAGCAGTCTTCCATTCATCAGCTTCTCTGATTCTGATCTGATGATATCCACTCTTCAAATCAATCTTAGTAAAATATTTTGCTCCACTCAAACAATCCATTATATCATCCATCCTCGGTATAGGAAACTGGTACTTAACTGTGATCTTGTTAATAGCTCTTGAATCAGTACACATTCGCCATTCTCCATTCTTCTTAGGTGCTAACACAGCTGGTACTACACATGGACTCAAACTTTCTCTGATCAAACCTTTCTGCAACAACTCATTAACTTGTCGGTTGAGTTCTTCATTCTTGGTTGGTGTCAATCGGTGTGATGCCTTATGCGGAAAACTTGCTCCAGGAATCATATCCATACAATGACTAATATCTCTCATTGGTGGCAAACCATCAGGTACATTATCTGAAATGATTTCCTTGTACTCGGTAAGCAACTTTTCAACTTCCTCAGGAGTTTTATCTTCTGTTTTCGCCCTCGGTTTGTTAGGAATCAAAGCATAACAGACATCATTTCTTTTTAGATCCTTAAAAAACTGCCTACCTTCCATCAAACAAACTTTCACAGATGTGCATATTCCACCAACAGATTCTTCAACTAAAGGTAACAAGATTTGTTTCTTACCATCAACCCAAATAGTATACGTATTAAATCTTCCATCATGTATAGCATGTCTATCATATTGCCAATGTCTACCCAACAAAATATGACAACAATCCATAGGCATAATATCACATAACACCTTATCATAATACTTTCCAATTTTCAGATTCACAAAACATTGTTCACTCACCATAAGTGTAGGCTCATCCTTGATCCATGAAATCTCATAGGGCTTCGAGTGCTTCATTCTTTCCAACTGCAACTTGGTGACCATTTCCTCAGATGCCAGATTCTCCGAGCTTCCACTGTCAACAATCACTTTCCAAACTTTGTCTGCAACTCTGCATAAGGTCTTGAACAAACTCTTTCTTACTGGTTCTTGCTTGTTGTTCTCACTCCATAATATCCTTCTAACAATTAGGTTTCCTTCCTTCTCAGGTTCATTCGGTGACTCTTCTTGCACCAATGCATTTATGCTACTACCGACTTTCTTGCTTGCATGTGTACACTCAAATGATCTATGTCCTCCACAATTGTAACAAGTTCCTTGGTACCCTGTCCTGCTATATCCAACTCGGTTGTAATTGCCTCTTCCTCGGAATGAACTTCCACTTTTCCACTCGGTCTTGCCTTTGTCTTGATGTTTGTCTTGATTTGTCTTGTCTTGATCAGATCTACTATTTTCACCATAAGATCTACCTCTTCCTCTAGGGAATCTACCACCTCTTCCTCTTTGTCTTTGTTCATGTCTTTTGTTCAATCTCTCCTCAGCTTTTAGGGCAAACTAATAAGCCTCTTTAATACTCTCCATCTTTACCAAGCTGATCTCATCTTGTATAGAACTGCTTAACCCATTCAGATATCTTGCTATTCTTTCCATCTCATCTTCAGCATGTCCAGATCTAATATCTAATCTGTAAAATTCCTCAATGTAATCTTTCACAGAGCTATCTTTTTGCTTCAAACTTTGCATTGTCCTAACTAGGTTAATCTGGTAATCACAAGGTAGAAACTTGCCTTACAATTTGTTTATCATCTTATCCCATACCTTGATCTTGTCTTTACCCTTCTTCTTTCGATCCAATTGCAAATGCTCCCACCACAAGGATGCATGACCTTTCAACTTTGTGCTTGCAATCTTCACCTTTTTCTCCTCTATTATATTTTCATACTCAAAGTATTTCTCCATTTCGGTTTTACAGTCTATCAATTCATCTGAATCCAACTTTCCACTATACTCAGCAGGATTAAATTGAGGTATGGACTTCAAACTTGTCAAAGCTCGCAGGAATCTTTCGTCTTCCTGATCCATCACAGGTGCAGGTGCGACTTCTCCCTGCACTTCCTCAAATTCATCATCACTAACATCCTCCTCGTCGCTGGGCTGTCTCAACAGCTTCTAATCTTGCAGCAATTTGTCTCAGCATATCAGCTAAGCCTGGATCTGCATTTCCTCTCCCACGAACCATCTTGAAACCCTCTACAATTGCAGGTCAGATCGCAATCTACTACCCCACAACAAATCAACCAACTAGGATTTACAAGAAGGAACCTCAGATCTAACCTCCGCTCTGATACCCCCTGACACAAGGAGGGTCAGCAACTAGGGCCAAAAGCACTCCCAGCTACCAAACCAGCTTGCAGAATACAACACGGAAGCTTTAAAATGTAAAGAGCCAGCCTGGCTCTATCTCTCAATTTGCTTGCAAATTTTTTATTTGTTTTGGATTTGTAATATGGTATGAATTTTTAAAATAATTTACCAAGTAAGAACAACAATATTACAAATTGAAAGCAATAAATCTATTCTTGTAACACCGAATTCTCACCACACTACTGAATAACTTTATTAAATCACAATTGAAAATCATACAATGTGATTTGAAACCAAAGCATCCATTTATTATATGGAACCTGTGTGTTTTGATCTCAACCAATGCTAGTCGCGAATGAAAAGAAATATAGTGGATGCTTGCACAATCCCCACGTCAACCTCCAGCAATTCACACGTCCTTTATTTGTTCTTCTCCACTCTACATTCATCAGCAATTTCAACACGAAGATTCTACTTCTCCCAATGGCTTCACACGGCTTCCAAGATCAGCCGCAACATACATGATTCATCAGCATCAACACTGATTCAAAGTGTTGGAAACAAACAAAGAATTTACAATTCTTTGCAAGGTAAATTTCATTCCACAAGCCCTTGTTTCGAACTTCAACAATTTCATAAATGATCCAAAAGATGTCCCATAATGAGTTTCGAAATCCTTAAGTAATTAAAATCAGCTTCTTCAATAAGACTCGAAACTTTCAGCCTCACCTTCACACATTGCATAACTTAAAATGATTATGTCATTAAAGACATTGTCCTTGCATAACCTTTTAATTGAAATATAATACTTCATTATATTTCCTCATATTAAATGACAAAGCATTCAAATATAAGTCATTATAATGAATTAATGACTTAACTTTATTAAATAAACTCATAATATAATTAATTAAGTGAACTTAATTAATTAATAAAATAATCAACCCACGCCAATCCAAATGCTCTGCTCTATCAAGACAACTGCTCGGACACCCTGCCACAAATAGACACTGCCAGAAATAGACTTACTAAAAATAGTAAGTCTCTCAAACTGAAAGCTCTGCAAATGAATCCACAACTCCACTGTTACCAATGCACAAGCGCCCTACTAAAAACAGCAATTATGATGATCACCCCAAAAAAACACTTACTATAAATAGTAAGTCTATCAATCTGGCTCAAACGAAGAGCAATCCTGGCATCACAGACCTCCAGATTGGAAACTAACCACTAGCTCTGCCACACGACCCCCTCCAACATCCTGATAAGCCTACGAGGATCACAGAAATAAGCTAATCTCGTGTGCCTAAAAATGGGGACATTACAGTCCTTCCTCCCTGAAATTGCTTGTCCCCAAGCAATCCCGCATCAAGCAGCTCCTCAAACTCCAACCCCAAAGGAAGTCACACCTCCACCAAGATCCCATGGATAAAAACGTGTAATGTCCCTATCATCACCAACTGGGTCCTGAACAGACAACACTATCTGTACAAACAACAAAGTCAATGAAACTGAACTCAAGGCCTAAACTAGTGATGCTGAAGCAAGAACATCACAAAGACACAACTCAAAAAGCAAACTAGTCTTGCCACCTTTCCCATCATAAGATAAGTTGTCAAACCAATCACCAAACTCATGTACTGACGAATTATGCACCCGGTAGATATCCTGAACATGAGGATCAAATGTGACGCTGTATACACTCCTGACTTTATACACCTCAGAAGACCCCGTCTGAAATCCTGTAAGAACTGACTGACTCCCTAGCACACAGGTGGGATCCCAGACGTCATCCTCACACATCACTAGAGGGGGATCAACATCAAACTTAGACAATGGGTTGTCCTTACTCTCCTCTACACAAAGAAACATAGTATGCAAACTCCCCTCTGTGATACCTGGCAACACATAACTCCTGCCTTGGTACTCAAACTTCATCTCCATCGAGTGCGGACTAAGATAGAACTCCCCAATATCCTGTAACCACTGCATGCCTAGCACAACATCCATCTCCCCCAAGTTGATCACATAAAAATCTGATAGCATCTCATAGTCACCAAGAGATAATGAGAGATGATGTACACGTCTGGCACAGGTAAGGGTGTAGCTATCTGCTACCCTGACTCGGAACCCAGCAAACTCCTCCACTGGAAGACCCCACTGCCAAACCAATCCCTCATGTATGAAATTATGCGTGGCCCCAGAGTCTAACATAGAAACACACTGATGTCCATCCACCAATCCTCTCATCCTAAAAGCGGAGGGAAGTGATACAGCAGTAGACAACACTATGGGCGATAGCCTAGCATTAGGACCAAACTCTATAGTGACTCCCTGGCCCTCATCAATATCTGAATGAGCAAACTAATAAGAAGTCTCATCTTCCACCTCATCATAGTACACCCACATAGAATGGTTTGCCTTACTCTTAGGCCTCAAGTAACAAGTGTGCACTCTGTCAAAAGGCTCTTTGCACCAATGGCAAAGTTGTCTCCTCAAATCCTCACGAGTTGCCTCATCATGTTTCCCAGCAAATTTCTTTTTTTCATCAGCCACTGGTGGGCTACCTCATTTGCTGGTAAAGTAGTGGTTTTAGGCTACGCTTGCCCTTTAGAAGCTGCAATCTCCATGTTCCTTGCTTTCTTGATGGCCCCTTGTAGGAATTGAAGATCAAATGCCCTAAGCCACCCACTTAAGGGCTCCTGTAATCCCTTTGTAAATAACATAACCAATCGTTTCTCTGTCATATTAAGAACCATGACTAAGAGTCTCAGGAACTCAGCAATAAAGGATTCCAAACTACCAGTCTGCCTGAGCTGGGCAAGGTCCCGGAAATAAGATTCTTGATCCTTCTGATCAAATCATCCTACCAAACCATCTACAAACTCCTGGTAGGATACAATCTGGTCATGATGTAAGGAGACCAACCCATAGTACCACCAGTCATGGGCTATACCATCTAAATGCAGAACAGCAAACCTGATGGTGTCCTCTTCAGACATAAGACATAAAGTCAAATAAATGTCGAGCTTGTGAATCCAAGCTCTGGCTGTCATCTTCCCACTCCCATCAAAGTGTGTCAAGATCAGTTTGTTGGTTGCCTGTTTCAATTCATGGTTCACCTGTCTGTCTCCCATCAGTTCTACCTTTAGAACGTTCTCTCTTCTGAGTCATAAACCTATCAAAATTAAGGTATTGCTTTACATCTTGTGGTAAAGCATCCCACTCAGTGTGCAAAGCTAATATGTCATCAGTAAATGATACCTCCTCATCAATACTAATGGTATCAACCTCAGGTATCAAAAAAGTAGGACGTAAAGGTCTGTCCTGTGTACCTGTCAAATCAACTCTGGACCTGTGAGAACTCGCTAAGATACTCCATGTATCTCTGTCCTTGCCCTGATCTCGTGGCAGTGAAATGTGTTGGAGAGTATCAGACAAATTTTGTAGTACAGTAGCTATTTGTTGTTGGCCAACTGCCAACTCCTACTGACTGTGTGCAATATTTCTGAACACTGTCCTAGCTTCTCTGTCTTCATCAATACTTGTATTATCCGGAATTCTCTCTTCCATATTTCCCTGTCCCTGGTCACCAGGCGGAGGAGAATTTCTACCTCTGTGAGCGTGATGGAAGCCTGGAATATATCTATCCCTCTGCATTAAAAAAAAATTAACCCACTTCCCTGCAGGCTGGAAAGAAAATTGCTTTGATGCCACTGTAATGAGCCTGCCTGGCTCTATCTCTGAATTTGCTTGCAAAATTTTAATTTGTTTTGGAATTGTAATATGGTATGAATTTTTAAGATAATTCGCTAGGTAAAAACAACAATATTACAAATTGAAAGCAATAAATCTATTCTTGTAACAACACTGAATTCTCACCTCACTACTAAATAACTTTATTAAATCGCAATTTAAAATCATACAATGCGATTTGAAACCAAAGCATCCATTTATTATATGGAACCTGTGTGTTTTGATCTCCACCAATGCTGGCCACGGCTGAAAAGAAATATAGTGGATGCTTGCACAATCCCCACGTCAACCTCCAACAATTCACACGTCCTTTAATTGTTTTTCTCCACTCTACATTCATCAACAATTTCAACACGAAGATTCTACTTCTCCCAATGGCTTCACACGGCTTCCAAGATCAGCTGCAACATACACGATTCATCAGCATCAACGCTGATTCAAAGTGCTGGAAACAAACAAAGAATTTACAATTATTTGCAAGGTAAATTTCATTCCACAAACCCTTGTTTCGAACTTCAACAATTTCATGAATGATCCAAAAGATGTCCCATAATGAGTTTCGAAATCCTTAAGTAATTAAAATCAGCCTCTTCAATAAGACTCGAAACTTTCAGCTTCACCTTCACACATTGCATAACTTAAAATGATTATGCCATTAAAGACATTATCCTTGCATAACCTTTTAATTGAAATGTAATACTTCATTATATTTCCTCACATTAAATGACAAAGCATTTAAATATAAGTCATTATAATTAATTAATGACTTAACTTTATTAAATAAGTTCATAATATAATTAAGTGAACTTAATTAATTAATAAAATAATCAACCCACGCCAATCCAAATGTTCTGCTCTGTCAAGACAACTGCTCGGACACCCCGCCACAAATAGACACTGCCAGAAATAGACTTACTAAAAATAGTAAGTCCCTCAAACTAAAAGCTCTGCGAATGAATCCACAACTCCACTGTTACCAATGCATAGGCGCCCTGCTAAAAATAGAAATTATGATAATCACCCCAAAAAAAAACACTTACTATAAATAGTAAGTTTGTCAATCCGGCTCAAACAAAAAAGCAATCCTGGCATCACAGACCTCCACATTGGAAACTAACCACTGGCTCTGCCACACGACCCCCTCCAACATCCTGATTAGCCTACGAGGATCACAGAAATAAGCTAATCTCATGTGCCTAAAAACGGGGACATTACATAAAACACAGAGGAGAGAAGGAATACAGAATTTCATATTATTGCATCAAAGTTCATACATGTCAGGCTATAAGGCCTTCCCGGTTACGGCCAAATACATTCAAAGTCTTTACAAAATGGTTCTCATGCATGCGAGGTCACAAACCCTCTATCCAAATTTTCTAACTAACTGGTATCTCCAAAAACTACTCCCTAATCTAATAACAGAACACTACTTTTATACAAAAGGCTACCAAAAAGGTCGGCCCCAAAAGATCCTAAAGATCTAACATAGGAAACAACGACCCAGATTTAGGTCCACATGAATCCCAATGAGAGACCCCAACATTAATTACGCTACGGAAATTAAATGCACATGTCGGCCACAAGATCCAACATCCAAAAACCAACTTGGTGAGAAAGACTACCGAGCAACAAAGACCAATCGATGAAACCACCGAGCAGTCAAGAATAACCACCGAGACCCGTCGGCGAAGCCAGCCAAGACAAGTAGTCGAGCTCGATTGGTGAACCAACATACCTTTGACCGACCAAACAAGAGTAGTTACTGAGCACTTTACCAAGCAGTCTCCAACAAGCTACTGAACCCAAACAAACATATTTTTGGTTGATACAGGATTGTCAACACCCAAGATGCTCTTGCATCAATATATAAGTCTGCCCCCTTCTCTTTTAGACGCTCTATGACATGAGCCTACTAGTGAGACCCTCCCTAGTTCTGCAAAACTTTTGGATATGACCAAGATAACAACAATCCTTCCAACTTGATGTTGTTAGAGTAAAAAGTTAATTCACTTATTAATTAAATCATTTTGATTTAATTAAGTCACTTATTATCTCTAGTTTACTTAAGCTAAACTTTAGGCATGTAATAATTAATTCTTTTATTAATTATTATCATGCAACCTAGGTTTCTCCCTTTTAGGGTTTTGATCACCTTTATAAGGTTTGATCTCTTTATAATTATTCTCACTCAGTGAATTATCCGAGGATGCTATTGTATTGAGGGTTTTCTCTCCATTGTTTGCACAATATGTTTCCTCTTTCATCGATTTGTTATTTCTGGCCTCCATAGCTTTTGCTTCTCTCTTTCTGTGACAGGTTTGCATGCAGGTGATTCTTGGGAGCTGTAGGGTTGAGTTTTCATCAACTCCAATATAGTATCAGAGCTCAAGATCTTAAAGCACCTGTTCTCTTCATGAGAGATTTGGCCTTGTTCTTCAGATCTGTGTATTCAAGAGGTTTCCTGTTTCAGATTTTTGTGGATCTGGGGGGAGTTTGTTTTGGAGCACTTTGGGCTCAAACGAACCTCACGGTTGCACTCAAAAGGCCCAAAAACCCTTATTTTCATACAAGGCATGCCCAATTTGGACACAGTTGCATTCTGAGACAAAAATAAATAAAAATAAAAAAATTGCCCGTATGACCCTTTTTGGGCACGATTTTCGAGGTGGTGGAAAAAAACTGAGTACCTTCGCCAATTTTGGCCGAAATTTCGACAGTCTTGCCATATTTAGCGGCATCGTCAGATTTAGTGGAGCTCCGCCAGATTTAGCAAAGATTTCTTGGGGTTCATGTATTGGAGCCCTCTTTGGTTTGTTGCTCGTATCTTGAGCAAACGGAGGCGTTTTGGGCCAAATGAGATATCGTTGGAAAGCTCGTACCGAGCCCGATCTGATTTTGCAGGTTTGGTTTTATGATTTTGCCGTCTTGCAGGGTTTTTTGCCAGTCAAAGTCAAGGTTCCTTTTTGCACTCCGGGAGCCATATCTTGCTCATCTAGACTTCGTTTTTTGACTTCTGCACGTCGTTGGAAAGATGGTTTTGTGCTCATTCTTCTTGTATGAGTCTCATTTCCAGAATCTGCTTCAGGTACATTTTATTCAAGTTTTTTGTTTTTTCGCAATCTGGTGGATATCTTGGATGTTTCAGGTTCTGGGATCATTTTCCTTGCATGGGATGACTCCTTTTTAGCTGTTACTTATGTTCCTACAACTTTTAGTCATTCTTGAGCCTTGTAGACATTTATTTATGTAGCATTTTTTTTTTGCAAACGCGCTGAGATAAAGTGTCATCTGTTGCATGTTTGGGATCTTGCACATTTCTGTGCCTGTTTGTACTTGCACTACATTATAAAGTGCCATAGGGGGTTTGATCTACCTTTGTCAAGTGAGTGTTCCTTCCACGACATTAGCCTCATGATGTGTGTCAAGAGATTGATCATCCACGACACCATTCTTTATATGTGATTGTACTTTCTTCGACATGCAGTTGTTCTTGGCAGTCTGGTTCAATGTACCTGTCATGCCTCTCCCTGCTCAGCATTATGGGGGGGGTATTTCCTGTTGGTTCTAATGTTTCCTTAGTTCGATGGAGTGAGCTATGTATTCAGTATTTTTTTCTATGTACTAGGCAGATGCAGTGGCTGGATACCTATGCATTTCGGTGAGATGGATCATTTACCATATGGACACTATCATTCTTGTTTTGAGGCATCCTTCCATCTTTTGATCAACTATTCAGACTTTGGTGTTTTTTGCCATTTGTATCTTTGAGTTCCAATGTTTGCCTTTGTTTGTCATCCTGATTCAAGTGTCATTGAGGGCACTCATGCAGATTACAGTCTTCTCTACCTGATCATGTTCTATTACAGTGGAGGTTCCAGCAGTTATTCTTCGACAGTGTTTGCAGCTTCATGCTTCAATGGTGTTCTTCATGTTCATTCTTTTGTTCCTATTTTCTGGGACATTCTCTAGCTTGGAGGCTTCTTCAGTCCTTCACTAGGCTTCATCTCATTTCGGAGAGGAGTTTTTCCCACTGGGTTTTCTCATTTCTCTTCTTTACAGAGATTTTTTGTACTTGGGTACCTGATCAAACCTTGTTGTCGAGACCCGTTTCCTGTTTTCTGTAGTTGTTTCTAGGTTTTTAGCTTCTCCCTAAGTTTATCTTAAGGGGGGGTGTTAGAGTAATAAGTTAATTCACTTATTAATTAAATCATTTTGATTTAATTATTAAGTCACTTATTATCTCTAGTTTACTTAAGCTAAACTTTAGGCATGTAATAATTAATTTTTTTATTAGTCACTTATTATCATGCAAACTAGGTTTCTCCCTTTTAGGGTTTTGATCATCTTTATAAGGTTTGATCTCTTTGTAATTATTCCCACTCAATGAATTATCTAAGGATGCTATTGTATCGAGGGTTTTCTCTCCATTGTTTGCACAATATGTTTCATCTTTCATCGATATGTTATTTTTTGCCTCCGTAGCTTTTGCTTCTCTCTTTCTGTGACAGGTTTGCATGCAAGTGATTCCTAGGAGCTGTAGGGTTGAGTATTCATAAACTCCAATAGATGTTGGGTAAAGAAGCTATCCCTCCCTGTAGCCAAAGACACCTCGAAGTCATTGTTGGCAAGTGATCAACTTTGGTAAATATGATTCACTTTTTGGTTGTCATTTAAGGCCGGCAACACATATGGGTTTAAGTTCGATTACTTTGAAGATAAGTTTTGATGTTTCAAAATCGACTAAGTATAGTAGCAGAGATACAAAAGTATTTTTGATGTTGAAGACACAGATCGATGAATTAGGGCAAGCAAGCTTAGAGGAAGACATTATGGAGTATTTTTGACCTCCACCTAAGATCGATTTGGATTTGGTTAAGTATACGATGAGTTAAAAGGATTTGAAGACAGACAGACTGCAGAAGAACAGCGATACAGAGCAGTTGGACAGCAGCGAAGATTTAGGGAGTATGACTTGGACTCCAGGCAATCGAAGTTGTATTTTGGTTGTTGATAGCCTACACATTGACCATACAAGAGCGTCGACTATGCATTTAATGTTTACTTTATTAAATGTATTTTGTATTGAAGGCTGACTTAGTATTATTTGTAATATTCATACTGAGAGCCGACTTTGTAAAGTTGAGAGATATATATGTAAGATCTTTTTGGTAAAGATTGTATGTAGAGATGTAATAGCTATCTAGGAGAGCAGATGTGCGAATGGCAGAGCAGAAAAAGACAAAGATGATTGAAGAACTATAAAGGAACTATCAAAGCATTAGTGATGCTTGTTTTGTTCATGATTGAGAACTTTTTATAACTGAATTGCATTGTAAGAGTTGTATGCTCAGAAGCCCCTAACAGGGTGTTGTGAACCTTTAACAGGGTTGTTATTCCTCTAACAAGGAAATGTACTATGTAAAATTCAGCTCCTAACAGGGCTAGGTCTCCTTACAGGGACACTATACTTTAGTGCATGCTTGTGCACCGGGGTTTTCCCTTGGCCAGGGTTTCCTCGTAAACAAATATGGTGTTATGAGTACTGTGTCATTTACTTATGTTCTTTACTTTACTGCAAATGTATGATTAATGGTTAAGTGGTTGAAGAATTTATTTAAAGTGCTATTATACTGATTCACCCCCCTCCCAGTATAATCCAATCCTAACAATTGGTATCAAAGCTTTTGGCCCTTGGAGAAAAATCCTAACAGCTTGAGGGAGATCAGAATGGATTTGGACATGCTGCAAGAAAACTTTGATGCTACACTTGAAGACCTTGATAAAGCAAAAGCAGAGAATAGAGAATTGAGATTCAACATGCAAAGAGCTGAGAAATTTATTAAGAAACTCAAAGAACAGCTTGAGCTTTCCAGAAGTCAAAGAGAAGATATTGTGGTCCAGATAAAAGAAGACTCAGATGAGGACAATTCAGATCAGGTGAAACAACTAAAAGAAGAGATTGAAACTCTGAAACTTGAAAATAAGTCTATGGCTATAGAAGTACAGATGCAGAAGGATGCTAAGAAGAAAGTTGAAGAAACCTTAAACAGTGCACTGAATCAAATGAAGGATGAGGCTGACATCTACAAGAACAAATACCTGGAATTGGAGAAATACAATCAGATTGTGAAAGGTGAACTTGTTGAAGCAAAGAATCACATTGAGAAACTTCACACCAGCAATGATTTGATTGATGACCAGCTAGACAAACAGAAACCTAAAGGTGATATGACTGGTATTGGCTTCAATGAAGCTGAATGTTCAAAAAATTAGGAAGAGAAATCAGATGAGAAGATTGATGTTGTGAAACTATCTATTGAAGAACCTAAAAAGCAGATCAAACCTTTCAGAGGTAGATGCTTTGGTTGCAACAGATTTGGACACATGAAGAGAGACTGCAAGGTAATGCCCCTTTCAGAACTTTTTCTGGTTATTGTTTTAACTGTAATGGATATGGGCACAAGAAAGCAGAATGCAGAAGACCTAATCAATCAGGATATAGAAAAGACAATGGAAGAGAACCTACA
>MU227509.1:731518-748681 GCA_018584345.1 Thuja plicata | reverse complement strand
GCCTGTGTTATCAGTACAAGAGAGGGATAGTATATTCAAAGAATTGAAACCTCTGTTAAGAACCAAGGTTAGACTATTGAAAATAATGGCGAGGAAGTATGATGAAGTGACTGAGGAAACTCAGAAGGCATTAGAGAAGATTCTGATGAGTTATACTTCTAGCAAGCCCTCACCTCTTAAAACCATATCACCCACACAATTGGGAATGGGTGAGAGATCTAAGGCGACAGAGACATCCACAGAGAAGAACGAAGCAAACCCTCCACCAGATTTCTATGTCTCTAGTGTGGCAGTGACCCTTGACCCCTCACAAGATGAGGACCCCTTTGCAGGAAATTTGGACACCTCTATTGCAAATGAAACAAAACAGAAAGAGGAAGTTGAGCAGAAAAAGGATGATGAACAGAAGATAGAACAACAAGGAGATGAAAAGAAAGAGGTAAACTCACCATCTATTTCATTGTTGGCAAGCAGTGACATAAATGTGGATAGCATGGACGAAGTTGAATTGGTAAAACTGGCATTTACTGCATTAAACAAAGCAAAGGAAAGATCTGAATAGAAAGGAGACAAGAAGGCAAAAGTAATTACTAGAGCTATTAATACTGTGAATAAATTGCTTCCAGTACCTATAGTTTTCCAGCACAAAGATAACATTGAGAACTTGAAAATTACACTTGATGAGTTTCATGGACACTATGAAAATTTGCTAGAGATTGCAAAGGAGAAGGCAGACAAAACATATTCAAAGAAGAAGCTGACAGAAGTACAATTCTATCACATGGGACTTAGGGATTATAAAAACTTGTTTGACAAATGCAAAGAGTTGCATTGGGCATGGAAGAAGACTGTTTAGCTATTGCATGAATCCGATTAGACATGTTCAGAATGTTGAGGACATTATTGCCAAGGAAAGGGCTACTCTGAACAGTTTGATGGATGGTTGTGGAACATCTTCACAGACCACAACAGAACTAGACACAGAAGTTACAAGAATATTGGCCAAACTCAGTGTATTGGAAAATGAAAAAGAGAGAGTATTGAAAAATTTTAATTTGCTGAGGAGCTTTGTCACTCCGAAGTTATCCATACTTGAAGCTCATCTCTCTGATTTGGAGAAAGTTGTAGATTCATTGACTAAAGGTTTACCCACAGAATTGAAAGAGGCTGAAACTGCATCATTTGCAATGAATGGTTTGATTCACATCAGTCAAATATTGTTCAAGACTTGGAGCACAGAAGTGAATCTTTTGGAAGACTCTTTTCAAGATATTCTGAAACTGGTAAGCAAGAACAGAAGCTTATTGTTTTTTATGCACCTTTGTCATTGTTGTCAAAGGGGGAGAAGAGAAGAAAAAATGAATAGAGAAAAAAGAAAAAAAATAAAAATATATATATAATATAATAAAAGAAAGAGAGAAAAATATGGAGAAGAGATAAGGAGGAGAAGAGACAGTTTTTGATTGGTTGGAACACTTAGTCATTTTTGTTAAGTGTTGCCATCAATGCCAAAGGGAGAGATTGTTGGCAAGTGATCAACTTTGGTAAATATGATTCACTTTTTGGTTGTCATTTATGGCAACACATATGGGTTTAAGTTCAATTACTTTGAAGATAAGTTTTGATGTTTCAAAATCGACTAAGTATAGTTGCAGAGATACAGAAGTACTTTTGATGTCGAAGACAGAGATCGATGAATTAGGGCAAGCGAGCTTAGAGGAAGACATTATGGAGTATGTTTGACCTCCACCTAAGATCGATTTGGATTTGGTTAAGTATACGATGAGTTAGAAGGATTTGAAGACAGACAGACTGCAGAAGAACAGCGATACAAAGCAATTGGACAGCAGCGAAGATTCATGGAGTATGACTTGGACTCCAGGCAATCGAAGTTGTATTTTGGTTGTTGATAGCCTACACATTGACCATACAAGAGCGCCGACTATGCATTTAATGTTTACTATATTAAATGTATTTTGTATTGAAGGCCGACTTAGTATTATTTGTAATATTCATACTGAGAGCCGACTTTGTAAAGTTGAGAGATATATATGTAAGATCTTTTTGGTAAAGATTGTATGTAGAGATGTAATAGTTATCTGGGAGAGCAGATGTGCGAATGGTAGAGAAGAGAAAGACAAAGATGATTGAAGAACTATAAAGGAACTATCAAAGCATTAGTGATGCTTGTTTTGTTCATGACTGAGAACTTTTTGTAACTGAATTGCATTGTACGAGCTGTATGCTCAAAAGCCCCTAACAGGGTGTTGTGAACCTTTAACAGGGTTGTTATTCCTCTAACAAGGAAATGTACTATGTAATATTCAGCTCCTAGCAGGGCTAGGTCTCCTTACCCGGACACTATACTTTAGTGCATGCTTGTGGGTATCATCCCCACCAGGGTTTTCCCTTGGCCAGGGTTTCCTCATAAACAAATATGGTGTTATGAGTACTGTGTCATTTACATATGTTCTTTACTTTACTGCAAATGTATGATTAATGGTTAAGTGGTTGAAGAATTTATTTAAAGTGCTATTATACTGATTCACCCCCCCTCTCAGTATAATCCAATCCTAACAGTCATCTTCTCAAACTGAAACCACGATTTTGAGTAAAAATCTGCAAACCCTCAATTTCTTAAAAAAAACCATCAACAACTTTTGCAGATGAGCACGACGACCCAAAAACTGACTGCAAGAAACCACAATTTTTTTGAAAAAATCGTCAAACCCTCCAATGATTTTTTCAAAAAAAAATTAAAAAACTGTAAGACCAACAACACTAGTAATGATTGTTTCTGGAAAAAATAAAAAAACCCAAACAATTTTTGTGGAGAACAGCGAAAAAACCCAACTATAATTTTTTAGGAAATTTTAAAAATTATAAAACCCAAACACAATATTTTTTGACAAAAATTATAAAACCCAAACAGAACCAAAAGCAGTTTCTCGAAACACTAGCCTTCAAACTATACATAATGTCAAAAAACTACCAAACACAAACTAAAGCTGAGAAGAAAATCCAAGTGTTGAACCTACGATCTTCACAAGCATACAACAATACCAGATCCGTTGGTCTTGAAAACCACTTCTTGTTCTCTCGAGCTCTTTGTCAAGCTTGCTCTTCATCAGCAAAAGACATAGACGCGTGAGGTCAAAGAAGCCATCACGGGTCTGAACGCGCACCAAGAAGCCCGAAAAATCGTGAAAGAATAGATCACAGAAAAACGATGCCTGAGAATGTAAAATGTGGGCTTCAAAAGGCCCGACGTGTCACAAAAAACAACACCACTCAGGAAAAAAAATGTCTCCCATAGAAAGAAAAACGCAAAAAAATTAAATGTAAAGGTTGTTGGGGATAAGAAAAACAGTGCAAGAGAAAAACGCAAGCATAGGAGAAAATGCACAGAAAACCTAACCGTGGTTAGTAATTTCATACTCCAAAAACCCTTGACACAAAAACGTCGAGTCTGTCGTTGCCGCGATTTTCCGCAAGGCCGAAAAATGCTGAAAAAACCTCTTTCACGAACCATAAAACATCAAACAAAGAACTTAAACAATATTTTTCATTAAAAAAATTGATTAAAAATTACCAAACAAAAAAAATGATTAAAAATTTCTACAAAAATTCTAGATAGAAAAATATTGTTGATACCATGTTATTATAAAATGATATATATATATATATTAGAGACTAAAGGCTCTATTTGTAAGAGATTACAAGAGGATGTTTCTAAATGAAACACTCGATAACAAAATGCGGAAAAGAAACTTCCTAAACCAGCTAAGATGACCATTATAGAAATATTACAATATTTTAATAAAAATGTGAGCACGGATTTCATTCTTGGACTTCCAAGAACTCCACAAGATCATGATTCCATTTTTGTTGTAGATATATTTTCAAAGACAGCACACCTTATACCTTGTAAGAAGTCAAGTGATGTTAAACACGCGGCTACATTATTCTTTAGATAAGTAACTAGATTGCATCACTTGCCAAAGAGCATCAACTCAGATAGAGCTACAAACTTACAAAGTTTGTAAGCCAGTTTTGGAATACCTTGTGTACAAAGTTGGACATGAAATTGAATGTTAACTCAGCCTATCATCCACAAATGATGGACAAATGGAATTTCTCAATAAAAAGCTTTGAAATTTGTTGCGATGCTAGGTTGCAGAGAAGCTGAATCAATGGGATGCCACATTGGCACAAGCTGAATTTTCATATAACAACTCAACTAATAAGAGTAGTACATTTACAGTCCTTGCAGGGTAGAAGAATTGAGATTTATTACAGATTTGGGAACACAAATAGTTGTAGCTAAGGATTTTGTGAAGTATGAGCATTAGTTGCATTTAGAAGTAAGAAGAAATTTGGAGAAGAATACAATAAAATACAAGAAGAGAGTTGATCTCATGAAGAGGGTAAAAGAACCTGAAATTGGAGACTCACTTCTAGCTAATTTGCAAAAGGAGATGTTTCTCCAAGGAACTTAGTAAAGTTGAAATGGAAGAAAATTGGACCATTTTAAAATTTTAAAGTCTTAAAATAGTTTACACCCAATGCTTATAAGATAGAGCTTCTGGAAGAAGTGGACATTTCCCCGATTTTTTATGTTATTGATTTATATTGGTATTTTAGACAAACTGGTGGAAAGGAAGTTACAATTTCAAAAAAATTAAAGGAAGAATGGATGCAGTATCTGCCTAACAAAGAACAAGATGAAGTTGCATCAATAATGAACTCATGAGTGGTAATGAAGACAAGAAGAAAGGAGTACAGGGTACTTGATCAAATGGAATAACGCTAAAACTCATGGCGCATTTCACTTATCCAGTGTGCTTGATGCAGAAACATCTAGGTGAAAAACATCAAATTCCCAGTCTATAATATTGGAAAAAAATGTTTATGGATTTTCATTGTAATCCAAAAACACTGATGTTAAAAAATCGATACGTAGTTAGAATCCAGACACTCTTTTCCGGCATCTAGGTGCACAAGCAACACTGCACCACCCCAAATCAAAATAAAGTAGGTCGAGATGAAATTTAGGTTTTGCGTGTGTTTTTGGTAAAATGACATATTTGGAAAATAAGAGTCTAGGTTTGCTCTAGCTAACTTTCATAGTACTGGAGGGAGATAGTGCATCTTCTATAACAATTAGCCATCTTTTGTAGCAGCACAAAGCATGTTCTTGGTAAAATGACATATTCGAAAAATCAAAGAGTCTAAGTTTGTTCTAGCTAACTTTACTAGTATTAGATAAAGATAGTGCATCTTCTACAACAATTAAGCATCGTTTGCAGCAGCACAAACTCACTTCATCAGCAATACATAAAATTTGTCAAAGATTTGCGAGTCACTTCTGTACCATCTAAGCATCTTCATCAACAAGCCGTGGGTAACTTCAGGATCATAGATTTCATCTTCTGCAACAACTTGTGAGACTCTGCAGCGAATCGCTCATGACTAGCTTCTGCAGCTTCATAATTTCATTTCTTCAACACTATGTTTCTTTAGCAACTGGGACAACTTTAGTACAAAAAGCCAATTTTGATGATGATCTCTTTAGAAACTTTGTCATTGCCCCGCTTGAGTTCTTTCATATCTCCAACTGTCATATGATCATCTGTTATTTTTCTTTTGTTGACATTATTTCTTCTCCAAACATTTTGGAGAACATTTGTCCACTATTAGAACTATAGTATGTTTCAAGTTTTCAACCGTGATCAAACAGAGTGACTTAGGTGTTCTGAACAGCAACATTTCTTGAAAAAAAACAGCCCAATAAGAGCTTTGAGCCATTATTTTGGCAGCTAAATCATGTGCAGGTCATCATGTGACAATTAGGGCAATTTAATTGATCCAAAACTGATTGGAAAAGAAATGTGGTTCAAAAAAAAGAGGGCAGGCAATTCTTGACAGAAAAGGTGCCCTAGTTCATAAGCAACACAGAAGATTTGCAGAGGGAACACAAAACATCACCAACAATTTATAGGAAAAGGAGAGACCACCATTCTGAGCAGAGAACATTGAGAAACTATGGAGAAAAATAGGGGAAAGAAAGTCCATAACGGAGGAAAAAAACAGTTTGTGCATCCATGATTGGCGCAAGTTTATGTCATTTCTCTGTTTGTGATAGTTGGAGTTTTCATTCTCAGACTCTCGACAGATTTGTAAACCATTAAAAGATGATTTAAATTAATACAAATAAATTTTATATGCTGTTCCATCTAGTTGTTATGTTAAATAGTGTGAATTTCATTAGGCTGCTAAACATTTGGCACTTCAATTTAGACTGCACTAAAAGTACTCATCCCACTGTAGTATTGTACATTTCTCTCCCATCACTTCGGCATGTTCAACCCTTCCTAGCCTAAATTTAATTATCAGTATCATTCAGTAACCACATGATTTACATTTAGATTTGCAAATAATTTTAAGATACAGGACCAGTTGGAAATCTGCTTTCAATAAAATTTAATTTTTTTTATTAGGAGGGAAAACATCTGTTTCTTGTGCAGTACCAAAAATTTTCCAAAAAACATATTAATGTTCTCTATTTAGTTTTCACCCTCAAGATCCTCTTGTGCCAAGAAAACTTATCTGAACCAATAATAGTCCCTTATTGTTGTATCATCTTAAAACTACTCGTCCACATACCACATTCTTGCCCCATACCTTTGCCATGTTCAACTTTCCTAAGTTAAAGTATAAAATGTGTGTCACTCAGTCGTCAATATATTTACTTTTAGATTTGAAACCATTCCCTATGTCTTCCATTCAAAATATAAGTAACCCTTCCTGGGCAGCTTTTTCTGTCACATTTGCTTAATCAGTGTAATATCTCAACATTGTAAACTGGTAACAAAAATAACAAAACATACCTCATCAGATAAATCAGAAGGAACCTCCCTGTGAAGAATTTCATCTACATTCAATGGTTCCTTCAATGGCTGCCAAACCTTGGATGGTTTGTGTGCAAGATCTATGTCCTTCTCTTTGATCTTCCTTAGCTTTCTTTTAATAACATCTGAAACAATGTCTATGCTAGCATATGTGCTATCAGCTTCCCTTTCCACTCGTACGACTCCGTGCTTTATTGTGAATATTGTTACCTACAGTCCAAATGTTCTTTCAAGCTTTTGCACAAACTTTATTTAGATAAACCTTGGAATGATTCATAAATATTAAGGGATGAGTTTCCAACAAATGAAAGATTTAAAAAAGCACTGTCTAAATGTAATATAACAGGAACAAGTATAACTGATTTAGTGGGACATGCAATTCCAGGTCAATCTGATAACAGAGGAAAGACAAGTACAACTCATCTGCTTTGTTAATTATATTTTCCCATTCCATCATACCATATTAGGAAGAAAAATTGTCAAACGCATCAGTGTAGACACAGTAAATTTTATTCCAAAATGACCAAGTGATATTGGCAAGGTGATGGTAAAGTTCAGTTCCAATGGACAGACAGAATATCAAAATGCATAAGGGAAAGGAAAGAAGACACATCACATTGTCAAGTCCCAAAAACTTGTGGTGAAAAAGAAAAAAAATGGATGGAAACAAGTTTAATAGCCAAGATATTGGCAATAAGAGCTAATTTATTTTGTTGTGATGATTTATTGATTGTAATGCCATTCTAACTTATTCTTGTTTTGAGATTGTGAAATGCCAGAATTGTTGTGATTGCTTTACTGCTGCTTTATAAATTATTAAGTCTTTTGGCTGCCAACTTTCTTGCACAGAGCTGTTTTTTAGTTATCTTATGATTGCAGCGCATATATTATCATAGATTGTAGATTGTTAAAGTAAGCATTGCATGTCCCCAAGCTAGTTTCCACTAATATTTTAGGACCATTTTGTGACATGCTCTAGAGGGATCTTTTGTAAAATAGATTTGTGTATCTTCCTTGCAAATCTGGGTATTCAAGTTGATGCTAGTGTTATGGAATACCTTGCATAAGAATAATATAATAGGAATTATGCTGAAAATACTTGATGATAATATGCCACTTTGCATGGGCAATCTCCTAATCCACTTCGAGAGGGATAAATCCGATAGTCTTCAATAACAACTCAATGCTCATCATGATTATAATGACTAACGTATACCTCCTATATATACCATATTATGCCTTGGATACCACCTAGGCCAACATAAATACTTAAATATAACTCTAAGATGACCTAAATACATATATATGGTTATGATAATAATTATATAACTTATTTAAGAGTTAAGGTAGCCACAATCCCACTACTCATAACACAATACCCACTATAGGATTAGGGGCATAGCATTGCCCCCCCTCTTTACAAAAACATTGTCCACAATGCTAACTTTTCTTCATCATCTCTTTTTTCTACTATTTTTTGTTTCTTGTTCTTTTTCTTGTTATTTATCTTGCTCTTTCTTATGTACTTGCTCTCACTCTCGCTCTCGCTCTAGCTCTTGCTCTTGCTCTCTCTCTCTCTCTGTCTCTCTCTCTCTTCTTCTTGTTCTTGTTCTCTAATTCTTGTTCTAGTTCTTTTTTCCTTTTCTTCTTCTTTTGCTCCTTGTGAAAAAGTTCTAACAACATTTTTTGAAATAAATCATGCAAATGAAATCTAAATGATCTGAATAATTTTTTGTAACTTTACCATAGCCTAGATATCACCTTCCTAGAAAACTCTCCAACTGATTAGCTGATTTACATCCTAGAGAGCAAAATTATTGCAAACCAGAATTTTGCAATAAGTCACTTGTTTCTAACCCATTTACTTCGAAATTTGGAATGTAGAATCTTAAATTAACTCTTTAAGGATCAGGAAGCAATTTGGTAATATATGGGAAATATATGCTTCACAAAAAATTAGGGCAGAAAGCCTAATTCTATAATAAACGCTCAATTCTACTCCAATTTCTCTAAAATATGCCTTAATATGTTCTTAAAAGACCCTCAAAAGTCAGAAAAAAGTTTGGTCAAATTCGAAAAAATATATGATTTCCAAAATGACCTCCAAAATTGAGAAAATAACTAGCCTTCACAATGCCAAGATCATGTTTTGGTACCACCTATAATAAAATAAGTCGCACAAGAAGAATATAATAGGATATATACTGCAAATACTTGATAATGATATGCCACTTTGAGAGGGTGACCTCCTAATCCACTTCAAGTGGGATAACTCCAATAGTCTTCACTAACAACTCAATACTCAACATGATGATAATAACTAACTTATACCTCCTATATATACAATATTATGCCTTGATGCCACTTAGGTCGACTTAGATACTCAAATATAACTCCTAGGATGACCTAGATGCATAGATATAATTATAACAATAATAATATAACTTATTTAGGAGTTAAGGTAGCCACAAGCCGAGTACTCATAGCACAATACACACTATAGGGTTAGGGACATATCAACTAGATATGTAAGTGGATTAGAAAGGCTTGGTTTACTTTTGAGCTCAATCAATATAGGGCAAAGGACCCAACAGATGAGCAAGCTCCACTGATGCAAGAGCATTCTAGCTCACAAACAATCTTCATCACCAAAACAAAATATTTTTGTTTTTATTGGTTAATTTTTGCATTCTTGATGTAGGTTGGAGCTTCAAGAACATATTCTAGAGTGTCGAAGGATAAAATAATTTTTTATCAATATTTGGCGTTCATTTCCAAAACCAAAGGCAAACAAGGTGTTTTATGTGATTTTGAAAGTATTATATTGTACAATTTTAAGGTTTCAAGGGTTGAAGGGATTCATTGGCAAATTGAAAATGAATAAATTTGCTCAATTTGGATGCCTAGAAAAGTGTTCATAAGACAATTGATCTCTGGCATTCCATTCTTGTTGCACTCTTTCATTTTAGGTGCCTAAACTAGAGGGAAAAGCTAGTAATTTTTGAGAATTTACTAGTTTTTCCCTAAACAACCATAGTCAAAAGGATGGTACTTGTAAACATACCAAAGATTCTCCTGGGCAAAAAAAAGGAGAGGCTAAATGTAAATGTTGCAAAACAGTTTTTCATGGTGGCATCAATAGATTGAAATACCATATTGCCGAAATATGCGGGCATGGTCTTGGTCCGTGTGCAAAAGCACCTCTTGAGGCTATTCATGAATGCCAAGTGCAATTAGAAACATTTGCAGCACAAAAGGAAATGAAAAAGAGGCAAAGGGAGGAATTGGTGAGTATTGGTTCAAATTGTGTTGGAGAGGCTTCTTCCATGCCTAGTGCTTTTGCTTGTGTTTCTGCCTATACTTTTGCTTTTGTTGTGCTACTGGCAGTGGCACTATTAGCATTGGCCCTAGAGTTTGTAAATCTAGGATGGATTGGTATTTTGAGCCATGCACTACTCCTAGTCCTCTACCCTCACTTGAGAGCATGGCTTGGAACAAGGAGGTACATGATGCAGCTAGACGTGCAATTGGCAAGTTTTGGTAGGATTGCACCATGATGTAAAAGCCACATTACATGACCAGCATGACTTATGGAGCAAAAAAGGTTGCACCATCATGACCGATGGTTGGACTGATAAGAGGGATTGGACGCTCCCTAATTTCAAACTACTTGAATTCTTCACGAACAAGTAAAGATTATGACAAGGGATGCCAAACCTTGTCTCTTGAACATAAGTTATATAATATATGTAGAAATAAGTGAACCATAGATGATTGATGCACTTAGTCCATCATCGGGATATCAAGACTCCATGCAGATAGTATTGTTATGATACTATCGAAAAGTGATCAATCATTTGATCACTCTTAAATGGTACCACAACCATGCTCACTTCATGAAGAACCGGCGACATGATGGCCGACTAGGCCCACCCATCATCATGTAACCAGCATTCATGATTGCATAAGAAGTCTTCATATTCCATTTATTCCACATAATTCATACTAGTCGTACATGTTCATATTCCACCTTCATTTCACAATCATATTCCAATTTACATTTATTCTCGACCATGGTAAGACAATTTCCTTGTAAAGAGAATAGAGATAACCAGCAATACCACTGCTGGTATCAATTTCCATACTTCCACGTTTCAATTCCATCATTTACCCATATCGCGTCATAATGCACAGTCATGCCTATCTCATACGTATTTCAAATCCATCTCCATATTGACATATTCATCCTAGTCGATAGGCTGTAGAAATTATTAAATCAGATTTAAGTCAATAACTTGAATATCTTAACCGACCAAGAAAATCAATGGCTTGAATATCTTCAATCGACAAGTTAAGTCAATTAGTACAATGAACTAATCAATGACATAACAAACCAATTTGTTTATGCTTGAGGAGTTTGGAAGAGACACATCTCTTCGATAATTTAAAGGTGCAATCCATTCGATATTTGAAGATATAAGATGAAGTTCGAACTCACTCCATGAGGAATTTGTTTAATATGAATTTTCTTCCACTACAACATACAAAATTAAACACTCAATGTTTCAGAATGAAACACCAAATATTCAATCCTCTCTTGATATAAGGTCATGTCTCATGCGCTTGCAAAGTAAGATCATGAAATGACTTCAAGGTTCCCTTCAATTGTGGATACTCCTTCAATGAAATAATGTGATTTGTTGGTAATCACTTTGGGGACTTATGCTGTCAATCAAGGGATATCAACAGCTTGCACTTCTAAAGATTTAACTTCATAGTGTGCAAATATAGCTTTTCGATTTCACTTCTTGAACTCTCAACTTGAACTTAAACCTTAACTTCTATTACTACTAATTGGGAATGCAAGGAATCATGGATGGACTTGGACTCTACTAAGGAACGACAACTTCCACCCACCTAGTGCAAGCTTCTAAGGAACACTCAAATAGTTTTCACATCAATATCTCCTCTTCAATCCCATAAAATGGATGCAAACTAAAGATTGAGTATCAATTGAAGTTTAAGTATTTTCATCGGCTCACCACACAAGGCACACTTACAATCAGCAAGAGGCTAGTGGCCCAGTTTTGTCGAGTCAATCAAACAAACATCCACAATAACTTTCATCCAACGAATCCACTTCAACATGAAAAGAAATCTACTCCAAGTGAAAGATTGAGGAAACCATGCAACACTCCAAAGCAATTGTAAGTAATTCACCATGAGGAACCAACAATAAATTATCCATTACTTCAAAAGCATCATAGCAACAATTTGATCAAGTTTCTCCCTTAGCTAGCCTACTTCTCCTTCTAACTATCTAGTGCCTCTCCTCCAATCTAATGCTAATAATTACAAAATGAGGAGGCCTTGGCCTTTTATAGGTATTCAATTACAATGAAGGGCCAATATCGATTGAAGATCAAGGGTCGGGATTAATCCTACAAACCCTAATTAGGGTTTCCAAATTTACAACCAATTACATGAGGGCACCAATTCATGGGCCAATAAAAAAATTACAAAGCTTTCCAAGGACCAATGAGAAAATTCAAATACATAACCAGATAAGGTTCACCAACAAATGGACCAATGAGAAGAGACAGCTTGTAGAAGAAGCCACCAAATAGTAGACCAATGAGAAAATTCAAATGCCTCCAAGAGCCAATCAGAAAAAAGGCCATGTGGGCCTATGCCACTTGGCGCCAAATGGGCCAATCAGAAATTTATCAACCAATGAGCAATTTTAGGGTCACATGAGCCTTTACCACCTCATCACCTTGGGAGTTGTCCTCCTCATCCTTATCCTTTTTTCCACATTCAATGAACCTGGACACAATCTCATTAATCATCTTCATGGGCACACTTGGCATATTTATACAGGTTGAGAAAAGGGCTGCCACCTCAGCAAACTCATCTAGAAACTTGATAAATACCCTTTACTTGCTGATGAAAAAAATCATTGTTAAGCCTTCAATTGTGATGGCTCATCTTCTCAATTGCTTAATCTATTTGAACTTTCCTCATCCCTTGCTCTTTGAATGGTTCTTGTCTTGAATCTCGCCTTCTAGTGATAATTGAGTTCTTCATCTTGATCTTGGATTTCCAAAGGAAATTCAAGATAGCATTCTTTCCTTGTCTTATTCTCCAAACTTGTTGTGTCTTTCTTCCATGATTCAACATCTTGAAGATTTTCTCTGTAGTGTTCTTTAATCATGAACCAAATCTCATCCTTGACTTCGTATCATCTTTACTTTGGAACCATTTGTGATCTTCTTGGTCTCGATGTCCTTCGATCTCAATCATGTACCCGCTGCTTGAATCCATCGTGGAAACATCTTGCTTACACTCGAACCCTCCAGCTCTTGGCCACCTCTTGTCCCAGCTTGAGGCTTTGGCTTTGAAGCCCAGCTCCTTTCTGCCTGCAGCAAACAACATAATTAGGATTTTATTTTGACTTAATCAAATCTGGACTGAGAAAAGAGATTAGTAGCGGCTGAAAGATTAAAATCAGAACCTTTGATACTTATATCAGTTCTACAAAGTAGATCAATTTAGACTTATTGCACCAGAAAACATTCAAAGAACTGATTTGTTTTCATTCCTAAGTGTTCTACTACTTGTGCCAACTTGATTTTATCTATGTTTAACCAAAAGATGCGATCAAAATTCAAGATCGGGTCTGATATAAAGTTCTGGAAATGGAAAATAAACCTCAATGAATGATGCTAAAACCTTATGATGACAGGCTGGAATCAGGCTATCTCCCTAGGTCTAAAGCCTGCAATCAGGTTTAATTCGTGGTGAACGCTTCCAGTCCCAAAAATCAGAATTTTGATGGTGGTAGCAATCTGAAATTGAAGCTTTGTCAGTGTTAATTGAATTAAAATAAACTCTCCTTGACAATAGTAGCCTGAAGTTGGATTATGAGCGACTGATATAGACACCAGCATAGCCTTAATTTGCAGATGTAGGCCCAAAAAATGATGGGACTGGTCTCTGTTATCCTCAGCAATCACAGTAACTGCAACAATTTTCTCCAATCTTCCCTTGGAAATTTGAATTTCTGCCTTTGCCTTGTATTTGCAATGAAAAAGATCTTCAAAATGAAGGCTCGCTGCCCTGCTTATATAGAAAGTTGCTTGGATATGAGGCAGCTGTTGATGCAATTGGTTTATAAATACTGGCAAACTTCCTTTAATGGAGGCTACCTCGAGTTTTGAATTCATGGCCTTAGCATTTAATTCAATCCATCTTAAAATTTGAATCTTAAAACCTATTATTGGATCGAACCTCCTTGTGATTGGTAATGGACATTAAATGCAAGGCCTTCATGTGTTAAGTTCGAGGCAATATTAAAATAACAAGGGCTTGCATCGAGTTTTGCACCCAAGATCTGTAGTTAATTAATCCATTTATATCCTTAATTGCTTCGAGTTTTGTGCCTGATTTTAGCATTTAAATTTCAATTTGTGATCTCACCTCAAGTTTAGTGCCCAATACTTAATTGCTTTGGTCGGATTTGGGCCTAGGCGCTTTGATTTAGAGGCCTTATGAGGGCACACGTTTCATTATGAGGGGCCCAAATAAAGTCTGACCCAATCCCCAACCCATACGCTATCTTCCAAGGTTGTTTTTGTTAGAGTAAAAAGGTATTTTTACTTATTAATTAAATCATTATTGATTTAATTATTAAGTCACATTTTCACTTATTAATTAAATCATTATTGATTTAATCATTAAGTCACCTTTTTATCTCTAGTTCACTCAAGCTAAACTTTAGGCATGCAATAATTAATTCTTTATTAATTATTCATGCAACCTAGGTTTCTCCACCCTTCTTAGGGTTATGATCTCCTTTATTAGGATTGATCACTTTGTAATCTTTTCTTTTGTAATTCCATTCTATTATTATTGAATCAATTGAGGATGTTTCCTCTTTCACAGATCTATTGTTTTTGGCCTCCATAGTTTTTGCTTCTCTCTTTCTGTGACAGGTGTTTGCATTCACGTGATTTTTGGGAGCTGTAGGGTTGATAGTTTTTAATCAACTCCAATTTGGTATCAAAGCTCCGCCCTGTCATGCCCCTATTCTCTTCATGAGAGTTTTTTTTGGTCTTGCCCTTCAGATCTATTTTTTTGAGAGTTTTTCTGTGAAAAGTTGCATGGATTTGGGGTGGAGATATTTTTCGGAGCACTGTGAGCACAAACCGACCTCAAGATCACATCCAAAATGCCCCAAAACCCCCCATTTTCATATAAGGCACGTCCAATTTGGACACAGATAAAATCTGGGCCCTCTTTTTTGCATGCACGACTTTGGCACGCTTTTTGAGGCAAAAATGTCTCGGTTTTCACACTGCCTCGATTTTTGTGTGGCTGATGTTAGCAGTCGCAGGTCTGAGATCTGGGTTAAATTTGACGACCACCAACCCATCATACAACTTGCCCTTTTCTTCATAATGAGCACCTTGTGGTTTTTTGCTCATATATTGAGCATACGGTATCGTTTTTCGGCAAACGAGATATCGTCGGAAAGCTCTTTCCGAGCTCTATCTAAATTTGGAGGTTAGATTTTCTGATTTTGCCATCTTGCAAGGTTTTTTGCCAGTCAAAGTCAGGGTTCATTTTTGCACTCCAAGAACCATATCTTGCTCATTCGGACTCCGTTTTTCAACTTCCGCATGGCGTTGGAAAGCTAGTTCAGTGATCTATCTTATTTCATGGGTCTCACACCCAGATTTGTTCCAAATATGGTTTATTCAGTTTTTTTGCAATCTGGTGGATATCTTGGATGTTTCAAGTCCTGGGATTGTTTTTCGTGCATGGGATGACTTCTTTTTAGCTGTTATTCATGTTTCTACAACTTTCTGTCATTACTGGATATTGTAAACATCTATTTTTGTCGCATTTCTTCTTTTGCAAACGCACTGAAATAAAGTGTCATATGATGCATGTTTGGGATCCTGCACATTTTGTGCTTGATTGTACTCGCACTATATTATTAAGTGTCATGGGGGGGTTTGATGTTTGCTTTGTTTGTCATCTACCTTTGTCAAGTGAATGTTCCTTCCACGACATTAGCCTCATGATGTGTGTCAAGAGAGTGATCCTTCCACGACACCATCCTTTATATGTGTTTGTACGTTCTTCATCATGCAGTTATTCGTGGTGGTCTGATTCAATGTACCTGTAATGCCTCTCCCTGCTTAGCGTTATAGGGGGGTATCTCCTGTTGGTTCTAATGCTTCCTTGGTTAGATGGAGTGATCTATGTATTTAGTATTTGTTCCTACGTACTAGGCGGATGCAGTGGCTCGGTACCTATGCATTTCGGGGAGATAGATCATGTATCATATGGACACTCTTTCATTCTTGTTTTGGAGACATCCTTTCAGCTTCGATTGATCAACTCTTCAAGCTTTGTTTACAGTCTTCTCTACCTGATCATGTTCTATTACAGTGGAGGTTCCAGAAGATTCTTCGACAGTGTTTGCAGCTTCATGCTTCAGAGGTGTTCTACATGTTCTTCCTTTGTTCCTATTCTTCTGGGACATTCTCTAGTTGGAGGCTTCTTCAGTCCTTCACTAGTCTTCATCTCTTTTCGGAGAGGGGTTTTTCCCATTGGGTTTTCTCATTTTTCTCCTCTTTACAGAGATTTTTTGTACTTGGGTACCTGATCAGGCCTTGTTGTCGGGACCCATTTCCTGCTTTCAGTAGTTGTTTCTAGGTTTTTAGCTTCTCCCTAAGTTTATCTTAAGGGGGCTGTTAGAGTAATAAGTTAATTCACTTATTAATTAAATCATTTTGATTTAATTATTAAGTCACATTTTCACTTATTAATTAAATCATTATTGATTTAATTATTAAGTCACATTTTTATCTCTAGTTCACTTAAGCTAAACTTGAGGCGTGAAATAATTAATTCTTTATTAATTATTCATGCAACCTAGGTTTCTCCACCCTTCTTAGGGTTTTGATCTCTTTTATTAGGATTGATCACTTTGTAATCTTTTCTTTTGTAATTCCATTCTATTTGTTAATGTTTGTAGCTTCAGTTGTATGATCATTAGAATACATATAACATATGTTGGTTAATAATAATATATTATATATGTTATATTATTATTAATCATATAAAATTTAATATTCAATATTAAATTATTCTTAATTAATAATTGATTGATGAAACATTATAAGATTGATTAAATTATAATTAATGGGAAGAGGCATGTCCTTTCTTATAAATAATAATG
>MU227509.1:657562-712652 GCA_018584345.1 Thuja plicata | reverse complement strand
CCTGAGATTATCCAGATTGAGTCCAAAATGATTGCTGCAAGTTGACGGCAACAATAGAGAAATCTGCCTGTAGACACAATGTAGAAAGAGTGTTGCAAACTAACGCCAATACAAAGAGCGGCTAGCTGCTGCAATAAACCAGATAAAACAACTCCAACGCCCCGCTGCAAGAACAAGCAAAACGCTGAATCTCCAACCAGCTACGTTCCTTTTCTGCTTCACTAAGCAATGCACAAGAACCTGTAAATCTAATCCAGCTGAGGGCTACGTCCCAACTGATCCGTTCTCAACCACTAGGGTTTGGCGTCTTAGGTGAGAAATGCTCATCCAGAGCAATGGCATCCAAGATAGGTTTCAAAAATGATAAAAGATGCCATCCATTAGGTTCTCATCACCTTATATCCCTTTTCCATTGCAAGTCGAACCCTAATTGAGAATTGAGAGTGCACTTTATAAATAAGTGATATTTTCTTAATTATGGTGTCCAGACTATAGAGAAAATATCACTTTATTAATATTAAATAGCCCCGCACACCAAAAAGACCCTGGAAGGTGACAATCATATAGCAAATTGCGAGACTTTTCCGACGAGCTATAACACAGGCATCTGAAGTCAGAAAACCCCTTATTTCTCCAAAATGGCTATATACATAGCCTTATTTAAAATATTAAAACGCTAACTTAGGAAAATATTTAAATATATTAAAATATATCCCAAATAGCCACAGAATACCCGAAACACCCCAAAATCCTGAGACTGAATATGTCACCTGCCTGTGACTGATGTCGGACAACTGGCTGTCTCATCCCTAAAATCTAGGGAGGCTCCTAGAAACTAGGAAACACACCCAAATCTCCTAAAACTGAAACCAAGGGATGACCTTATAGAACCTCAAATCTAGAAGCTGACACCACCTCCTAAACAGTAGGAATCCCCCTCCTAAAAAGTAGGAACTGCCTCCTAAAATCAAGGAACTGCAACACTATATTTACCACCATGTCACCTGTCTGTGACTGATGCCGAACGAGATGGGTCAATTGGCAGTCCCGCCCCTAAAATCTAGGGATGCTCCTAGAAACTAGGGAACACATCCTGAAACTAAAACCATGGGATGGTCCAGTGGGACCTCACATCTGGAAACTGCCACATCCTCCTAAAAAGTAGGGATATCCCCTAAAATCTAGGATCTGCTCCAAACTGGCTCCAAACTGCCTGTAAAGCCAAAATCTGGTCACTGTATGCACTGAATGAGTCCCTATCCATCTCCGCTAGCCTACGAGACTCCCAAGATAGGCCAACTCCTCCGTCTCTAATGTCCACTCTAGAAAGGGGACATGACGCAAAGTCAGATTTGAGAAAAAGAAATCAGAATTGGAAAACACCATCTAGGGGTAGACCATTACACGATTGTTATTATCAACTTTACATTGCAAATATAAAATATTGTCATGTTGCATCAAAAAAAATTTACAATCGCATTAATATTCCATTGATGTCCATTATCTGTATCAATTCATACATTGTTAACATAGTAAGAAAAGAAGATCATAGTGATTGTCCATGCAAACCGAAAAAGGGGACATTACAAATAACCCCCAAGAGTGACAAATTTCGTCCACTCAGTGAAAAATCTGGTCAACAATTTGAGCATCGTACATCTTATAAATGTGCCTACAGAACCCTACCTTCAAATCATCATCCTTAATCGGTGTAATTCTACCAGGCCTAGGCAAGTACCACTTTGGATTCAATGCATAAGCAGCCATTTGCAAGGGAGTGTTAAGCTTATCTCATCTGCCCGGAATGATTGGTCGAATTTGCTCATTGTAGAATGCTAAAGTGGGGTCCTCTCGCACAATAGCCCTCATATGGTCAGGCATAGAATCAATGCACTCATACACCTCTCCAAGGGTAGGTGCATCCCCATCGCCATATCTGATCACCTTGAAGATTGGAGCAATGATAGAGACAATGTATTTTGCACGACTCCAAAATACATCATTCTTCACTATCTCCTTCACCTTCTTCCCCTACTCTGCCTTGGCCTCGGCCCACCAATTCCACTCATTCGTCATAACCATGGGTTGTAGTGCCTCTTGCAACTCAAGCATTCTCTCCAAAAGAATAAAATAGGATGCATATCTGGTCTCAACCGGTTCCAAGAACCCCTTCGCGAAGGTCCTGAAGAGTGCATGTGAAGTGTGGTGGTTGCAAATAGTTAACTCTCGTATTGCAAACCACTCTAATCCAGTCAATTTTCCCATGTCCTTGAGTGCATTGTTCATGGCATGCACACAACATGGAGTCCACCAAATTTGTCTGTAGGTTGCCTCAATAAACTTCCCTGCAGCTCTACACACGTGTTGCATCTGTCACTACTTGGACCATATTTTGTGGCCCAACCTCCTCAATAACCTCCCTAATGACCTCAAACTAAAAATCAGCATCTTTGCGATGCCCTAAACAATCAATTGCCCTAAGAAAGTATGGGCCCCTGCACATATAACCATGATGTTGATGAGTGGACGATGGCTAATGTTTGTCCACCCATCCATAACTATGCTACATCCAAACTCTATCCAAAATGTCTTCATTTGCTCCATCAAACATTGATCTTGACATAGTTATCCAAGATCGTGGTCCTCAATTTGTGCTCACCTAGTCGCACAATATGATGGTCCCCCCTTGCCACCATCAACATCAACTCATAATAAGGAGATCGAGCTATATGAAATGGGATGCCATTGGCAAATAAGAACTTGCCAATGGAATCATCTATCTGATCCTTCAGCTACACATTGAACAAATCCGCTATCGGGTTACTTCACATCTTGCATTTCCCCTTGCCCTCTCGTGATGCGGCCACAGCACTATGAGTGGATGAAGATCCTAAGGTTGACCCTAACATTGTTCCTGCTCTCTAATGCAATGTACAAGTAGAAACATGTGGCTGGCCCTGCATTTGCTAAATTGTCTAAACCTGCATCCTACCAGAGAAAGTAGTAGGCATTGCAATTGCACTGTCTTCAGGAACACCACAAAGCTTGTTGAACTCAATTTTGCACTTGATATTTTTAGGCTCTTCCAAAAATTTACATGGACTCACGCCATTTCCTTTCCAAAAAAGGAAGTATGCATTAAATCTAGTGATGCTCCCATACCATTCTGCATTACAAATGTTGCATCTTCATTTCCTTGTGCCACCCCCTGTTGGCGTTGGGGTTGTTATTCTTGTTGCAAATTGTCTTAGAGGAGACTTGGAATCATAAAGACCCCTAGCAAACTCTCCCAAAATCTGGGAGGGCCAATTTGTAGCAGCTGGTCCACTAGCCATGGTACTAGTTTGGGCTTCCAGATCAGCCCCATGGTCACTCTCCTCATGCTCAGGTTCATATTTTAATTGACTTGCACTCTAAGATTGAATTTGCATCTCATCTCCACTCATATCATGACTACAAGAGCTCATTGTGACACTGCATTTCACAAAATGAAAATAAACTCAATAGTTTCAGCCTACTTTTAAAAATTAAAAATTTGAAACTCAATTTTATTTTAATTATTGATTTTAACAAATTTCTAAATCTAATACAAAATTTAAATTTTATGAATCTTGAGGGTGAAATGAAGAATCATCATAAATTTTTCATTTTGCCCTCAAGATTCATCATAAATTTTGATTTAGAACATGAAACAACCAAAATGAACATTCAACATTTTAAAACAATTTGAAATTTATAAATAAAAATCAGAAAATAAAACAAAAAAAAAATTGGAAAACCCTACCTTGTGCTTGATGAATCTCTTCAAGGAAGGTGTAGAATCTTCCCCCTCTTCTTCTTGCTCCTCTTTCACTTGCACTCACTTCTTTCACTCCTCCAATCATCCTTTCTCTCATTTTCACTCTTCTCTATCTGCTGTAGTGAACAATGAGAAATGCAATTGTGAGTAAAAATGAAGTATGGAGGAGTTTTTGTAGGCTTGGAGTGGTCAAGAGGGGACCCACCGCCAATTAGGGTTCTAATGGAACCCAAAAGAAAATTAAAAAACATGAATTTATTTCTAAAAATGTGAGGGACACCTGGGTGTCCCCACGCCGTTCCAAGGACACCGTGCCATCCCAGCGGCAAGCAGGTGGCAGGTTGGCGGTGGTGGGGGGATGCCTTATCCCCGTCCCAAGAAGGCAGGGCTCTAGGGTGGGACGAGTCCCCGTGTTACACTAATAATAGGTGAAATTGTAGAATGGGAAACTGAAATTGTCAATAAAAATTTATGTCAAGCTGTGAAAAAGATTTCAATAAAATTGAAAGGCAAATGGACAAAGTGAAGGATTTGAAGATTTAGAAATTTCTACTTTTTATAAAGTTGTTCATACTGATTTGTATGTGGATATATGGTCAAGAGAACTTTGGAAGATGAAAAGTGTAGAGCAGAACAATGAACAATGTTGGAGAAGACAAATAATGATTCTAGGACGATGCTAGAAAAAACCGAAGAAAAGTGCCGAGAAAATATTTTTCTAATTGACAACCTCATGCGTAGGAGCACATGACTTCTTTTGCCTCCTGTGGAGTCTGATGAAAGGGCATCGAATAGACTTTAATTTTCATAATTGTCTATGTTGGTTTTGTGACTTGTTGTTTTGTGACTTTTTGTTTATTTTTGCCTACAATGAGTTAGATGATTCAGTTTTTGCGGTAGTTAGAGATATTTGGTTAAACAATTTGAAGGGAAGTTGTGTTGGCAAGATGAAGAGTCAAATGGGACAGAAGGCAACAGAATAAAAACAGAGAGACCAGCTAAAAGAACGGTTGAAGTTCGGTTGTGAATGATGGAACAGAAAAATGATATAAAGAGGGATCAAATGGAGATGAGAAGGGGGACTAGGAAAGAAGCGAGAGGCCAAAGGAGTAATGAGGCCAAATCATATAGAAGAAGGGCCAAGTACAGAAGAGGCCGAACAAAAGCAGGCCAAATAGGGGAGAAGTCTGTGTGGAAGGATAATTGCCAAGGAGAAATGTATGAATTGGTTGGAATAAGGTTTGGCAAGGAGATGAGGAAATAAAGATCACTCTATGAAGGAAAGAAATCAGACAGAATTTGGAATCGAGGGTGAAAGGAGAGAGAGTTGACGACTTGGAAAGGGAATGATTGAGTCTGTAGAGTGATGAGGTTCAAGCTGAAGAAAGCAGGAGTGGAAGTGTGATAAAGGTGACAGGAAGTCGAATGGTTGAACAGGTTTAAGGCTTGAATGGTGAAGAATAAATGTTGTATCATTTGATTGTTATCATCTTGACATTTTGTAGAAATAAAGTATTCTTTGTGATTGTTTGTCTCAGAATTATTCATTGTGTTGTTTGTCTCGGAGTTAATAATAAAATGATCTTTGTGTTGCTCTGTTTATTTGCTGGTTTACTTGAAATCCCTGTCACACAGAATATGCTGTTACAGAAATGTTTATTTGTTGTTCTGGTCCCTGCCACTTTTAGGACAGGAAGTCTGTAAAGAATTATAAGGTGTGTCCAAGGGCTAGTGTCCGGGTGTTATAATTATTTTGGTATAAAAGCACGAATGTGAAAGGTTGCGCCATCAATTGGTATCAAAGTGTAGATGTGTGAGGCCTTCCCATGAAAGGTTGATGTTGCTAAGTAGGAGCTCATGCATGCTTCACTCATGGAGGAAATACATAAACTTGATCATGTATGCCATCTTGACCATTTGAATGCTTGATCTCTCCTTCACTACCTTCAAGATAATTGAATAGTTGCTCAATTTGACTTGATGTGATTTGAATTCCTTGATGAGAGATGTGAGAATGAAATGTTCAAATGAGGGGGTGGGCCTTGCTTTTATACCTAACCTCGTGAATGTGTTGAAAATTTGAAAAAGGCTGACATCAGGGAGCACTTTCCCACTCAACTTTTTCCAACAATTATAGGGGGTCAAATTTGAGCCCCTTTTGGCTGGACTAGGGCACTATCTGCCATAATCCAAGAGGACTAGGGCGCTAGGCGCCTTGGTCCACACCTCCTAGGGCAAAGTTTGGTCAAAGAGCCCAAAACAGTGTTGAGCCTCCAGATTTGGCATTGTCTTGAGCAGAATTAGTTAGGTTTGCAGCATGAAGGGAGAAACACCAAAGTGAGCCCCAGATGAGTATGAAATTGTATGAGGATACAATCTACAATACTACACCATTAAGGTGCAGTGCAATAATCACTTCTTTTTTTAATACTTTTAGGTTTTACATATTATTTGTAATGTTAAGCACTAGAAGCCATTATGTTTATACTTTAAAAATGGATGCTAAGTATCCATTTTCACAAGTCACGGTGAAAACAACCAATCACATCATGAATGCACATGTTTCAATTTAAGTTTCCGGGGAGGCTGTTTTTGGACAACTCAGCGAAGATGTAGCTGATATGGCTACATCATTGATGCCCAAAACTCCAATCAATAGATTAAAGCTCTTAACTTACATATAGAGGTACGCTGATTTTTGTGCAAAAAAATGACGTACTTTTGAAGAGCTTACAATATACAAGTCTAGGATGCACAGCTACCAAGTCCTCCCTCCTACATTAGTTAAAATTTAAAAAGAAACATCCCTCTTGCTCCCACAATTAGTTATCAACACCAATAGGTGTGCTGACCGGAACCACTAAGGTCAGGGTCCCATGGATTGAACTGCCAAGCAAGATATACTCTCTCTTTTTGCTTTTTGATAGGACGAAGTATGTCTATAAATGACATGTTCTTTATGAAAACTATATATTCTTAGTTTGTTGTAAGGTGCACTCGAAGTGGGGAAAACACCTCTAGTGTTGTACTATCTAGATTGATGCCCGCCAATACACCGGGTTTACGGCTGACCTATCATATTTCAGGTTTAATGTTGACATTGAAATACAAACGGGTTAAACATCTGATGCTTGACAACACAATTGTTATAGTAAACACATTGTATAGGTAATAAGCACCTCAAATCTTCTGGAAACTTTCAAAAAAGTGTGAGAACAGGGTTAAAATAGATATTTAAGCATTTGATGTTAATTTTAGGGAGTCTACTACGTGCTAATATCGAGAGAATCTCCATGGCCAATATTGTATGAGTAGTGAGTAATTCATAAAAAACCGTCAGAGAGAGAATGGGTCGTCTTTTATTAGGAGTAGTTTAAAGAATCCATCTCCTGTGAGATGACCCATCTTTTAGGAGTAATAATTTGGAAAACTCATCTCATATAGAAGTTTAATGGTCCATAACTTTGTATTGACGTTTTTTAGTGGTTCACATAAGACCCCCTCTACCAAACTTAAAAATGAATTTGCTACAGAAAGAAATAAGTCTGTGTATTTACCAATTTGATTAACTGAGGAAAAACGGAGGCGAATAAGTTTTTCACATCTTTCACAAAATGTTTAGTATATAACCAAAGAGAAATTTTCTTTAAAAATTAGCTCAGTTGAGTAAGGTACCTCACAACGTGTAACTGGTGGGCCTTTTCCCATCCCCCCGCCGTGGAGAGACAAACGAACATCAACCTCTTTCGCAATTCCGGCAAAATGGTGAATCGCGCTACCCAACTTCTGCTCTATATGCTTCTTCACTAGATCTGTCAACTGTCACCCATCAAGACGCCACAACATTTAACAAGCCAAACAAACTACAATGCCAAGAAACGGACCAAGAATTGTACTGATTAACTAATTAGTATCATACCTTGAAATTTTTGCCTTGCATTATCAATTTAACAGATGAAAGAGGCCCGTCCCAAACCATGCACTTAATTTGTATGCTTCTGCATCTGCCTTTGGTAGTAATGGGTCCAACAAATTTCAATTGAAGGGCATGAAGATTACCGGCAGAATGAAAACTCGAGAGTCTGGTGGGTTTTCTTGTTGTGTTGAAAAAACTAGTTTTACATTGAACTACTGTGGCATATGGATGTGGGTCATAACAATTAGAATGCGAAAAAGAGGGGCAAGCCCGAAATGCAGACTGCAAGGCCATGAAATTCAAGTGCCAACAACTGTATTGTTAGTGGGTTTGGTGTTTTGTTCCTTTGAGCACCTTAGGATGGAAAAGACTCCGCAAATGCTTTTGACGAAGCTGTAGGATATTTGCAAACTACATTAGCCGTGAGAATGTCATCAGATAAGATGATTGCAGACGACACTTTTAATACTCGATGTCATTGGCATTATACAGGCTTGTGTTTATCCAAAACTCACAAAACTCTTAATTCCCACAACCTTCAAAGATTTTCCACAAGCATACGTGCCATATCCACGAAAAGTTATTAAATTTTTTTGGATCATTGGGACGTTGACTGCTTTCCAAAATTGAAGTACTTGTAGATTGTTTGGGGGTGTTTTGTTACCTTTTGTTGTGTTTTTTTGGTTTTGATTCTGTTATACTTATCCTTTGTTGTGTTACATTTATATTAAAAAAATATAATAAAGAGTAAGTGTAACAAAAGAAGGAAAGAGGGAACTAACAAATACAATAAAGGTTAAGTGTTACAAAAGAAGTTCATAAACAATCTACAATGAATTTAATTTTGGAAAGTAGTCAACATCCTAATGAACCAAATATATTAAAAATCTTTGAGTAAAAGATTTATAATTAATAATATAATTAATAATTAATATGAATCATAATTATGTAATCATGGAGTAAATATAAGTTGCAAAACTAATAAACTAGCATATTTATATTTTAAAAGATATATGTCAAAATATGTCAAGAAATATCAGATTTTAAAATGTTTAACGGTCGTGAAATTTACTATTATAATCTATTTACCTTCTATTCATTTTAAAATAAATTGTTAAAAAAATGATATTTTATAACTCATTTATAATAAGAAAGAAATTCTTAGATCTAAGTCATTAAGTCTCAAGGTAGTGAATGTCTTGTCTTAAGGTTGAATCGCAGTCACAGTCCAATTCATTACATTACTGTGATTTGGTTCCAAGGGACCTTCACCAGCTTAAAGATGTATGACAAATCAATACTACATTCTAACATTTAACATAATATTCAACTCAAAAAATGGTTTGAAATACTATTATAGGTATCAAATTCTAAACATGAGAATGTCGTAATTATTTCCAACCAATAATGTATATGTAACAATGTAGAATTTTTCTTTCTCATACTTTTCATATATAATATAATTAAAACTCAAATCCAAATAGGAACCACCTTGTCTTACGTGATGGCTAGTAAGTGAGAGTTTGAAGAAAAAGATAGAGCAAAAAGCAATTTGAGCGTCTAATGTTGTGTTAAAGAGGAGAAACAAATGCTTTTAAATTGCAATGTTGCTTGGCAGTGGCCTTTTTATATGTTAATGCAGAGACCTCTCGTTGGTCATATTGGGCAGTAACTATAGCTAAAATCAATACTAGCTAATATAGACTCTATATTTAAAATACACTGAGATGCATCGAGGCGTTGAATTTTTTCAACTTTAATTTTTTCTATTAAAGGTGAATGATGAAAAAATCCAACGCCTCGATGCATCTCGGCGTATTTTAAATATAGAGTCTATATTAGCTAGTAGTAGCGGCAGCACATGTAACACATTGAATTAATTAATTTGATTAGGGTTAGCATTTAGCATTATAATTTATGTCATAGTTAAGGTTAGCATTAGGGTTAGAGTTTGGTTTAAATCTATTATTATGATTAGGGTTAGGGCTTAGTGTTAAGGTTAGGTTTATGGTCGTGGTTATGAGGAGAATTATGGTTAGGGTTAGGGTTAGAGTTTGGTTTGGATTATAATCATAATAGGTTTTAGGTTAGGAATAGGGTTTTGGTCAACGTTAAGAGAACGGTTAATGTTAGATATTAGGATTAGTGTTACTGTGTCATGGTTATGGTTTAATGTGTCATGATTAGGGTTTTTCATAATGGTTAGGGATAAGGTTAACATAATGGTTAGGGATAGGGTTTGGGGTATGGATAGAGTGAGGGTTAGAATTAGGGTTAGGGTTTGGGGTATGGATAGAGTGAGGGTTAGAATTAGGGTTAGGGTTTAGGATCAAGGTTGCAATTTACATCATGGTTAGGATGAAGGTTTGGGTTAGGTTTAATGTCATTCTTAGGTTAGAGAAATAGTTAGGGTTAGGCAAAAGCTTAGAGTTAGGGTTAGGGTTAGAGTTAGGATTATGGTTTGGATTAGGGTTTAGGGTTATGATTAGAATTATTTTTTGTATTAGGGTTTATATAATGTTTAGGTTAAAATTTAGGTTTTGGATTAGGGTTTGGGTTACCATTTGGAAAAATTATAGTTAGGATTATGGTTAAGTTTTAGGGTTAGAATTAGAGTTCAATTAGGGCTAGAATTAGGGTTATAATTTAATTATAGATTAGGATTAGGGTTAAGTTGAGGGTTATATTTCAAGGGTTGTCTTGTTGGATTTTATATAAGTTAGGGTTCAGCTAGTTTAAAATGAGGTTTATAGTTCAATTTGGTTCAGTGTAATGGTTAGGGTTAGGTTTAGGGTTTAATTTATCAAGTGATCGTATTTTTAAATCTTAGATTGGAATAGATTTTGGAAGCTTGTGAAAGCTCAATTGTGGTTAAGGTTAAGGTACATTTTTTGGATAAGGTTAAATAAAGCTTAAAGTTAGGGTTAAATTTTAATTTATTAAGATAGATTACTATGATGATAACTAAAAATTCATCCAACATGTGAGTGGATTTTGGAAAGCCAAATACTCTAAATATTAGAGGAGATCACTTTGATGATGACGATTTTAAGATCTAGGGTTACAATTTACTTGTTTTATGATTTTTTAAGTGTAAGAGAGAAATTTAGATTTGGGTTTAGTGTAAGGGTTTAATTTTGTTTGTTTTTTGAGGTTTAATTTGGTTTAATGTATATGATGGATTAGATTATATTAGTTTAAACATATGTAATGAAGACACACTAATTAGAAATGTGATACTTGATAAGACACTAATTAGGGGTAAGTTAGGGTTCATCTTGGTTTAATGTGTAATATGATATAGAGTTAAGGTTAGGGTTCAATCTTGTTTAATGTTTAATTTGGTTTTCAAGGTTTTTTATTTCTATTTATTCAATAGGTTTCTTCATCAAATAAGATTTTAGGTCTAAAGTTTAATTTGACTTAATATTTAATTAGGATTATGGTTAGAGAAGCAATTATATTCTTTAGGGTTAGGGTTCAATTTGGCTTAGTGTTAGAGTTAAGTCTCAATTTAGTTGGGTTCAATATGGTTTAGGGTAATATTAGAAGAGACCTCTTTTTTTTTCTTCCTTAGGTTTGTGCTTTGAAGCATTAATTCCAAAATTATGACATAATTAAATTTCAAAGAATTGTAAAATAATTATATAATAGATTATGAATTAATGTATATTTAGAGAATAATTAAGAAATACTTTAATTTATGTTAGTTAAAAATAATAATTTTAGTATTATTATAAATATGAAAAAAACATTTCACATAATCTTGATTTATTTAAGTTCTTTTAAATTTTAGAAACATGATGCAATTGAATATTATAGAAACATCTTACATTTTTTTTATATACTTTTCTATTAGTTCCTTGAAAAAATCTAATAAAGATAACAATTTTGTTACTGTTATGCCCTGCATCCCCATCCCTACATTTTGTGTGCAAAATTTTGGGTCCCCCTTTTTTTTGTTTTCCGCTTTTGGCTCTTGCCTTGGATTTTGCCTTTATTTCCTCGTTTTCCTTCTTTGAGTTTTCTTTCCCACGGTGTTGGTTTTGCTTTGCGTTTTTGTCCCTCGTGTCTCCGGGACCCAGACCCAGAGTTGGTCGTTCCTTGTCCAGGATCCAGACCCCGGACTCCAGGATTCTCTACCACGATGTCTTCTTTTTGTAAGAAGGTATGGTCGCGCGGAATCCCCGGGCTTGGAGTCCGGAGGTCTACCTGTTCCAGAGTTTGTGGAAGGAAAGGTAGCTTGCTTTTCACCTCGGGTATAAATAGGAATCACCTATCATTTTCACAGTTACTACGATTAAAACACTTAAGCGATTTCAGAGCGATTCAAAGGCGATTTGAGTGTGAGAATTGAGTGCATGCTTCTCTGAGCTTAGTGAGTAACAACGAGGTGATCTTCTATAGCTGCACGTGACGTTTGGAGGTGGAAGTTGTTGCAGAGCATCCAGGGTGCCTTTCTTTCCTTGCCCTTCTTCGGATTCCAGGATGGTGTTCCTATTTCTTCTTCTATTTTTCTATTTTTTCATTCTTGTCTTTTTGGTTTGCATTTCAGCTTCATTTTGAATCTATTTTGCTCTGCATTTTGATCGTCTGGTTCGCCGCCCGTTGGTGGGTCGGCTCTGCCAAAGGGTTTTTCACCCTCTGTGCAGTGTAAGATATTATTTATTTTTTACATTTTCAGTGTTGTTTTGTTAGGGTAGCTGCTCTGCGTCTGTTGTTGATATGTATATTAGTGTATTTAATGTATATCCTTCTATTTTTGTGTATATACCCTTCAACCCTGCTGTAATTAGATGTATATTTTGTGTGTATTCTATCCAGTCTCTCGTCGAGCTCACTGTGCTTCGTCTCTATTTCATTCAAGTTTGCGAGCTCGTTCTGAGCAGAATACCACCTGGTTGAAACTCGGCTCTCGGTTGGTTACAACCAGGCAATTTTCTCTCTCCTCAGTCAATCAGCCTTAATGCTTCATTTATGTCCCAGTATGCATTTAAGGTTGTCCAAGTGGCCTCCACTTTTCACACGTTCAGACTGTTGGCACCACCGTCGCCATACTCCCCATTTATTGCATAGCCATGTGACATCCACGTGGGCCTAACGGCTCACTTTTCGCTCACATCTTCCAACGGTTAGTTTTTCAGACCCTGGGTCTTTTGTCCTCACCCAACCTACATCTTGCTTTCGTCAAGTATGTTGAAACCCCCGAGCTCAGATAACGGTTAATCTCAAGTTTGCATTATATATACACCTCTCAGGATTTTGAACCTAAACTAACTTTTCAGGAAAAGGACGTGCCTTGGTGGTAAGATCTTCGGATCCCAGAATATTATTTATCTATGAATTCTAACGGTTGCCTTGCCTTGTAGGTTTCCAAAGCAACATACCTTCATTATGTCTGAGGCTTCCGTATCTTCACCACCCGGGAGCCTAGAACTTCCCTCCACGGCGGTCACCAAGGAAGCCGTCAGATCCAAAATTGAGAGGGCCTTAGAAAAATTGCCTCTCAGCATGAAGTACCTGAGGGACAATACCGTTATGGGATCAAAGATTGAGTCCCAAGTTTAGTTAATTACCGACACCAGCGTTGGAATGTGGGCCGAGATGCAACCCTAGTCAAGATAATGTTCATTCAACGACAATCTGGGGATCTGTTGGCGATCAGTGTCGGGGATTTTGGTATTCTGAAGGCCGCTTGTTTCCCATGCTTAGTGCAGGCCCCAAAGCTCATTCTCACACTTGCGGCACATTCAACTCTTCCGTCTAGGCCATCATGCTCGCATCCCCGGTCTTGACTGGATATCCCACCCCCATAGTGTCTCTCGACGCCGCTACTTTTTGGGTAGGTTTGGGGATTCCTCAGTTTGATAACCTAGCCATCATTACCAGATCTGATGCCTTAGAGAAATTTTAGCAACTGGAGGTCGCAGCCCGGCAATACACGAACAACCATTGGCTCAAGACTCTAAAGAGAGACCCCAAGAAAATGAAATTAGAGATCCCCTGGTCTGAATTAAAGAAAGTATCTAGATGGGGATGATAGCACTATGCCGGATCTTCGGGCAACCCCATGCCCGAGAGTTCTCAGGGTGAATGTACTACTTTCTGCTTGGCATCACCACCGACAGGGAATACTTCGATTGGGCTACCATTATCTCTAACCATGTAGATTCTTAGTTCCTCCAGGTGGACCAGAAGCACAAATTCTATATGACCTCTTATGTTCTCTGGGCCTTAGCGCAACAACGACCCGTCACCAACAGGCTGCTCACATCAGGTGTACTTGGGATCAGCCCAGGTTAGAAGGCTCCCTGGGATTATTTCCCACAAATTCAATGGGAGGCTATTTTCCCCAGTTTCTGTCGCGTGAACGATGCCTTCGTCTACTACAACCTACTCACGCCTACTCGGGATGCAGGGTACCGCCTCTCCAAGGAGGTAATGGATCTGGTCAGAAGTTATGGCCATTACTACGTCCAATTTCAGCAACATACTTACATAAGGATAACCGGCTTCTCTGGGAAGCCTTACTTGTTGCCCAAACATTGTGGGAAGAAGATAATTCTCTTGGAATATTGCAGACAACTGCTGGAGTTGCACGCCTTGTATGCTTTAAAGAAGGTGACAAATGTTCCATTCCCAATCACTTGTGGGAATTACTCATGCAGTCTGGCCGCAGCCAAAGAGGTAGACAACGAACTCAAGAGCCTAAACTTGGCAGAATTTTATCTAGCGCGAAAGAACTTTGATCCGCTTGGCAAAATTACATTAGCACTTCCCCGGGCATCAGAGCCCCACCGATATCACATGGAGGACTTCTGGGAAGATTTCCAGGATGATGTTGAAGTCCGGAGCTGGCATTACATCCGGATAACTATGGGGATGATGGAAAGGTTGAAGCTCCAGAAATTTCTAGATGACTTCTCAGGCGTCGGACCCACAATAGATCCCCAGTACAAGGCAAAGGGGATTGACAAGATGGCCCTCCCATCGGTAGACTGGAATGCCCAGGAGGAGCTTACCATTGAGGAAATCACTCGCAATGTGGTCGAGCACATCCACGAATACTTTAAGAGAGTATGCCTCGGGAGCACTCGCAGAGTTGGCCCGACGGTACAGAAGCTGACTTCTGGGACCGGAACCTCTTCCTAGGCAGGAACCTCTTCACAAGGAGGGGATAAAGGAAAGGGAATAATGGGAACTCCAACCCTACAGGAGACCCCCATAAAAGAATAATTGAAACAATCGATAGCGGCCTCCCAACATATGAGAGAGAAATTAATCACGCAGTTGGCCACTCCGGTGCTCATGATCGGACCTGTCTATCCTCCCTCTTCCCCTTCACTAGCAGCATTAATGGTCAAGGCAACAGGAATGGATCTGAAAGAGGAGCGGGCAGCCCTAAGGGATGTGGGTCCTCCTTTGGTTACCAGGGGGAAGAAAAGGCTCAATCCAAAGCCAAAGACAGAACTAGAGCTTGGGATGTCACAAATCCCACAAGTAGAAATTATTTCTTCCGACTCCCTGGAGCCAGAGAAAGAACCAGAGCACACTCATGTATCAAAAAATCCTCCCCCTCAAGAAGAATTTGATGATGTATTCAGGGCACACAAGTTTGGGAATTTGCAGGGAGACATCGTACAGCTAGAGGTAGAAATCCCAAAGCAAGAGGAAGCTCCATAACAAGAACCCGCGCAGGAGCAGGAGGTACAAATAGAAGAAGAAAAAGGGACAGAGCAAGATATTTCCTCTGAAGTCCCAAAAATATAGGATATGGGAGTATCAGGCCAACAAAAGCAAAGTGAACAAATGGCATCGGTTGGGGAAATCGGACCCACGAGAATAACCGTAACCCCAACCGTCGTGTTCCACACGCCACTCCTGAAGGTAACATTTGGGGAGGTAATCACTGCGGCCCAAATGTTGAATCTTGGCCCGTTGCCTCCCCCACTACCAAAGGATGTACCGATAGCAGAAGACACCCTAGCAACAGAGGTTGAGGAAGAACAACAACAGGAAGAAGAAGAAAACCCCGGGACAACCAATGAAGACCCAAATATTGCCAAGGATATAGACGGTGGGGTAAAGGATACAGATATCGCCGGGGCAAACATCGCCAGTGAGTCAAAGGATACAGAGGAGTTAGAGGAGACTCATACTGATGAAAGGACACAACAGGTTATTGGGGAGAAGTCACAGGAGCAGATTTTGGCTGCAAAGCCACCCCTACCACCACAGTGGTTGGTGGAATCTCGAAAGAGAAAGGCCCCGTCAACACCCAGAGCCCATCTTTCTTTGGTGGAGATGATGGCTCAAGCATAGAACCCGCCTAAGGTTAAGAAAGCTCAGACAGTTCACACTCTTCGAACCGAGTCAGGCAGAGAAACAGTCACAGTAATCGTGACACCTTCCCCAGATGCAGACGAGGCAACGGCTAAGGCTGAAGATTATAATGTCATAGAGGTGTCACTGGGGAAGAGAAGAAAATAGGGTGAATTGAACCTATTGAAAGAAGTAGCCAAGGCAGTGGAGGCTCGCTATGAAAAAGAAGCTCAAAAGTACAAGGCAGAAAAAGAGAAAAATGCAAACCTCATGGAGTTTTTGACTGAGCTGGCCTGACCCATTAGTGTTATTCCTCCGGGGACCTCTACGTCAGATGCACCGCTTCCGCAAAGTGATATAGACTCATTACGGGTGATGAAGAAGAAGGCCCAAGCGGTTGATGAATGGGTTGCCTTGCAGTTGGGAAACGTCCGGCGTTTCCTAGTGTCCACACTCCCGGATTTATATGCGGCCCGTCACATCTTACACCAGGCTGAAACCACCATCAGCATATGGGAGGGAGACATCGAGAATTATGAGGCATGGAAGGTTGAGTTAGAAGAACTCATTGACCTCGGAGAGGAGATCATTTTCGAGTCTGGAATTTTAGGAGAGGAGTCCTTTGATTTTGTGAGAACCCAACATTCCAAACTTGACCTCACATTGTGGGTAATCAAGCAACTGGTGGGGACTCTGTGTGATAAGGTTAATGCAGTCCAATATTCTTACAATTTATACTAGTCTTTTATTTCAAAGGTCTCCGGAGCTGATCTGTTTAGCACCGACACATGCACGCTAGAGGAATATGTTTTGGGGAAGTTTGACGAATTAATGGAATCAAGGTATCAATCCCCGGAGGGGATAGACAGAGCAAAAATGACATGAATAACTCGCATGGTGCTCAGTGGCCATGATGCGGCAAAGATGGCCGATGAATTTAAGGGAAATGTTCCAGACCTAGGGGAACAGATTGAGGTGGCCAAGTATTGGCGGGCTGGCCTTAAAGACATCGATGAAGATGGAATTTCCCATCTCCTCCAAACCTTCAATGACAGTAAGCAACAGTAGAGATTCTCCAAGAGCTAAAGAAAAATTTTAGGAAAAAGGTTTTGTATTCTTTATTCTTTTAGAACGCAAGTTCCCAAATCTCGAAATTCTGGATCCTACATTTTGTATTCTTTAAGTGACCCGTGTCCCGGTCCCCAAGGTTGACCGGTCACTTTCAAGGTAGTTAATAAAGGTTGTCAAAAGGTGGATAGCTACATCAAGGCACGTCTGATCGATAAGAGGTTTTCTAACAGATGGTCTTCCTAAGGCGCCGCTTCAACGTTACACCTGGCGCATCGGAGATAGGGTGTCGCTTTTCCCATTTATGAGGCATGTAGCCTCGATCCCTGGGGGATCAAATTTCTTCTTTCTTCTTGACTCTCTTCTCGAGGCTGATTCTTTCGCTCCACCTTTCTTGTCTTATTCTTCTGATATGACAGGCCTTTTGCGTCTCTAGGTCTTTTGTAGAGTGGTACACGTAGTACCGGCCACTGGATAATATATTTTATTATACAATGTAACATAAGTTAGGGTTACACTAAGATGTGTATGTGTATAAATAATAAATCTGACCTCATTCCAAGGGTCGACAAAATTGATAATTTTGCAGTCCACAGTTAATAGCAATCTGGTCTTCTCAGTTCTTAGTTGCAGAGCTCAATGCTCCATAGTTTCTAAGTTTTCAGTAGTCAAATGCTCCCTTGGAGCTACCACTGTACCACACACCAGTGCTTGCTGGAAGAGATGTTAATGAAAAGGAAGGAATTCTCTCAATGATGTTGTTGGCATTCTGTCTTCTGGGTTAACGGTATTTTATGCTTTGTGTTCTTAATGTCCTTTGCTCTGATAATTAAATTAGATTAATGACCTCCTTTCCTTTGCTACTGATGAAATATGAACTAATGGTTGTATGTTTCTTTGGTATTTAGTGTAGTGTGTTAGAGCATTTTTTATGTCTTGAATGTTTAGCATAACTATAGGTAGATGAAATATTTCTAACCCTGTGGTATCTTTTTTAGTTTATTTGTTAAGTGAATGCGCGCTTGCAGGAACCCCCATTTACTTTAATCCCCGGAGAGAACAAGTTGAAGATAACCAACTATCCCCCTCGAAAACAGTCACATCTCCCAACCGAGCCCCGCACCATTGAGACCCAACTCTCACGTGCTTGGAGGCCTGGGGAATCTCATTTCCCTGGATAACCTTTGCAGGCAAAGTTGGCCGGTACCTTGGTACCCAATGACCACTTACCTCTGTTGGCGGACCCGGTCACAAGAGTCATGTCCATAGAAACTGGCGCTAGAAGGAGGTCATGAACTTGTCCCCCTCTCAAGATTCTGATTTTACACCTCCTGAGGGTTCCCCAAGCCATAGTTTTAGGAGTCAAGCCTTCAGTGGGATTGGGTCTTTCTCCCCAGCGAGATTTGAAAGAATCCTTAGATCAGCCCCTAACCCCGAAAGGTTTGTCAAACTCAAGCCTCCTGCTCAAAAGAAATGGACCCCAAAAACCACACCAGCCACCATTGTCTGGGGGTCTAGTGTACCACAGAATATCCAAACTTCCCAGACAATCCTGGGAACCAGCGTTCAACCTACTCAAAATTCAGCTCCCCAAATGGCTGCATATTTCAAAAATATCAGGTCCCCTATGGGAACTTTTTTGGGTGCAACCAATGACTTACCCTCGCACCCGGAGAAGATTTGCCCACGATATGAGCACCTAGGCTCACAAACCACAGAGGAACACTTGCAGACATACAAAGATGCCATGAACCCACACTGGATCCAACATGAAGATGTTGTGACCTGAATGTTCCCCCTGTCCCTAGGACAGGGAGAACTGAACTGGTACCTTAACCTTCCCGCCAACTCCATCAACAGTTGGCAGGAAATGGAGGATGTTTTCTTGGCTGCCTTTCACATACATGTGGACCCAGCTTGGTCCCACATCCAGTTTATTTCCATCAAAAAGGAACTAAATGAACCCCTTGCAGCATTTAATCATCGGTTCCAACGCACCTTGAAGTGGTGCATGGGTCCTTTCATCCCATCCTCGAAAGTAACCATACAGACCTACCTCAACACGATGGACCCCTTCGTTGCCACTCTCCTCTAGAGAACAACCGTCCCGGGCGCCTGGGATACTTTGGCAAAAGTTTACAACCTATCCTTAGAACTATCTCATGGCCTCAATAAATCCTTGGGCGAGATTGGGCAAAGTACGCCATTCAACATGATCCCCGACAGAACTGCCTATGCCAGGGGATATAACCCCAACCCCAATCTGGCAATGGGTGCCCCCACGATGGCAATAAATCCCCCGCCACCGCCGATAGACCAACAGGCCCGGTATGTTTATCCATCACAGACTCAGGAAATACCGGGTCTTGGATCTTTCCCTTGGAACCAACCGTAACAGACACAACCACCCGGAGTTCCCTTCTTCCAGTCGCCCACGGCTGGAGGATTGCCACCCTTGACTCCAAAAAATATTGTTGCCTTCACAGGGAACCAACTATAAAAACCATCACATTGTGACATAAACACTCAGTTGATCGCTGAGGTTGAGTCCCTCTGGCAAATGTTGCCCACCCTGACTGTGGACATGGCTCAACTGAAGGCGGGGTCTTATGCACCCCAGAACTCCAATTCCCAAAGAGGGAATATTTTCTCCAGCTAGTGAAACAACAATGCCGGAGGAAGAAACTTCAACAATGGGCCTCGGCCTAATCAACAAAAATGGAACAATAACGCAAACACCGGAGGTCCACCTCCAAACCAAAATGCCAATCAAAATGGGGCTGGACCATCCCATTTCACACCATTCACAGACTTCCAGCCCATGACCAATTGGTGTAGATTGCATGACACAGGCTCCCACAACGAGGTAAACTGCACCATGCTAGAGAAGGTCATCATGATCTCCCAGCTAGACAGACAACAAGCATCTAATCCTACTCCCCCAGAGCCTCCTGTGTAAGAGCCAACTCACGGTGCATTCACCAGTGAGACCATCTTCTTTAGATCCATCAGAGAAGACGAAGAAGAATCTGAGTTGCAGGGATTCTTTGATGAATCGATCCCAGCCTTTGAAGCCAATGCCTTCACCAACCCACGAGCTCCTTACAACACTCAGAGCCAGGCTGGTAAAGGACCAGTTTACACGGCTACACCTCTTACCAAGGATACCCCTCCTTGGGACAATACAACTGACTAACCCTTCCCTCTAAAAGGTTCTAGCTCTAACCAAGCAAAAGACCCAGCCGAGGGAAGCCACCAATTCTCAGGAGGAAGATTTGACATCACAAGGGCGTTAGAACGAACCACCACCTCCATGACCTTGATGGAGGTTTTGCTAAATTATCCCGAGTAGAATAAGTCTCTTCTAAAGCTCTTGGGAAACCCAAAAGTTGTATGTCGCCCACCCAAGACTGTCTCTTTTGAGGACGCTAACGCGGCTATCTTCTAAGGAAATAATGAAAACCCTCCATTCCTACTAGGCCTGAACATACAAGGCAAAAACATACACAACTATCTAGTAGATTCTAGGGCTTCGGGCAACATCATGCCCCTATCCATATGCCAGAAGCTTAGATTCTGACCCACCCCATCTAATGGCGTAGTGATTCAATTGGATAAAACTGTTGTGAAAATGGTGGGTGAACTTAAAAATGTCCGGATACAACTCATCCAGGACCTCAAAATAGCCAGCATAATCGATATTCAAGTGGTGGACATCCCAGAGACTTATGGGATGTTACTAAGTCAAAATTGGTCTAAGTCCTTGAATGGATACTTATCAACCTACTTTTCCCACTTGTGGCTCCCCTAGGAAGGAGAATCAAACAAAATTTGGGTTGAAAGTGAACCCAGGATGAAGTGGGCCCTTACCAAAGTCAGAAAGGTCAACGAGGTCTTATTCTTTGAGACTTCCTCGGGGGTGTACCAACCCCTTGAAATCTTAACATTTGATTTCACCCCCGGGGAGGATCCCATAGTCCTGCAGAGAATCCAAGACCTAGAAGAAAAACTGAGGGTTGAAGTCAATTCTCACGGTGCCATAGCGACCCCGCTACACTCTTGTCTGGCACCTGGTGTAGGATACACTATCAGAAACATTTAGAGCTAGAGTGTGAGCCTTTCTTTTCGTCGCTACCCAACACATTGATGCCTTCCAGAACAAAGAACATACATTTGATTCCCTGGAATCTAGTATTCCTACTGGAAGCATTTCTTCAGTGTCATTTGTCTAGGGATCTCAACCCTGAATCACCCCAGAGGCAAACCTCACCCACACACAAGCAGCACCAGAGGAAACTCCTCCCAAGTCTACCAAAAATAATCCAAAAGTTGCTCCACCTCCCCAGCTCCAGACTGCAAGCGATGACTTGTGGACCCTTAAGTTCGATGGGTCCCGGTCCAAACAGGGTTGTGGGGCCAGAGTAGAATTAATCAACTAGCGAGGGAAATCCTTCCTCGCATCCTACAGGCTGCAGTTCAACTGCACAAATAATGTTATGGAGTATGAGGCTTTGGTCCTTGGACTCCTATTTGCGTTGAGGAAAGGAATCACTTGCCTTTGGGCTTCAGGTGATTCAGATTTGATTGTCAAACAAGTCCGGAGTCAGTACACATGTCATGATAAAAGGCTGGCCGCATACCGCAATCGGGCATGGAGCCTTATTGAATATTTTGATGCCTTCAGCATTGATCTTATTCCCCGATGATAGAATTATGTCCCAGATGCCCTCGTTGTTTCTGCCAGCACACTTGAGCCCATGGCCAGCTCACGAATCCAAAAAATTTCTGTTGAGATGATCCCCACCCCGTCTATTCCAGATAATGTCACCCACTTTTAGTTTTCTAAAGACGATCAGCATATCCTGGCCTTCATGGCCAATGTTGGTGTCTTCGAGGACCAGATAGTGGAAGAATGAGACCATGATGATACTGGGTAGGGTGATGAAGATGATGGGATCATGGACCTACCTACCAACACCATCCCGAAGGGGATGGTCACACTTAAGCGTATCTTCAACTCGGACCCTCGGGGCCAAGAAAAGATATCATCCTCCTTTGAGGGAGGAAAATTTGAGAAAGTAAACATCAGCCAGCCTGGTGAAGAAAAGATGATACACATTGGTACTTCCTACTCCCCTGAGGAGAAGGAAAATATTCTCGTGATTCTCTGGGAGTACATAGACGTGATAGCATGGGGGTATGAGGATTTGAAAACATACGACACATCCATTATGACTCATACCATCCCCCTGAAACCTGATGCTAAACCTTTTTGACAAAAGCAACGACCAGTCAACTCGCTAATCAAGCCTTTGATTCGCCAGGAGGTGGAAAAACTATTATCGGCCGAGATAATCTTCCCAATCCGGCATACCACGTGGGTCGCCAATTTGGTCCCTGTTAGAAAAAAGAGTGGTGAAATTCGCCTTTGCGTAGATTTCCAAAATTTGAATAGAGCCTCCAAGAAAGATAATCACCCTCTCCCCTCGTTGGATGAGGTGTTGCAGATAGTGAATGGGTCATAGATGATGTCTTTCTTAGACAGGTACTCTGGATACAACCAAGTCATGGTTAAATATGAAGATCGATATAAAACGACATTCACCGCCAAGTGGGGAACGTTTGCATATCGGAGGATTCCCTTTGGTTTGATTAACACAGGGGCCACATTCCAAAAGGCTATGGATATTGTGTTCGAAGGCCTTGTGAATCGGTGCATAATCATCTACATGGATGATTTGACTGTCTTTTCCCGGGACAGGCATGACCATTCTGCCCACTTCGGCTAGATTTGTGAGAGATGTCACCGGTACAGAATATCCCTCAACCCCAAGAAATGCATATTCGGGGTCACTGAAGGAAAGTTTCTTGGTCACATTATCTTCGAGAAGGGTATATCTATCGACCCTGAGAGAGTTGAAGCGCTACTAAATTTACAAATGCCCGGCAGCAAAAAAGAGATGTGATCTTTCTTCGAAAAGATCAACTTTGTCTGGCGGTTCATCACTGGATTCACCGAGATAGTCAAGCCACTTGATGAAATGATGAAAAAGGATACCAAATTTTAGTGGAGTCCTGAAGTGAAATGAGCATTTGCCCAAATTAAATAAACAATAATGGAGGCACCCATTCTGGCTAGCCCAGACTGCTCCCTCCCATTTTATATTTACTCCTTCGCTTCGCTGCATTCTGCCACGGCAATATTGACCCAAAAGGTCAAGGGGGAAGAACGAACCATAGCTTTTATGAGCTCCCCCTTTAAAAATTCTAAAGTTTGATATTCATCATTGGAAAAGTAGGCCTTTGCTCTTATTCGCGCCGTGAAGAAATTCTAGCATTACATTCTCTGGAGAAAGGTGCATGCTATCATCCTGGACCAAGTTGTGAAATCTCTGCTGATGCAGAGCAATTTGGGTGAAAGACGGGGGAAATGGATGGCCATCCTCCAGGAATACAACTTAGAAATGCAACCCATGAAGATAGTGTGAGGCTAGGGACTAAGTCGAGCGATGACAGAAGAGACTCCCCATATAGAATGTCAAACATACACAGTGGAGTCTATCACTCGAGACCCGTGGTACACTGATCTGGTGTACTTATTGTTAAATAATAGATGCCTAGAGGGGTTACCTCCAAACAAACATCGTGCCCTATGGATGAAAAGTGCCCAATTCATGATCAAAAACTCCACGCTTTACCACATGAATTATGAGAGAGTGTACATTCGGTGCATTGATAGGGACCAAGCTGCGAAAATGATTGAAGAATTCAATGGGCAGTTTGGAATCGAGCATGGCTCATCCGACACCACCACCCATCAAATCCTTTGGGCTAGATATTATTGGCCCTGCATATTCAAAGATGTTTACACTCATGTTCGAAGGTGCCATACTTGCCAAACTACGACACATCGTGAGCATAACCCAACTATGCCTTTACAACCAGTCTTTGAGGCTAGGCCTTTTGCCCAATGGGCATTTGTCTTTATCAGGGAAATCAACCCCAACTCATCTACCAACCACCGCTACATCCTAACTACAACTGATTACTGCACCTGGTGGTCTGAAGCCATACCTTGTAAAAACAACATGGCAGACATAGTTGTCAAATTCCTGGAAGAAAACATCGTCACAAGATTCAAAATGCCCTTCACTATAGTGTGTGACAATGGTCTGACATTTTCTTCGGTGCAACTACTTGAATGGACCTATGACTAGAAGATCACTCTGAAGTTCTCCAGCAACTATTACCCCCAGGGGAATGGTGTTGCTGAATCCACAGACAAAAATCTCCTTGAAGTGATCAAACACTTGCTAGAACAGAACCCCCAGGATTGGTACCAAAAGCTAAGATTCACCCTTTGGGCAGATTGCATTCAAATTAAGGCTTCCCTGGGAACATCCCCATTTCATCTGGTTTATGGCCAGAACCTAGTGTTCCCAATCAATTTATAGATCCTAGTTTTGTAATACATGCAGAAATTCGGCAACCAGGATAACATTGTGGAGGTTCGGCTCCTGAATCTGGTGCAAATGGAGGAACAACAAGACACCGCTCTTGAACATTTGGTGCGTCACCAAGTAGTGGTAAAATGATGGTTTAACCATAGAGCCCAATACAAGGCCTTTCAGATTTTGGACTTAGTCCTGTTGTGGGACAAGGCCCGGGAAAAGAAAGGAAAGCACACCAAGTTCCAACGGCTCTGGCTCGGACCATACCTAGTCTCAGAGATCTGCGGGGCAAATACCTATCACCTTAACACCATGACTAGAGAACCTGTCCCATTGCCTATCAATGGACAGTTTCTCAAACATTACTTCGAATGAGGTCGGTTTACCCAAAGTGTATTTTATGTAAAGTCCCTTGCTTGTAAATATTTCTTTCCCTGTGCCTCGTTGGGAGGTGCCTTGCTTTGTAAATAGTCTTGTTGGCCGTCCTCCGGGACCCCCCCTTTTCTTTTGCCATCTTTTTCTTTTCTTGTCCTCTTTTCAGGTTCCAGCGTTTTGCTCCCCCTCTTGTGAGGACTGGTATGCTTCACATAGTATCTAGTCTCCGGGATGTTGTCTTTAACATGGTGGTGAACTTAGGAATATATTGTTAGCATGATGGAATCGGTCTGGTCTCCAGAGTTATTTTGCAAGTTTGGTGGTATATTATGAGTAATCTTCATCAGATTTATCCCCGAAAGTCTGGTAATCAGTAAAATAAAAGAATTAAGGAACAAGTAATTAGACACATTAAGGGTAGATCAGATGCACTAGTTGGTTGACCCAAGTCTGAACTTTTAAAAGATTCTTTTCAGATCCAGAGTTTTTCTCCCCATTCAACATATTAAGGTGGGCAGAAGGGTGAAAGAAGTACCGCCATTAAAATTAGCTAAGCTTAAGCTTGATGGTGAAAGAAGTACCACCCTCCCACCCATAAACGTACAAAATAATAAGGGATATGGGACGAAACTCCGGTCTCCAGGAGAAACAGGTGAATTTGATGAATTTGGGGTTTGATATGTGTAGTGCCTCTTCTCTGCTTCTCCTAGAGGTCATCATATTGATTTCCTTCCAAAGCACACACTTCACCACTGATGAAAGGATCATGGACTAAATCGCGTATGGCTGGATTTTCTCAGACATGTTACTCTTTGCAAGTAAGATACTTCAAAGTAAAGATTTGTTCCAATTTTGCTAACCAAAGATTATGTAGTTCTTGAATGCACTAAGGCATTCATCCCAGATAGTCACCATTTGTTATGCCCTACATCCCCATCCCTACATTTTGTGTGCAAAATGTTGGGTCCCCCCTTTTTTTGTTTTTTGCTTTTGGCTCTTGCCTTGTCTTTTGCCTTTGTTTCCTCATTTTCCTTCTCTGGGTTTTCTTTCCTGTGGTGTTGGTTTTTCTTTGTGTTTTTAGCCCTTGTGTCTCCGGGACCCAGACCCAGAGTTGGTCGTTCCTTGTCCAAGAGCCGGACCTCAGACTCCACGATTCTCTGCTACGATGTCTTCTTTTTGTAAGAAGGTATGGTCGCACGGAATCCCTGGGCTCAAAGTCCAGAGGTCTGCCTATTCTGAAGTTTGCGGAAGGAAAGGTAACTTGCTTTTCACCTCGGGTATAAATAGGAATCACCTGTCATTTTCATAGTTACCACAATTAAAACACTTAAGCGATTTCAGAGTGATTCAAAGGCGATTTGAGTGCAAAAATTGAGTGCATGCTTCTCTGAGCTTAGTGAGTAACAACAAGGTGATCTTCTGTAGCTACACGTGATGTTTGGAGGTGGAAGTTGTTGTAGAGCATCCAGGGTGCCTTTCTTTCCTTGCCCTTCTTCAGATTCCAGGTTGGTGTTCTTGTTTCTTCTTCCGTTTTTCTGCTTTTTCATTCTTGTCTTTTTGGTTTGCATTTCGGCTTTGTTTTGTTTCCATTTTGGTTTGCATTTTGGTCGTCTGGTTCACCGCCCGTCGGTGGGTCAGCTCTGCCAGAGGGTTGTCCGCCCTCTGTGCAGTGTAAGATATTATTTATTTTGTATATTTTTGGCATTGTTTTGTTAGGGTAGCTGCTCTACGTCTGTTGTTGATATGTATATTAGTGTATTTAATGTATATCCTTCCATTTTTGTGTATATACCCTTCAGCCCCACTGTAATTAGATGTATATTTTATGTGTATTCTGTCTGGTCTCACGTTGAGCTCGATGTGCTTCGTCTTTGTTTCATTCAAGTTTGTGAGCTCATTCTGAGTAGAATACCACCTGGTTGAAACTTGGCTCTCGACTGGTTCAACCAGGCAGTTTTCTCTCTCCTTAGTCATTTGGCCTTAATGCTTCATTTATGTCCCATGTATGCATTTAAGGTTGTCCAAGTGGCCTCCACTTTTTGCATGTTTAGACAGTTGGTGCCACCGTCGCCATAACTCCCCATTTATTGCATAGCCACATGACGTCCACATGGGCCTGATGACTCACTTTTTGCTCACATCTTCCAACAGTTAGTTTTTCAGACCCTGGGTCTTTTGTCCTCACCCAACCTACATATTTCTTTCATCAAGTATGCTGAAACCCCCAGGCCTGGATAATAGTTAATCTCAAGTTTGCATTATATATATACCTCTCAGGATTTTGAACCTAAACTAACTTTTTAGGAAAAGGACATGCCTCGGTGGTAAGATCTCTGGATCCTGAAATATTATTTATCTATGAATTCTAATAGTCGCCTTGCCTTGTAGGTTTCCAAAGCAACATACCTTCATTATGTCTGAGACTTCCGCATCTTCACCACCCGAGATTTTGGAACTTCCCTCCACAACGGTCACCGGGGCAGCTGTCAGATCCAAAATTGAGAGGGCCTTAGAAACATTGCCTCTCAGCATGAAGTACCTTAGGGACAATACCATCATGGGATCAAAGATTGATTCCCAAGTTCAGTTAATTACTAACACCGGCATCAAAATGTGGGTCAAGATGCAGGCCTTGGTCAAGATAATTTCCATTCAGTGACAGTCCGGGGATCTGCTGGCGATCAGTGTCGGGGATTCTGAGATTCTAAAGGCCGCTTGTTTCCCATGCTCAGTGCAGGCCCTGGAGCTCATTCTCACACTTGCGGCACATTACAACTCTTCTGTCTGGGTCGTCATGCTCGTAGCCCCAATCCTGACTAGATATCCCACCCCCATGGTGTCTCTCGACACCGCTACTTTTTGGGTAGGTTTGGGGATTCCTCAGTTTGATAACCTAGCCGTCATTACTAGATCTGATGCCTTAGATCAATTTCAGCAACTGGAGGTCACAGCCTAACAATACATGAACAACCATTAGCTCAAGACTCTAAAGAGGGACCCAAAGAAAATGAAATTAGAGATCCCCCGGTCTAAATTTAAAGAAAGTATCCAGATGGAGATGTTAGCACTATCTAAGATCTTCGGGCAACCCCATGCTCGAGAGTTCTTAGGGTGGATGTACTACTTTCTGCTTGGCATCACCACCAGCAGGGAATACTTTGATTGGGCTGTCATTATCTCTAACCATGTAGATTCTCAGTTCCTCCAGGTGGACCAGAAGTGCAAATTCTATATGACTGCTTATGTTCTCTGGGCCTTAGCACAACAACGACCTGTCACCAATGGGCTGCTCACATCAGGTGTAATTGGGATCAGCCCAGGTTAGAAGGCTCCCTGGGATTATTTTCCACAAATTTAATGGGAGGCTAGTTTCCCCAGTTTCTGTCGGGTGAATGATGCCTTCGTCTACTACAACCTGTTCACGCCTACCTGGGATGTAGGGTATCACCTCTCTAAGGAGGCAATGGATCTAGTTAGAAGTTATGGCCATTACTACATCCAATTCCAACAACATACTTACATAAGGATAACCGGCTTCTCCGGGAAGCCTTACTTATTGCCCAAACATTGTGGGAACAAGATAATTCTCTTGGATTATTGCAGACAACTGTTGGAGTTGCACGCCTTGTATGCTTTAAAGAAAATGACAAATATTCCATTCCCAATCACTTGTGGGAATTAATAGTGCAGTCTGGCCGTAGCCAAAGAGGTAGACAACGAACTCAAGAGCCTAAACTTGGCAGAATTTTATCTAGCGCGAAAGAACTTTGATCCGCTTGAAAAAATTGCATTGGCACTTCCCCGGGCATTAGAGGCCCACCAATATCACATGGAGGACTTCTAGGAATATTTCCAGGATGATGTTGAAGTCCAGAGCTGGCATTACGTCTAGATGACTATAGGGATGATGGAAAGGTTGAAGCTCCAGAAATTTCCAGATGACTTCTCAGACGCCGGACCCAAAATAGATCCCTAGTACAAGGCAAAGGGGATTGACAAGATGGCCCTCCCACCGGTAGACTGTAATACCCAGGAGGAGGTTACCATTAAGGAAATCACTTGTAACATGGTTGAGCACAGCCATGAATACTTTAAGAGAGTATGCCCCGGGAGCACTCGCAGAGTTGGCCCGACGGTACAGAAGCTGACTTCTGGGGCCGGAACCTCTTCCTAGACAGGAACCTCTTCACAAGGAGGGGATAAAGGAAAGGGAATAATGGGAACTCCAACCCTGCAGGAGACCCCCATAAAAGAACAACTAAAATAATTGATAGCGGCCTCCCAGCAGATGAGGGAGAAATTAATCACGTGGTTGGCGACTCCGGTGCTCATGACCGGACCTGTCCGTCCTCCCTCTTCCCCTTTACTAGAAAAATTAATGGTTAGGGTGACAAGAATGGATCTGGAAGAGGAGCGGGTAGCCCTAAGGGATGCAAGTCCTCATTTTCTTACCAGGAGGAAGAAAAGGCTCAATCCAAAACCAAAGACAGAATCGGAGCTTGGGATGCCGCAAATCCCACAAGTAGAAATTGTTTCTTCCACCTTCCAGAGCTGGAGAAAGAACCAGAGCACGCTCATGTACCGAAAAATCCTCCCCCTCAAGAAGAATTTGATGATGTATTCAGGGCTGACAAGTTTGGGAATTTGTAGGGAGACATCGTACAGTCGAAGGCAGAAATCCCAGAGCAGGAGGAAGCTCCAGAACAAGAACCCACGTAGGAGCAGGAGGTACAAATAGAAGAAGAAAAAGGGATAGAGCAAGAGATTTCCTCTGAAGTCCCAGAAATACAGGATATGGGAGTATCAAGCCAACAAAAGAAAAGTGAACAAATGGCATCAGTTGGGGAAACTAGACCCATGGGAACATCTGTAACCCCAATCGTCGTGTTCTAGACGCCACTCCTGAAGGTAACATTTGGGGAGGTAATCACTGCGACCCAAATGTTGAATCTTGGCTCGTTGCCTCCACCACTACCAAAGGATGTACCGATAGAAGAAGACACCCCAACAACAGAGACTGAGGAAGAACAACAATAGGAAGAAGAAGAAAACCCCAGGACAACCAATGAGGACCCAAATATTTCTGAGGATATAGACGACAGGGTAAAGGATACAAATATCATTGGGGAAAATGTCTCTGGTGATTCGAAAGATACAGAGGAGTCGGAGGAGACTCATACTGATGAAAGGGCACAACAGGATATTGGGGAGAAGTCACAGGAGCAAATTCTGGCTGCAAAGCCACCCCTACCACCACAGTGGTTGGTGGAATCTCGAAAGAGAAAGGCCCCGTCAACACCCAGAGCCCAGCTTTCTTTGGAGGAGATGATGGCTCAGGCGCAGAACCCGCCTAAGGTTAAGAAAGACCAGATGGTTCACACTCTTCAAACCGAGCTGGGTAGAGAAACAGTCACAGTAATCATGACACCTTCCCCAGATGTAGATGAGGCAATGGCTGAGGCCGAAGATTATAATGTCACAGAGGTGTCACTGGGGAAGAGAGGAAAATAGGGTGAATTGAACCTATTGAAAGAAGCAGCCAACGCAGTGGAGGCTCGCTACGAAAAAAGGCTCAAAAGTACAAGGTAGAAAAAGAGAAAAATGCAAACCTCATGGGATTGTTGACTGAGCTGGCCCAGCCCATCAATTTTATTCCTCTAGGGGCCTCTATGTCAGATGCACTGGTTCCACAAAATGATATAGACTCATTATGGGCGATGAAGCAGAAGGCCCAAGCTGTTGATGAATGGGTTGCCTTACAGTTGGGAAATGTCTGGCATTTCCTGGTGTCCACACTCCCAGATTTATATACGGCCTGTCACATCTTACACCAGGCCGAAACCACCATCAGCATATGGGAGGGAGACATCAAGAATTATGAGGCATAGAAGGTTGAGTTAGAAGAACTCATCGGCCTCGGAGAGGAGATCGTTTCCGAGTCCAAAAATTTAGGAGAGGAGTCCTTTGATTTTGTGAGAACCCATCACTCCAGACTTGACCTCGCATTGGGGGTAATCAAGAAAATTGTGGGGAATCTATGTGATAAGGTCAATGCAGTCCAATATTCTTTCAATTTATACAAGTATTTTGTTTCAAATGTCTCTAGAGCTGATCTGTTTAGCACTGACACATGCACGCCGGAGGAATATGTTTTGGGGAAGTTTGAGAAATTAATGGAATCAAGGTATCAATCCCCAGAGGGGATAGACGAAGAAAAAATGACTCAAATAACTCGCATGGTACTCAGTGGCCATGATGCAACAAAGATGGCCGATGAATTTAAGGGAAATGTTTCAGACTTGGGGGAACAGATTGAGGTGGCTAAGTACCGGCGAGCTGGCCTTAAAGACATCGATGAAGATGGAATTTCCCGTCTCCTCCAGACCTTTAATGATAGTAATCAACAGTAGAGATTCTCTAGGAGCCGGAGAAAACTTTCAGGGAAAATGTTTTGTATTGTTTATTCTTTTGGAACGCAAGTTCCCGGATCCCAGAATTCTGGATCCTACATTTTGTATTCTTTAAGTGACCCGTGTCCCAGTCCCTAAGGCCGATCGATCACTTTCAAGGTAGTTAATAAAGGTTTTCAAAGGTTGTCAGAAGGTGGATAGCTACATCAAGGCACGTCGGATCGACAAGAGGTTTTCTGACAGATGGTCTTCCCAAGGCGTCGCTTCAACGTTACACCTAGCGCATCGGAGACAGGGTGGCACTTTTCCGTCTCTAGGTCTTTTGTAGAGTGGTGCAGGTAGTACCGGCCACTAGATAATATATTTTATTGTATAGTGTAACATAAGTTAGGGTTAGGGTTAGATGTGTATGTATATAAATAATAAATCTGACCTCATTCCAAGGTCAACAAAATTGATAATTTTGCAGTCCACAGTTAATAGCAATCTGGTCTTCTCAGTTCTTAGTTGCAGAGCTCAATGCTCCATAGTTTCTAAGATTTCAGTAGTCAAATGCTCCCTTGGAGCCACCATTGTACCATGCACCAATGCTTGCTGGAAGAGATGTTAATGAAAAGGAAGAAATTCTCTCAATGATGTCATTGGCATTCTGTCTTCTGGGTTAACGGTATTTTATGCTTTGTGTTCTTAATGTCCTTTGCTCTGATACTTAAATTAGATTAACGACCTCCTTTCCTTTGCTACTAATGAAATATGAACTGATGGTTGTATGTTTCTTCGATATTTAGTGTAGTGTGTTAGAGCATTGTTGATGTCTTGAATGTTTAGCATAACTATAGTTAGATGAAATATTTCTAACCCTGCGGTATCTTTTTTAGTTTATTTGTTAAGTGAATGCGCGCTTGCAGGAACCCCCATTTACTTGAATCCCTGGAGAGAACAAGTTGAAGATAACCAACTATCCCCCTCGAAAACAGTCACATCTCCCAACCAAGCCCCGCACCGTCGAGACATGACTCTCATGTGCTTGGAGGCCCAGGGAATCTTATTTCCCCAAATAACCTTTGCAGGTGAAGTTGGCCGGTACCCTGGTACCCAGTGACCACTTACCTCTGTTGGCGGACCCGGTCACAAGAGTCCCGTCAACAGTTAAAATATTTATATTTAAACATAAGAAAAAAGACTTTTCTAATATTCTCATAGGAAAGTAAGATGTTTCTATTTCTCATTGGAAAACTAAGATGTTTATGATTACTTTAGAAACGTCTTTAATGTCAATTAGAAAAGTAAGATGTTTCTAATTACTTTTTTACTATATTGTTACTATTTATTAATTATCTATTTTTCTAAAAAAGAAATCTCTTATAGAATTATTCAAATTTATAATTTTATTACTATCTTCATGTTTATAAATATAAGAAGATAAAAACTGAACTAATTTTGTTACGTTCAGTGGCATTTTTTTTTTGAAGTTATGGAGGTGAAGAGAGGTATCGATAGTTATTTCTTTTAATTCCTTATTTTTAATAACAAACCAAGTTATTCATTATATTCTAATGAAAATGAAAATGTAATCTAAAAATTAAAACTATAAATAAAAACTAAATGTTGTTTCCTCCCAACAAACTCAAATTTTATGAACTACAATGATCAACACATACTTGTTTGTATATAAACTCAGTTTATTTGGAACACCAAAACTTCCAATCTCTACACTGATTTGAGAATATGGTCTCAAAGGACATGCAATTATTTCAAGATGTGCATAAAATAAAATTGTTGAAAATATCATTGACAGATTTGAAACCAAATTCTTTGGCATCGTTCTTCCTACTTGAGAAAAAGTTGGAGCTTTAAATAGGGCATGAAGATGCATCAAAGAATAATGGTGCCTGTGGAATCATATATTCTATCTAGAAATGCTTTGGTAGACATGCAAACAAAATGCGGAAGCACAAACAAAGCACAATACTTTTTGACAAAAACAAATTTCTTGTTACATGGTGTTAACAATACAGTTGATGCCTTTTTGCATGTTGTATCACATGCTCTTGCAAATGTATATCTTTAAAATATAATTAAAATGGGCCAGAGACGATCAAATTCAAAATCTAAGCCAAATAAAAGTAGACCAAAAGAATCATTCGTTGAAGATTTAAATTTCTATGTCCTTAGAAATACATCACCTTCAATAATCATAGAAATCTGAGATTTATTAATGGCAAATCTAGCAAAGCAACAATAACAGGTGATTACAATGTCAAATTTGGGACAAAAAATTCAGAACAATGAAAGCCTGCATCAATGTTATCAGACAAACAATCTTTCAAATGTACAAAAGTAAAACAAAATTTGTGATTCAAGTAGTGCGTGTTGGAGAAGAATGTATTATAATTCTAGAAACAAAATATAATAGTGCATGTTGAAGAAGAATACAAACAGATAGTGAAGAGGAATCATAGACATTTCCATTACAGATTATAACAAATGCATCGAGCTTCTATTGCTTCAACTACAGAAATATGAATTCCACTATGAAGATTATATGGGCACATTTGTAACAAAAGACTTGCATCCCATATGTTTCAGGTTAGTTACATAAATTTCCAATATTGTTAAATTAAAACATGCGTTACAATAGTCTACAACAACCCTAAAATAGTCATGGGAATATATTTTCCATTTATTCAATACTTTATTTATGAATGTAGAGAGATTTATTTAAAATAGAAACCATTCTAAAAAGCCATCCGACCAATTTTTAACGTAGAAACATTTATTTAGAATAAAACCATTCTTAAAAGCCGTCCCACCAATTTTTAACGGTTTAGAATAAAAAGCTATGCACATATATTTAAAATAAAAACACTCATATTTCTTTGCCACTTTTTACTATTGACTATTCATTGTCATTTTCTTTATTTTACCACTTGTTAAAAAGTCATGATGTGAATAGTTGGATAATGATTTTTTGAGCTGGGAGTGGAATATGTAAAGTTTCTTTTTTCTTACACCATTTTTTTGGATGACCTCCTATAAGGAAGTTTGATGCCATTGTAGGTTACGCCTCTCGGTGTAAAATTATAATCCACTAAATGATCAAATCTAAAGTTGTCAATGAAGTATATGCTACGTACCTCTCCCTTCGCGTTTAATAGCAATGCCACTGCATTTCATTTTCTCTAATTTAATGTGTTTCATATTTCTCACTTTCATGCATTTGTAAGTGGAAATAATTTATACCTACAGCTGCGGTGCTATGCTAAAATCCTATTTTTGATATTCTGGTTTTTCAAATATCTTTGTAACTGTTAAAGGAGGCTAAACATTTTTTCTTTTTATGTACACGGACTGTATAGGAATGCCTCTCAGTGTAGAAACCCATTAGGCAATTAAGTAGACTTGAAAGGGAGAGGGGAGACTACTAAAAAGGTGTATTATTATTAGAACATGTTACTACAACATGGAATATGAGTTATTAACAATTTTTAATTTGAACATCATGTTGTTCATTCTAAATTTCATTTTTTTCTTTTTTGTGATGAGTTCGTGTAGTAAATTTGAAATGAAATGGTTTTTATATTCCTTTCATTTTCTTTTATGATGTGAAGCATTTAGTATTCAACAGTCTACAACAAAACATGTCTACTTGAGAGGAAGTGTTTCAGTCCTTTGGAGCTTCAACTAAGTTAGTCACCCATTCAACCATTGTTTTGGTTGGTCCTTTTGTGACATTTATACTATGGCTATTATTGATTAAGTTGAGTTAGGAGTCCATTTAGGAGTTAGAAGGTAGTAGGAAGATTATTTTGCTGATAACTAAGATTTCATTTCTAGACGCTAGTTGTTATTATGTAGTCCAATTAGGAGGGAAATATGGAGGAAGTTTGGTTGTTAATTAGTTTCAAACTGAAGTTGTTGAGTCTACGTAGGGGATAGTTAGGATTTTGGGATGGAATAAAAGGGGTTGGGATTAGTTTTAGAGTTTCAATTTTGGGGGAAAAGATGTACTTTCACTTGCATAATGGAAATTAAATAGATATTTTTTGGAATATAAAAGCTCGCCATCTAGATGTCATTGTTTTTTTGTGTTTGTTCCTCTATCATTCAGAGGTGTTGTTCATTTTTTGCAGGCTCAAAGGGGTAACTGTGCATCAGTTTGATATCAGAGCCAAAAGATGAGAATGGCTCAGAGAAGAGTTCATATGGCCTGGAGACATAGAGGTAGGAGGAATGCTAGATTGAGAGATAATGCCTTGGATGAAGTACTTCAAAGTTTGTAGGACCTAGAGGCTAGTTTGCTTCATGAGGACTCTGAAGAAGAACAAGACATTCAAAGAGGGAAGGAAACAATCATAGATCCAATGGAGAGGCCTATTGAGGTCATCAACAAACAAGGAACCAAAGTCAAGGTTGAGGTTCCTAATTTTAAAGGTGAACTAAATCTGGAAGTGTTGTTGGAATGGGTTCAAGACTTAGAAAATTACTTTGATATGGAAGGGATTGATGAAGTAGATCCATAAAGGGTTAAGATTGCAGCTTCAAATATGAAGTCTCATGTAGCTCTATGGTGGGAGAATCTCTAAAACACTAGGAGAAATCAAGGAAAGGAGAAAATTAAATTACGGTCAAAGATGTTAAAGCATTTGAAGGCTAGATTCCTGCCTTTAGAATATGAGAAAAAACTTTTTAGAGAATTTCAAAACTTGAAAGCGAAGGAGTCCTCCATATCAGCCTATAATGAAGAGTTTGTGAAGTAGCAAATCAGATCCAATTTGTAAGAAGATAATGAGCATGATGTGGCTAGGTACATTAATAGACTTAGATTCCAACTCCAAAATGAGCTAGCCCTACTCAAGATAATTATCGCAGATGAAGCATATCAACTAGCCTTGAAAGCTAAAGAAAAGTTGAATAGGGTCAACAAAGTAGCCAACAAGAGAGGTGGTAGTAATTCAAATCTAGAGGATGAGAAACTTCTTCCAAATCAACTAATGAATAAGAAAAAGTGGAAAATGTAAAGTCACACTTCCAATGAAGAAGTGGCTTTAGATGTAGGGGATGAGGACAACAACTTTCTGGGGGTAGGAAACATTGAAATATTATATTTGTAGTGAGTCTCATAAGGTTGTGGAGTACCGTCAAAACCCCAAGAGAACATTGGTAACTCAATAAGAAGGAGAAAGAGAGTCTTTGGTAGAAGAAGTGGAAGCAAAGAAAGGTGAGAATTTGGTGTTGAGAAGGACCATGATTGCTAGAGTCGAAGAAACCATCATAGTTTATTAGAATAGGAACAATGTATTTTGAACACAATGTGAATGCCATTATAAAGTGTACAAGGTAATTATTAGTGGAGGATCCACTGCTAACTTTGTAAGTACAAAAATGGTACAAAATTTAAAGATTGCTTTCATACCAAAACCAAACCCTTATAAAATTTCTTGGTTGAAAAAGGACCATAGTGTGCTTGTCAATTAGTCTTACTTTGTGGAATTCAAAATTGGTCCTTATGAAGATAGAGTATTGTGTGATGTGGTGTCATTGAATGTTTGTATCTTGTTATTGGGTAGTTCATGGCTATATGATAGAGATGTAACTCATCATGGTAGAGATAATACTTATGAGTTAAAGCATGAGGGTATCATCCATATATTGAAACCCTTTAAGGGAGAAGCATCAATAGAAATATTACCATTGTCCTTATTTATAGTGGAGTGAAGATTTATTAAGAGAGTCTAAGGGAGATATTTTTTATTTTCTATACCCATAAGGAAAGGAGAATTCAAATAAGAAAATACAAATCTATTGGAAGTTCATAAATTGTTGGACCAATATTAAGACTTGACACCAAGTGAACTCCCAACTTGTTTGCCTCCCTCTAGAGGCATTACTCACCAAATTGATCTAATGTTAGGAGCTAAACTTACAAATCAAGTTTCTTATAGAATGACTCCTCTAGAGAATGAGGAAATGAGGAGACAAATCACGAAATTAATGGAGAAGGGTTTTTTGAGAGAAATCATGAGTCCTTGTGCCACACCTGCTCTACTCTCCCCTAAGAAGTGTGAAAATAAGAGAGTTTGAATGAATTCTAGAACCATTAACAAGATCACTATGAAGTATTGTTATCCATTACCCAGGATGGATGACCTATTGGAATGCTTGTCATCCATGCTAATATCTTCTCCAAGATTGACCTCAAAAGAGGTTATCGTCAAATTCATACTCGAGAAGGTGGTGAGTGTAAGGTTTCCTTCAAAACTTAGGATGGGTTATTTGAGTGGGTGGCGGTTCCATTTGGATTATCCAATGCTCCAACCACCTTTATGTGAACAATGAACCAGGTATTTAGAATGCATATTGGGAAATTTGTGATAGTTTATTTTGATGATATTTTTATTTTTAATAAATAATTGAGGGATCATCTAGAACATTTAAGGACAATACTTGACAAACTAAGGGTAGAAAGGTTATTTATCAATAATGAAAAGAGTGAATTTTACAAAGATAGGTTGGTATATTTGGGGCAATGTTATTTGATCAGGTGGATTGAGCATGGATCCAAAAAATTTTAAGGCCATTCTTGAGTGGCCTACTCCTCAAAGTATTATTGAGGTGAGAATCTTCTATGGTTTGGTAAATTTTTACAAGAGATCCATCAAGGATTTTAGCGGCATAAGTGCACCATTGACTGGTGCACAAAAGGGAAGGTATTTACATGGGAAAAGCATGTTGATCTTAGTTTTGAATATCTCAAGAAGAAGGTTACTAAAGCACCTATCCTTTCCATACCTAATTTTGAGAAACTTTTTACAGTTGAATGTGATGCTTCGGGAGTAGCTATGAGGGGAGCATTGAGTAAAGAGAGGAAACTAGTGGCCTTTTTTAGTGACAAGTTGAATGAAGCTAAACAGAGGTATACAAGATATGATAAAGAATTTTATGTTTTGGTACAAGCATTAAAATATTGGAGGCACTATGTCTTACATAAGGAGTTTATCTTGATGACTGACAACCAAGCCTTTAAGTACATAAAATTACAAGGTAAGTTGTCCCATAAACATGCTAAATAGTATTCATGCTTGCAAGAATATACTTTTTTTGTGCAACATAGGAATGGTAAAACCAATGTTGTGGTTGATTCTTTGAGTAGAAGACATCATCTATTGGTTATAATGAGTCACGGATTGGCTGGTTTTGAATAAATGAAGGATGACTATGTAAATGATCCTCATTTTAGTAGCATCTTGAAAACTCTAAACAATTTGAACCATATCCATCAACATTCATTTGAAGACTACATATTTTTATATGGTTTCCTATTTAAGGGGTCTCAACTTTGTATTCCCCTTTGGTCACAAATAGAAAAACTATTGAAAGAGATACACTCAAATTGCTTGGGTGGACATTTTGGAAGAGATAAGAGCTTTGGATTAGTAAGTGAGAAGTTCTTTTGGCCTAATATGAGGAAAGATGTGAATAAGTTTGTTGCTAATTGCAGGGTGTGTCAAATAGAAAAAGGAGGGTATCAAAATACATGCTTATACATGTCCTTTTTCATGCCAAAATAGCCTTAGGTTGATATTTCTATGGGTTTTGTCTTGGGGCCTCCACGAACACAAAGAGACAATGATTTATTATTCGTGGTGGTGGATTATTTTTCTAAAACGGACCATTTCATACCATGCAAGAAGACTGATGATGCAAGTCAAGTGGCACACTTATTCTTTATATAACTTGTGAGGCTACATGGCATTCCTAAAATAATTACAAGTGATAGAGACAACAAGTTCTTAAGCCACTATTGGAGAGTCTTATGGAAGAAGTTGGATAGCAAGTTGTAATTTAGTTCAAATTACCATCCCCAAACTCATGGTTAAACAAAGGTGGTGAATAATGTTGAACAATTTGAATAACTGAGAGGGGAGTCAATCAATTATTCCCAAACACTTTATAAAAATTTTACTTTGTCGATAAACTCATAAACAACAACAATATCAAATTTTGATCTGTCAGTTAACCACATCAAGCATTCATAACATATATAAACATGAAAGCACAAGAACACAAACACATAGAAAACTAGGATTTACGTGTCACCTTAACTGAGAAATGAAACACCAGTTAATGTGACACCAGTTAAGATGATTTTTACAAAGGCTCATTGTCGGTTGTGCTCACTATGGGTTGGCTCACTGCTAGTTGTCTCACTATTGGTTGTGCTAACTACCCATAAAAATAAATATGGCTAATTTCCAATACAAATAGGCTTGCTACCAGAATATATGAAAAGAGATTCAATCCACTACTAAGGTCACTATTACCAACACTCTGCAATATAGAAATTATATATCGGTCTGCTACCAATTGCATCAACACACAAGATCACCAATACATAGATCTTTTATAAATAGATTCACAATAACTTTGCATACAAGCATCACACAAGCCACACAAATCAATTGAAATCATCACTCTTATTATATTGCTTGATATCATCAACCATGTTTGCCAAAACAATTTGAAACAGGTCACACCAAGACATTCCCGCGATGGTAAGTAATGAAATGTGGACCACCTCGATCAATAAAAGATGCCTTGTGTATAACAACATCCTAGACAATCTCCAAAGTCTTTAGTACCAACATATATGATGAATACGTTACATAGTAGTTGTTGGGACTAAAACATAAATGAACATGCTCCAAATAGGTTCAAACCCAAATAATCAATCCACCATATGTTGCACAAAGAATAGAACCACCACCAATAAGGATAAGGATTAATATCTAAGGCACATCCTTCGGTGAAGCCCTCTACTGATACAACAAGGATATCGATACACATCAACCGATAAAACCAAATCATAAATTTATGCATAGGATATGTTGACATCAATCACAACCATTAATGAAAACAACATGAATAGTATCAACTTCACATTCTAACAATATCCCCCTTTGTCATTGATGGAAACATTCATCAATAACAAAGCAAACAACTTTAAAAGATATTAGCATCAAAGTTCTTTGTACTTCTCCAACTTTATCTCCCTTTGAAAACAATGACAAAGGGCCAAAAATCCCCCTTACTAGCTCAGTTTTCTCTCCCTAAGAGGAAGCCGCCAAACACTGATCCAAAAAAGAATAAGTATGCAAAACATTGGACCAATGCAAACACCGGTGCACCTAGTGAACATTAGGAAGGGACAAAACATCAAGCTTCCCCCTGAGATACTCAAAATTATCCTTGCACAAAGGTTTTGTAAATATGTCTACTATCTACTCCTTTGTAGGCACATACTCAAGCTTCACTTCACCTTCCAATGTCTTGTCTCTCACAAAGTGATATCAGATAGATATAATCTTTGTTCTAGAATGTTGTACTAGATTATTTGAGTTATTTATAGCATAGGTATTGTCACACATAATTGAAATTGGCTCATCAAAAGTAACGCCTATATCCTTCAAAGTTTGTTTCATCCATAATACCTAATCATAACATGAGAATGTTACAATGTATTTAGATTCATCAGTTGATAATGTTACATAATTGTGCTTCTTGCTTGACCAAGAAACTAACTGGGAGCCAAGAAAGTAAGCTCAACCACCAGTACTTATTTGATTACCCAAACATCCTACCCAATCTGCATCTGTATAAGTTTTCAACATGAAATATAATCCTTTTGGATACCAGAAACAAAACTCTTGTGTTCCTTTCATATATTTGAAAATTCTCTTTGCTGCCATAACATGTGAGTCTTTCAGTTCTTGTTGAAATCTACCTGCCAAACACACTGCATCCATGATATCATGTCTAGTAGCATTCAAGTACAAAAATCCACCAATCATTGATTTGTACTTACTTGCATCTGCTTTTAGTGACTCATCTTCTTTAGTTAGCTTACAACTGATAGCAATTGGAGTACATACCAGTTTTAAATTTTTCAACCCAAACTTCTTTAATAATTCCTTGACATACTTGGACTGACAAATGAAAATGCCTTTACTACTTTAATTTACTTGCAATCCAAGAAAGAAATTCAACTCTCCAATCATACACATATCAAACTCCTAATGCATCTCCACTGCAAATCTCTTACACAAATCATCCTTACCTCCAAAAATAATATCATCAACATACATAACAACAATCAGGATCTAATCTGAATACATCTTGTAAAAAAACTTAATGCCTATAGAACCTTTCTAAAACTTTTGTCCAATCAAATATATGTCTGATTTGTTATACCAGGCTCTCGGTACCTACTCCAAACTGTTGGTACTATCAAATTTTAAAGGAATTTGAGGTTTCCATATTAATTTTTTGCATACATCCAGCTAAGCTGTGGAAATGGATTGCCTTAGAGGTCATGCGGTCTCATTTTTTGGGTTGAGAGATCTATAGAAGGAGATAGTTGTTTTTTTCATCAGTTAAGGGATCTTTCCTGCATCCTCAAAAGTGAGGAATGAGGGCTATTTTCATGTTGCCTTGCGTTGTGTTGTTTTTTCCAAAGGAATTCTCACATTCATATATCCCACATCAGTCATACTAGGGAAGGATTTAATGTTTTTATTCATTAACTCACATTAAGGAAGGGCCAAAAGGCATGCCTCTTTTGGAAAGCAGTTTGCATGTGAGGTGCTTAGCTGGAATTCGATGAGGATATTTTGTGGGCTTGTGCCCACGTGGTGATGACTTGGTAGAATCGGTAGAAAATCGAAGCATGCCACTTGGGATGCTAATTGAATAATGATATGGCAAGGGGATACGTGGAAGACAAGTGTCACCAAATTATGGGGTTGCAAGGTTATGGAGAAGTTAGGAAGTGCATATGCGATGATACAAGAGCTTGATGCATGGCAGACAAAAAGGGAGCTCGCTGCATCACAAGGTTGCCTAACAGTTAGTGGTTGTGGTTGCAAACTTGCGAGTGGTCAAAATAAATGCTTGTCACATGGTTGCAGGTCAGATTGACAGTTAATAAAAGGTCTTACGACCATGTGATAAAAACAAAAAATGCCAAATCGTTGGGTCGCAATGTCATTGAGCAGTTAGGAAGTGGAGTTGCGATGGTGCGAGAGTGTGACACATGGCATACAAAAAGGGAGCTCTCTACATTGCAAGGTTGTCTGATGGTTAGTGTTTGTGGTTGAAAACTTACGAGAATTCAAAATAAATGCTTGTCGCATGGTCGCAAGTCATATCAACGGTTAGTAGAAGGTCTTGCGATCATGCAATAAAAACAGAAGTTGCGGTAGCATGCCACGTGTCCATGGTCATTAAGGATGAGGGAGAGCAGGCACAATCCTAGTGTTGTGATGGTGAACAAGTGGACTTACAGACTTATTAGACTATGCCATGTGGTAGGGGTTGTCATATGACAGTCAAGATGGTATTGACTAGGGTCAACATTAACCTTTGGTTCTTTTCTTTTTCTGATTTACTTGTTTATGTTCAGGGCAGATTGGCAGAAATGGGTAGGCACGTGAGGGTACCCATGTTAAAACATTTATTTGATAACACATACACAATAAACATAAAATATCTTGCAGACTGAATTTTCAGAAGATAGTGGTGTTTTCAGTAGGAATTATTATCGACTTTGATATAGCTCTAATTGTTTACTTCTATACGCATGTAGTTTAGACATTGAAAGGGGATTGTCAAGTACATTTTTATAGAAGTGAAATGGGATTTGGAGGTTATAAGTATGACCTTTCCATGGATCATTTGCCCAAATGTTAGCAAAAATGGATATTGTTGAGGATAATGAGTATCTCTAGATACAAATGAAGGTGGGTAGCCAAAGGGATATTAAAAAGTGAACTGTATTGCAAACTCACAATTCATAAGAGTGATTTTTTCTTTATCTTATGTTGGTTTTGATACATTGGTTAGTTGGATGGAGAAGAGAACGAGGAGATGTCAAGACCTTGGGTATTTATTTTTGGATTATTTTCAAAATATTGAGATGCCCTTGGAAGAGCTTTACTAAGGAATTTGGATTTTCATTTCTCTAGTATTGTAGCCACATACTGTGCTATATTGACACGGCTCTGGTATTTTTTACTCTTGATAGTGACATTATGTTACTACCTTATGCAATTGATGCATGCTAGAGTGGTCTAAGGAAGAAATATACCCTATATGGAAATACTCTTAAGTAAACCTTTCTATCGAGTATATATTTTTCTTTCAATAGTGCAGGTTGGAAACACAAAGGGTTGGCTACGTTGGAGACATAGTTTTTGTCTTTTCATGGTGTTTTTTGTGTCATGTAGTGTTGAGTATGTAACAGGCGGTTTCTCTTGGCTTGAATCTTGTTGACTCCCTTGTTCTTATAAAAGGGGATTTCAGGGCCATGTAGAGGGGTTTCGATGGTAGGTTCCAGTTCTGAAATATTTTCTTCTCATTGTATGTACATAGGGTGCTTAGTCTTTAGGGTGGAGAGATAGGATTATTTTCATGTAAGAGTCTCTTTATGAACAAAGGAACCAGTAGTTTTGTGTAGATGTATGGACTGGTCATTAAGTTGTTTCCTATTTGAGAATTCTAGATTATGTAAATTGAATGCATCAAGGGTGTTTCAATTTGCCTCTTATAGGTCTTCTGCAATAGAATTATTTGCTCATCGATTAACTTCAAGGAGTAGGTTAAACTCTTTGTTCAGATAATTGTAGTCTTGAGTTTTGTATCCAAAATTATATGATTTTGAAATAATAAGGATATTTAGAGTTGTCTTTACAATTGGATATTTATGAAATGTCTATTCCTGGGTCTCTTCCAAGGGAAGAGTTAAATGCTTTGAATAGATATTTTGTAATCTTGGATGTACAAATGGACTTGTACTTGAGGAATTTAAATCCAAATGGAGTTTTTAATGTAAGGCATTAACATCCGGGTGTCTAAGGTTGTTGTTATAATGATAGGTCTGACTCTATAAACCCAAATGCAAGGCACTAATTTGTATGGGTGTTGAAGTACTCTTAGAAATTATTCAAGTCATTAAACATCATTTTAATTTAGTGTTTATTCATGCGATAGTTAATTTATCTAGTTCTCAGCACACTTAATGCAAGTGGGATTGTGCATAAGATGGTGGAGTTTTAGTACCCATTACCTATAAGTCTGAGAACTATTCACAATTGTGTACTTGTATAGTGTTGTTTAACAAAAGGTTTATTATATATGAAGATTTATGTAATTAGGAAAACCCTCCTGAGGGCGTTGAACTCAAATTAAAGAAGACTTGTATGCCTTATCAAAGTTGGATTTTCATGTCCTCCATTCATAGATTATGCAAATTTTATAAATTGGGTGAAGATCCCTAGGTCTAATTCCCATTTTCTCTTTTACGATTGAGGGTGTCAAGAAAAAGAACCAACATAAACCATATAGTGCCTTCTTTAATTTGCATACTACATCTAGATTCTCTTCTAAACTAAATCCTTCCTGATGTTAAATATACACTTCTTCCTTTAGTTCTTCATTCAAGAATGTTGACTTGAAATCCTTATATGCTGCAGAAGCCAAAAATATTTGGTTCTCCTCCATCTAAGAAAAAAGAGCATAAGTCTCATCAAAGTCAATTACTTTAATCTAAGTAAAACCCTTGCAAACTAATCTTTCATTTTTCCTTATTACCTTACCATTTTCATCCAACTTGTTTTATTCAACCCATTTTGTACCAATCACATTATTATTTGTCGATCTAGGCACAAGTTTGCAGGTTTGATTCTTCTTAATTTGATAAAGTTCTTCCTTCATTGCCTTAACCCAATTTTTATCATTACATGCTTCTTCTACATATTTAGGTTCAATATATGAAAGTAAACACAATAAAGCACGATCTTGTGTTTCTCTTCTTCTAGTAACTACTCTATTTTTATCGTCAATAACCTGATTCTTAGAATGATTTTTTTGTACATACCTTGGTTTCTTATTTGTAGATGTCACCATCGGTTGAGTTCCTTCTTCTTCTTTCTTATCCTCTTTTCCTTTGTCCTCTATATCAGATTCATATTCAATATATCACTTAGGAGTTCTCTAAAAATTCACATCAACCTTCACAATCATACTTTCCACAATCTATTCAGTCTTTTGTTTTAACACCGGTACACCTTGCTCTTAGTAGAATATCCTAGAAATATGCCTTCATCAGCTCAACTGTCAAAATTGCCAAGATTATCTTCATCTTTCCGAATGTAACATTTTTTTCCAAAGATTTTTAAACACTTAACTATAGGTGCTCTTCCATGCTATAACTCATATGAAGTCTTGTCAAATTTCCTCTGGTACAAAACTTTGTTCAGTGTGTATATAGTAGTATGCACTGCTTCTCTCTAGTAAATTTCTAGTAAACTTGCTTCTTTCAACATAGTCCTTACTGATTCTTTTATAGTTTGATTCATCCTTTCCACTACATCATTTTGTTGTGGTGTTCTAGTGTAAGTGCATAAAGATGGGGGACCAAAAAGATGCCACTCAACTTTTTGTTCCCTAAAAAAGCATATGGCGTGCACCCTACATGGAGAACACCATATGGTATATATTAATGTATCATAGGACCCCTCAAGGATACTTAAGACCCCTTGGTACCCCTCAACTTATATTAATGTATCCTAGGACCCCTTAGGACCCCCATTAGCAATTAATGTATCCTAGGAGTCCTAGGATACATTAAGGGTGCTAAGGGGTCTTAAGAAATTCTAATGGGTCCTTAGATATATTAAGGGGTCCTAGGATACATAATGGGTGCTAAGGGGTCCCTATTTCCCTTCTATCCCTCTTCCCTGCAACTCTCTCTCTCTCTGATGAGTCACTCTAAATTTTTTTCATCTTGAGGCCTAAATATTATCTAAAAGTCAAAAGCATGGGCATATTGAAAATGGTAGAATGAGCATTTTCCTTGAAAAAAAATGATAAAATTTATTTTTCGTTGTTTAGCAGGTCATGTTTTGAGCAATTGCGAAACAGAAAAAATTGGTTGATGCGTGAATACTGGATAAAGGGTCTGCGAGATAGCGATTTTCTCTATTTTGCAAGAAATGTCAAATAAGGTTGTGAAGTAGTGATTTTCATTATTTTACAGAGAACATATTAAATGGCAGGTGAAATGGTGAAGAGATGATCATTAATTAGGAAGGTGGCTGAGTTGACAGATGAAGCATATTGATAGTTTTTTTGCACATTCAAAAGAATTGAATGGGAATTAATTTGATTGATCATGAAGAAAGTAGAGTGATCATCAAGAAGGTAGAGTGATCTTGCTCAAATTGTAGTGTGAGTTAGAGATTGAAACTAATCGAGAGTACAGATTTGAAAAGACCGTTTTGTTGAGGATGACACAATTTTGGAATAGATAAAAAATTGGATCAGAGATATGAATTTAAACGTCGGAGGTTATGTTGCATCACAAATTAGTCTCAAGGTTAAGTGAAAGGTTAAAATAATAATTGAAGTTGTATACACTTGGACTTGAAAAGACTAAAAGGACAAGTTGTCATTCCCTAGAGAATGTATGATGCAAGAAATAAAAATCAAATGTGGGAAGTTTATTAGATCATGTCTACATTTAATGAAGGAACATGAATAAATGTGTTAGAAGTTGATGTGTTTCTCATATGTTTTCTTCTATAAAGAGATATGGATTAGCTTAATCGTAGCAAATTTGAAATACAAGTTGAAGTGATGGGTTTACCGACAATTTTCAATCCTTGGAATGAGAATCCATATCAAGTGATGCAACTGAATTTGTTGGATACAGAGGAGGATCAAAAGGACATGCTTGGTAGCTTAATGGTTGCTCCCTAGGAGCTTAAGACTAGCCTTGTAGCCTATGAAAGTGTCATGTTTGAACTGGGAGTAGAGTAAGACCGGGAAGAGTTGCATGACATAGTTCAAGAAATCTAGATGAATGACGATGGTTGGGTCCCCGATGGCCTTGGAGATGAACTGTTGGACATGCTCAGATTTATTCAAATACATGGACCTCATTTTCCATAAATTTTATATTAAACAATTGTTACTGCTAAGATTAGGGTTTGATTAATATGGGTTTGTACTTTGGAAGGACGTCGAGGATGATATTGTTCTTTTGGATTAGTTCTTCTTACTGTTTAATTTTAGTTTGTTTTGCTTCATTGTAATTAAGTGATCCAGTTGCAAGTGAGATTTTAGTTAGGAATAGTCACATTGGTTTGAAGCTTATTGCATCCCTTCATTTTTTTATAAAGAGGGATACGAAAATCGATGATATGATATAGGATAATTTTTAAAGATAGTGGGACAATGTTTGTAATGACTAGTAGAATGTTGCAACTAGAGCACACACCAATTGTACTTCCTTTTTTTACATTAATACAAAGAAACCTATTTTTTGCTCAACTTGGAGATTGTAAGTTCATTCCCTTCATTCCAGGTTAGTCCTCTATGATTATTGATCTCAGAATCAACTATTACCATTAATATATCTAATGAAGTATTAATTTGAATATATAGATTGGATCATCAAAGATTGCATATGAAGTGTTGTCTATGTATCTTTTTATAATTGGTTTTCTAAGGGAAATTAAATTTAATTAGACTAGGGTTTATATTGTAAATGAATCTTTCTTGTATTTGATCAAGTTCTTCCTTCATTTCCTTAACCCAATTTTTATCATTACATGATTCTTCTACATATTTAGGTTCAATCTATGAAAGTAAACATAATAAAGCATTATCTTGTGTTTCTCTTCTTCTAGTAACTACTCTATTTTTATCATCAATAATCTGATTCTTAGAATGATTTTTTTGTACATACCTTGGTTTCTTATTTGTAGATGTCAACATCGGTTGAGTTCCTTCTTCTTTCTTATCCTGTTTTCCTTTGTCCTCTATTTCAGATTCATATTCAATATATCACTTAGGAGCTCTGTAAAAATTCCCATCAACCTTCACATTCAAACTTTCCACAATCTTATTCAGTGTTTTGTTGTAACACCGGTACACCTTGCTCTTAGTAGAATATCCTAGAAATATGCCTTCATTAGCTCAGCTATCAAATTTGCCAAGATTATCGTCATCTTTCCAAATGTAACATTTTTTCCAAAGATTTTTAAATACTTAACTATAGGTGCTCTTCCATGCTATAACTCATATGAAGTCTTGTCATATTTCCTATGGTACAAAACTTTGTTTAGTGTGTATATAGTAGTATGCACTGCTTCTCTCTAGTAAATTTCTAGTAAACTTGCTTCCTTCAACATAGTCCTTACTGATTCTTGTATAGTTTGATTCATCCTTTCCACTACACCATTCTGTTTTGGTGTTCTAGTGTTAGTGCACAAATATGGGGGACCAAAAAGATTCCACTCAACTTTTTGGTCCCTAAAAAAGCATATGGTGTGTGCCCTACATGGAGAACACCATATGGTATATATTAATGTATCATAGGACCCCTCAAGACTACTTAAGACCCCTTGGGATCCCTGAACTTACATTAATGTATCCTAGGACCCCTTAGGACCCTTATTAGCAATTAATGTATCCTAGGAGTCCTAGATTATTGGGGTTGTAGGATACATTAAGGGTACTAAGGGGTCTTAAGAAATTCTAATGGGTCCTTAGATATATTAAGGGGTCCTAGGATACATAATGGGTGCTAAGGGGTCCCTCTTTGTCTTCTATCCCTCTTCCCCTCAACTCTCCCTCTCTCTCTATTTTGACAATCCCCCCCCACTCTCTCTCTCTCTCTGATGGGTCACTCTAAAAATTTTGCATCTTGAGGCTTAAAGATTATCTAGAAGTCAAAAGCATGGGCATATTAAAAATGGCAGAATGAGCATTTTCCTTGAAAACAAATGATAAAATTTATTTTCATTGTTTTGCAGATCATGTTTTGAGCAATTGCGAAATAGAAAATTTTTGCTGATGCATGAATACTGGATAAAGGGTCTGCGAGATAGCGATTTTCTCTATTTTGTGAGCAACGTCAAATGAGGTTGTGAAGTAGTTATTTTCATTATTTCATGGAGGACATATTAAGTGACAAGAGAAATGGTGAAGAGATGATCATTAATTAGGAAGGTGGCTGAGTTGACAGTTGAAGCATATTGACAGGTTTTTTGCACATTCAAAATATCTTATAAGTGGTGAAAGAATTGAATGGTCATTAATTTGATTGATCATGAAGAAGGTAGGGTGATCTTTCTCAAATTTTTGACTAAGTTAGAGATTGAAACTGATCGAGAGTACAAATTTAAAAAGACTATTTTATTAAAGATGCAACGATTTTGGAATGGATAAAAAATCTGATCAGAGATATGAAATTAAACGTCGGAGGTTATGTTGCATCACAAATTAGTCTCAAGGTTAAGCGAAAGGTTAAAATAATAATTGAAGTTGTATACACCTGGACTTGAAAAGACTAAAAGGACAAGTTGTCATTCCCTAGAGAATGTATGATGCAAGAAATAAAAATCAAATGTGTGAAGTTTATTAGATCATGTCTGCATTTAATGAAGGAAAATGAATAAATGTGTCAGAAGCTGATGGATTTCTTATATGTTTTTCTTCTATAAAGAGATATGGATTAGCTTAATCATATCAAATTTGAAATACAAGTCTAAGTGAGTGGTTTACCGACAATTTTCAATCCTTGGAATAAGAATCCACATCAAGTGATGGAGCTGAATTTGTTGGATACAGAGGAGGATCAAAAGGACATGCTTAGTAGCTTAATGGTTGCTACCCTAGGAGCTTAAGACTAGTCATGTAGGCCTATGAAAGTGGCATGTTTGAACTGGAAGTGGAGTAAGATCGGGTAGAATTGCATGACCTAGTTCAAGAAATCTAGATGAATGATGATGGTTGGGTCCCTGACGGCCTTGGAGATGAACTGTTGGACTTGGTCAGATTTATTCGAATAGATGGACCTCATTTTCCATAAATTTGATATTAAACAATTGTTACTACTAAGATTAGGGTTTGTTTAATATGGGTTTTTACTTTGGAAGGATGTCAAGGATGATATTGTTCTTTTGGATTAGTTCTTCATACTGTTTAATTTTAGTTTGTTTTTCTTCATTGTAATTAATTGATCCAGTTGCAAGTGAGTTTTTTGTTAGGAATAGTCACATTGGTTTGAAGCTTATTGCATCCCTTCATTTTTGTATAAAGAGGGTTATGAAAACCAATGATAGGCTATAAGATAATTTTTAAACATAGTGACACAATGCTTGTAATGATTAGTATAATGTTGCAATTGGAGCACACACCAATTGTACTTCCTTTTTTACATTAATACAAAGAAACCTATTTTTTGCTCAACTTGGAGATTGTAAGTTCATTCCCTTTATTTTAGGTTAGTCCATTATGATTATTGATCTCAGAATCAATTACTAGCATTAATATATCTGGTGAAGTATTAATTTCGATATAGAGCCTGGATCATCAAAGATTGCATAGGAAGTGTTGTCTATGTATTTTTTTCTATTTGGTTTTCTCAAGGAAATTAAATTTAATTAGACTAGGGTTTATATTATAAATGAATCTTTCTTGTATATGGTAGTGGATGGTATATAATACTATATCTCAGAGTTGTATTGGAGGATCTGAATGAAGTTTGATTCTATTTGCCCAACATTGAGCAAGGAGCTAGTCTGAGGTTAATTCAAAAGGAAACTTTATCTTTTAAAGCTTTGAAGTTCAACTATAGATATAGCCTGCAACCAATACACTATTCATTTATTTATTACACAAAAAATTTAAGCTTATTCACATTTTGATCATTTTCAAAGTACTCACTTGCCACACTTGAAAGAGAAGATTTGAAGTGCACCATAATTTTGTATAAAAATCCTGGACTTGGAGGATAAGTTTTAGGTGTAGGTATACCAACCTTGGTTTTGCAGAACCAAAATTGCAGAAGTTCAAACCTTGTGCTTGGTTGAACTTGTTAGTTGGCCAGATCATTTGGGTTTCCCATTATTAGATTGGCAAGTCTATAGGAAATCCAATCTGTTGATTTGGGCACCAACATATTGGCGACTCTATTGGGGAGTTGTTTTTTAAAATACAAATTCTAGAATCTCTGAAAAGTATACTTTGCTGGAAGGAAGAATCCAAGAGACAATAACTAATATTTCCTCGAAAAGAGGTGGCGACTCTATTCAAAACACTTCAAATAATGACTCTGCTAAGGGTGAAGATCCAGGAGGAGATGAAAATTTTCCTTTTGAAAGAAATATCATTTATATTTCATAATGTATCAAAATAAATAGTTGTTTCAGAGGAAACCATTTATTACATATGGCATCAGGTCATTGGATCTTAGAATATTTCAATGTGTTCCAAATAAGTTATTCCCTAATATTTCACAACTTGTACCAAAGTTTCATGGAGAATGGGATGAGTCAGTACTTGAGCATTTGGAGGCATTTTATACATTCATAGAAGATCATGAGATTAATGTAGAGGATCAGGTGATGAAACAATTTTTTAGGACATTGAAAGATAATGTGAGAGAAGAATATGAATTATTACCTACAAAGAGTATCTCATCATGGAGGGAGTTTGAGCGATGGTTTCTGTATCAATCTCATGTCATAACTAAAGAAGATTAGTACCCATATACATAAGAAGAATATCAAGATTGTGCTACATAATCACAATCTTATGTATCCCCTTTAGATGCACTTTTTTATCTAGAAAGATATGTGGATGAACCTGTAGTACAATTATTCATGAGGATGTTCAACATTTATAAAGACATACCTTCGGATATCAAGCCTTGATTATCAAGTAAAATGCATGAGTGAGTTATTTACTATGATCCCAGGTAAGACTTCTGTTCAAAATTATACATGAAAGTATTTTAGAAGAAGAATCTAAGAATGTACCAAATTCTAATAAGGAAGGAATTATCGATTTGAATGAGGAAGAATCCATATGTGTGAGAGTAGATATAAATGAATGTAATGATGAAGAATAGACCCTCCTCAATATAGAATAAATTTCATACTTGTTAGATATAAAATATGAAAAATATATTTAAAAGGATGATCAATTTTTTTTCTCAATTTGTCATAATAAATTTGTCAATGATTCAACACATATTCAAGAGGTATCGGGTGAAAAAAATGATAGTACATATTTGCATATAGTATATGAATGGGAGGAAACTTCAGGAGATAGCATTAATATTGATCCTGTGGAGGAAGCACATGATGACACTCAAGAAGATTTTGAATTTAGTGAAAGTATACATTTATATCAGCATATAGAAGAGAGTACATATGAGAATAACTTTAATTTTTTTTCAAAACCATTATATGATGAGAAAATGGAAAATGAACATACAAACTATTGTGATGATGTTTTCAAAAATGATTTCTCTATGTACTTAAAACTATTATATGAGGAGGGTGAAGCATTTTCAGATAGTATAATGAGTTTTGAGGATGAACAAGATAATGTGGAGAGTGTGATATCATCATCTGAGGGTGTAGCCAAAGAAATAAGTGATTTTAACACCATGGAAGCTTCAGATATGATGAAATCTTCAAACATTATGATTAATAATAGTGGAGCTCAGTCTGGATATGTTCTTAAGCTAGAAGTGAGTATATTTATGCACAATAAAGGGATTGATAATAGAATATTCCATATTGCATATAATTATGCACTATACGATAAGACAAGACACTCCAAGGAGTATAGGTATGAATTGTTCAATTTGAAAATGTAGATCATCAAAAAACATGGTAGTAATCAGTATAGCTGGGCAAGGGAAGGTGTCAGCATATTTTATCAAACAAATCTCAGTGTCATTTTCAGATTGATTCCACTAAAATATAATGAAAGCAAAATTTATGATAGAGGAAAAGAATGATGTTCAATTTTAGGGGGCCTGGGGACACCAAATTGAATTTAGACAAGGATTTATAGGAGGGAGTATTCTAATGGTTTGATTCTCTAGAGATAATTGAAATCTCGCTATGCTCACAAGGAGCATACATCCCCAAAAAGAGACACTGATGGGTGTTGACAGGACTTTGGTGACCGGGTCCGCCAACAGTCATAAGTTGTCACCGGGTACCAGGGTACCGGCCAAATCCGCCTGCAAAGGTTATCCGGGGAAGTGAGATTTCCCGGGCCTCCAAGCACCCGGGTGTTGGGTCATGATAGTGCGGGGCTCGGTTGGGAGAAGTGATTGTTTTTGAGGGGGATAGCTGGTTTCTTCAACTCATTCTCTCCAAGGATTCAGGAAGGTGAGGTTTCCCCGAGCATTCTTCACTTAACAAATAAACCAAAAAAGATCCTACAGGGTTAGAAATGTCTCATCTACTTATAGTTATGTTTAAACATCCCATACATCAATAATGCTCTGATATACTATACTAAATACCAAAGAAATACACAACCATCAGTCCATATTTGGTCAGTAGCAAGGGAAAGGAGGCCATTAATCTACTTATAATATTAGAGCAGAAGACATGAAGAACATAAAACATAAAATACCATTAACTCAGAAGATCGAATGCCAACAACATCATTGTAAGAACTCTCCCCTCTTCATTAATATTTCTTCCAGCTAGCACTGGTGCATGATACAATGGTGGCTCCAGGGGAGCGTCTAACTACTGAAAGCTTAAACAATGGAGCATTGAGCTTTGCAACTAAAATGGAAATACTGCTTTTCTATTACTGTGGGCAGAAAAATCATCAATTTTGCCGACCCTTGGAAAAGGGCCGGACTTACTATTTATACACATTTTCATCTAACCCTAACCCTAACCCTATTTTACATTACACTGCAATAAAATATAATATCTGGGGTCCAGTACTACCTGCGCCACCCTACAAAAGACCTCGAGATGGAATAGGCCTGACATGTTAGAAGAATAAGACAAGAATGTAGAGTGGAAGAATTGGCCTCGAGAAGAGAGCCGAGAAAGAGAAGGAAGAAATGTGATCCCCGGGGATCAAGGCTACATGCCTCATAAATGGGAAATGTGGCACCCTGTCTCCAATGTGCCAGGTGTACATCCAAAGTGGCACCTCAAGAAGACCATCTATCAGAAAATCAGCTATTGATCTGACGTTCCTTGATGTAGCCAACTACCCTCTGACAGTCTTTATTAACCGCTTCTAAAAGTGACTAGTTGGCCTCGGGGACAGGGACACAAATCACTTGAAAGAATACAAAATTTAGGATCCAGGACTCCGGGATCTGGGAACTTACATTCCAAAAGAATAAAGAATACAAAATGCTTGGGTTTTCTTCAACCTTCGGAGAAACTTTATTGTTTCTTGTTGTCATTGAAGGTTTGGAGAAGGCGGGAGATTCCATCCTCATCAATTTCTCTGAGGCCCAACTGCCGGTACTTAGCCGCCTCAATTTGTTCCCCTAGCTCCAGAACCCTGAAAAAACCCTAAGTTCTCAAGTGTTAGACGATGTAATAAACCCTAAGCCTTGGCTTGTTCTATTTCATCGTTACCTTTTTAAGTCACTTAAGACATGTGCCGTAAGTCAAGTCACTTGATCGCTTTACCAGGATCGAATATGCTTAATCATCTCCAGACTTTGCTTTTGCCTTTGTCGCTTAGTCTCTTTACAAAATGGAATATTCCTTTAGCTTATCAAGACTTGGCGATCTCTCTTTAGTCAGGTTGTCGCTTGATTTCCATGTTATAAGCTTTAAAGGGAACGGGACCCACCTTCAGTCGGGTGATCGCGTGAAGATTTAGCAAGTCAAAGAAA
>MU227509.1:644987-656025 GCA_018584345.1 Thuja plicata | reverse complement strand
GATTCCATGTTTCACTAGGTTGCTGTTAGAGAAGCTTTCAGCAAGGGTGCGAACCTAAGTGACAACAGGTACCCTGTTGGCTCTGGGGCTGCAAGCATAATAGCCCAGACAGATGTGTTGTAGTGTGCTGAAAGTGTGAGAATAAGCTCTGGTGACTGCACAGAGCATGGGAAACAAGCCACCTTAAGGATCCTAGAGTTTCCAATTTGAATGGCCAGAGGATCTTCGGCCTGTCGCTGAATGTACATAACTTTAACCAAGGCCTACATTTCTGGCCATGTTCCGACGCTGGTGTCGGTGATAAACTGGACTTTGGACTTGATCTTTGAGCCCGCAATGACTCTATCCTTTACGTATTTTAGGGTTGTAGGTAATTTCTCCAGGGCCTTTTCCAACTTAGATCTAACTGTCGCCCTGGTACTTGCCATGGAGGGTAGTTCCAAACTTTCAGGTGGTGAGGATGCGAAAGCTTCAGACATGTTTGTAAATTTTGCTGCTCCAGAAACCTGCAAGGCAAGGTGACCATCAGAGCCCATTAGTAGACATATACTTTAGGGTCTAAAGATCTTACCATCATGGCGTTTGCTTCCCCTGAAAAATTTAGCTTCGTTAAAAAAAAAGACTCCAGAAAGCATACATATACATTACGAACTTAGAAATTTAGCTAATCATCCGGGTCCGGAGGTTTCTTCATACTTAGCCAAAAGAGGACATGGGATGGGTGATGGAAAGAGACCCAAAGCTCAGGGAAGTAACCGTTGGTAGAGGTGTACAAAAAGTGAGCCATCAGACCCACGTGGGCGCCACGTGGGTGAGTAATAAATGGGAGTTATGGTGATGGCGGCGGAGCCAACTGTCTGAATGCGTGAAAAGTGAAAGCCACTTGGATAGATTTAAATACATGCATGGGACATAAATGAAGGTCAGGATGGTTTATGAAGGACAGAGAAAACTACCTATTTAAAACTGGCCGAGAGTCAAGTTTCAAACAGATGGTAGTCTGCACAGAACGAGCTCACGGACGAAAACCAGCAACAGAGGTAGCACGGTGAGCTTGCTAGGCTACCCGGCAGGATACACATAGAATATACATCAGAGCTAAAGGATATATACACATAGATCGAAGGGATATATAACAAATATACACCAAATTTGTACATATATACATCACAGAGCAAACATTTACAAGAAACCAGACAAAGCATAGAATATTTGCAACTTTCTACGCTGTATACAAACTAGATTACATCTACACAGAGGGCGGACAACCCTCTGGCAGAGCCGACCCACCAACTGGTGGCAAACCAGAAAAAAATGGAAGACAAACGAACAAAAAGGCAAGGCAACACAAAACCAATGACACCAGAAAGAAGGAAAGCCGAAGGAAGAGGAGGCACCAACCTGAAAACGCTGAAAGGAGAGGAAAGGAAGCCTCCGTGAAAGCTCTACAACAGCTTCAACTGCCAAACAATCACAACCCGCCACCACAAACCACTCACAATCGCTCAGAAATGCTCAAAATGATTAGCACTAGATTATCACTAAATTGCTGCAAATCGCTCTGAAATTGCTCTGATTGCTTAAGTGTTTAATCATGGTAAATGTGAAAATGACAGGTAACTTCTATTTATATCCATTGTAAAAGGAAATTCACCTTTCCTTCCGCAAACTCCAGATAGACAGACCTCTAGACTCCAAGCCCGGGGATTCCATGCGATAATACCATCTTAAGGAAAGAAGACATCATGGTGAAGAATCCCAGAGTCTGGAATCTGGCTCCCGACAAAGACGACCAACTCTAGGACTGGGTCCCAGAGACATGCAAGACCAACAAAACAAAACAACACCATGGGCTAGAAAACCCCGGAGAAGGAAAACAAAGAAAACAAAGGAAAAGACAAGGCAAGAGCTAAAAGCAGAAAGCAAAAAAAAAGGGGGACCCAACATTTTGCACACAAAATGTAGGGACGGGGATGCAGGGCATAACAATGGGTCACTCTAAAAATTTAGCATCTTGAGGCTTAAAGATTGTCTAAAATTCAAAAGCATGGGCATATTGAAAATGGAAGAATGAGAATTTTCCTTAAAAATAAATGATAAAAGTCATTTTCATTATTTTGCGGGTCATGTTTTGAGTTATGGCAAAAAATTTCTGATGTGCAAATACTTGATAAAGGGTCAACGAGATAGCAATTTTTCACTTTTTCACGAGCAACGTCAAATGAGGTTGCGAAGTAGCAATTTTTTCATTATTTCGTGGAGGACATATTAAATGGAAAGTGAAATGGCAAAGAGATGATCATTAATTAGCAAGGTGGTTGAGTTGACAGTTGAAGCATATTGACAGGTTTTTCACACTTTCAAAATATCTTATAAGTGGTGTTAGAATTGAATGGGAATTAATTTGATTGATCATGAAGAAGGTAAAGTGATCTTGCTCAAATTTCCAAATGAGTTAGAGATTGAAATTGATTGAGAGTACAAAGTTGAGAAGACTATTTTGTTAAGGATGACACGATTTTGGAATACATAAAAAATCTGATTAGAGATATAAATTTAAACGTCGAAGGTTATGTTGCATCACAAATTAGTCTCAAGGTTAAGCGAAAGGTTAAAACAATAATTGAAGCTGTATACACCTGGACTTGAAAAGACTAAAAGGAAAAGTTGTCATTCCCTAGATAATGTATGATGCAAGAAATAAAAAATCAAATGTGCAAAGTTTATTAGATCATGCCTGCATTTAATGAAGGAACAAGAATAAATGTGTTAGAAGCTGATGGGTTTCTTATATGTTTTTCTTCTATAAAGAGATAGGGATTAACTTAATCGTAGAAAATTTGAAATACAAGTTAAAGTGATGGGTTTACCAAAAATTTTATATCCTTGGAATGAGAATCCACATCAAGTGATGTAGCTAAATTTGTTGGATACAGAGGAGGATCAACATGATGTGCTTAGTAGCTTAATGGTTGTTGCCTGGGAGCTTAAGACTAGTTATGTAGCCTATGAAAGTGACATGTTTGAACTAGAAGTGGAGCAAGACTAGGCAAAATTGCATGACCTAGTTTGATAAATCTAGATGAATTATGATGGTTGGGTCCCTGATGACCTTGGAGATGAACTGTTGGACATGCACAAATTTATTCGAATAGATGGGCCTCATTTTCCATAAATTCAATATTAAACAATTGTTACTGATAAGAGTAGGTTTGTTTAATATGGGTTTGTACTTTGGAAGGACTTTGAGGATGACATTGTTCTTTTGGATTAGTTCTTCTTATTGATTAGTTTTAGTTTTTTTTGCTTCATTGTAATAAAGTGATCTAGTTGCAAATTAGTTTTTAGTTAGGAATAGTCACATCAGTTTGAAGCTTGTTGCATCCCTTCATTTTTGTATAAAGAGGGATACCAAAACTAATGATAGGATATAAGAAATTTTTTTAGAGATATTGGGACAATGTTTGTAATGACTAGTAGAATGTTGCAACTGGAGAACGCACCAATTGTACTTCCTTTTTTATATTAATACAAATAAACCTTTTTTTCTCAACTTGGAGATTGTAAGTTCATTCCGTTCATTTCAGGTTAGTCCTCTATTATTATTAATCTCATAATCAATTACTACCATTAATATATCTATTGAAGTATTAATTTCAATATATAGCCTGGATCATCAAAGATTACATATGAAGTGTTGTCTATGTATCTTTTTCTAATTGGTTTTCTCTAAGAAATTAAATTCAATTAGACTAAAATATATGTTGTGGAGTGATATTTCCCGTACATGGTAGTGGATGGTGTGTGGCACTGTCTTTCAGAGTTGTACATGAAGATTTGAATGAAGTTTGACTATATCTGCCCAATATTGGATAAGGGACTGGTTTGAGGGTTAATTCAAAAGGAATTCATTCCTAAAAGGCTTTGAAGTTCAATTATTCTGTCTGATATATTTGAAATCTACAATCAATACAAATTTTATTTTATTCATATCACAAAGCATTTTGAAGCTTTCAACATTCATTTAACAGTTTGATCATTCTTAAGAACCTCGTGTCATCTTAAGAGAGATCCCAAAGTTTTCATTGGCTGCTATCTTCTATAAAAAGCCTCTAACTAGCAGATTAAGGTTGAGGTATAGGTTTACCCGCCTAGGTCCTGGAGAGCCTGAAGGGCAGGGGAGGAGGATCATAATCGATCACTCCCGTTTATTGGCCAAGTCAAGTTGGAGATCCCATAATTGAAGAGGAAGGCTCATAGGATTTCCAATCAGTTGATTTGGGCACCAACACTCTCTCCCTCCCATCTTATTCTCTCCATATTCCCCACAACTCTCTCTCTCTCTCTAGGATACTTAATGGGTACTAAGTGGTCATAAGGGGTCGTAGAATACATTAATGTAATATAGGACCCCTTACGACCCATCAACATACATTATTGTATGGTAAGGAGTTGCAAGAGGTCATAAGGGGTCTTTGGATAGATTTGTGTATCCTATGACCCCCTTAGGATCCCTTGGCATTCTTTAATGTATCGTAGGACTCATAAGATACATTAACCTAGGATACATTAATGGTTAATGGGGGTTATAAGGCTTCATAAGAGGTCTTAAGGGGTCCTAGGATATATTAATGTAAGTTAGGACCCCTTACAGCTCGTTAGGATAAATTATTGTATGGTAAGGAGTTATGAGGAGTCACAAGGGGTGTTGAGGGATCCTAGGATAGATTAGTGGATCCTATGACCCCTTAGGACCCCTTGAGACCCTTTATTTCCCATTATGACCCCTTACCATACATTAATGTATCCTAGGGACTCATAGGATACATTAGTGGATAATAGGGGTCGTAAGGGGTCATAAGTGGTCCTAAGGGGTCGTAAGATATATTCATGTATCTTAGGACCCCCTCAGGACCACTTAAGACCCCTTGGGACCCCTCAACTTACATTAATGTATGATAGGACCCCTTAGGACCCCCGTCACCCATTAATGTATGGTAAGGGGTCCTAAGGTGTCCTAGGATACATTAAGGGTGCTAAGGGGTCTTAGGATACATAGTGGGTGCTAAGGGTCTGGTGCAGTGCACCCATGACTATCACTGATTGACTTTCATCCTAAAATTTTCATGTTTGTAATAAATGGATTGATCTTAGAAGATCATCCTATTTTGGTTTTGGATCCATGAGTGTGTGGTCAAGGATCTCTTAGGCAATCTTATGAGCTTAGAGATGCCTTAGTCCATTTGGATAACCTAGTTAGGTTTTGTTGCTTTAAGCATGTTTTCATGTTTTTAGAGTCCTTAGTGCTAAATCCTTTGGATCCATGTAGTTTTAGGCATTTCATGTCAAGTTGATAGGTTTGGATTCATTCCAAAAGTCTTCGAGTGCAAAAAGACAAGATTTTGCCAAATGTTGCAAAAGTTGTCAAAAATTTGCTCATGCAACTTCCAAAAGTTGCTTGAGAGTTGAAAGATGGAAGCCCAAAAGTCACAGGGTGTTTTTGATTGATCCAAATTCACATTTCAAGTGTTTTTAAATTCTTACTTCAAACCTACCTAGTTAGAAGTTCTGTATTGAAACTTTGATGCATGGGAAATATAATATGAAGATTTTTTCTGAGCATTTCTGAGCTGTACGAACATATTTGATGTGAACCTTGGAAACCAAGTTAATTTTTTGAAGGTCTTATGTGTTAGTGTCACTTTTCAATTGGTAAGAAGTCATTTAGTTTTGATTTGATAGGTTTTTGTTTTAGTTTTCAAAAAGCAGTCTAGGAAAGAGCTTATTTGAAGCACAATTTACAAATGGAGTCCTAACTTGCATTATGTCCAGTGGATTTCTCTAAGATCCTGGAAAATGAAATTTAGGATGGTGTATTTAATGATTCTAGAAAAATAGGAGATGAATCAAAGGGTAAATCGCTCATGCATCAAGACCTAGGCTGAATATCTCAATGTATTCAACCTAAAATGAAGGAGAAGGAAGTGGTATGTGTGTTAAAGAGTTTGGTTGAGTGAACTAGGAGTGGATTTGAGTTTTAGGGAGTTAGTTGAAGACATCTGAATCATTGTTTCAATCTCATGCACCCAATTTCTAGTACTTTCCTTAAAATCCAAGCCTAATTAGGCTAATTAGGTCTGCGAACTTGGTGAGTGTTAGGTGTTGCTAGAGTGGAGTTGGAGTCTAGGGCTTTGGGGTTTGACCTAACTTCCAAAAGGGTATCTAGATATATCCTTAGTTTTATAGAAGGTGATCAAGAGGAAAAGTTAAGTTGAAAAAACCTCTTGGATAATACTACAAGGAAATCTAGGATAGTCCTAGACAAGTACTGTACGACAGTTGAGGGCTGAAACAAAGGGTGATTCTTGGTTCTTAAGACACAAGGAAGGTGTTCCAATAGTTAGTTTTCTTTGGAGAAGTCACCGGTGAATACTTCTAGTTGAGGCTTGAAATAGGGCTAGTGTCCCTAAAGCTCAAAAGTACAAGATATTAAATTTGATTGTATTCAATTGGGAAGAGTTGAGAAACAGTTCTGCCACCTTGTATAGGTAGAAGAAATTGGGAATAAAGGGATCTAGGATCCTAGGAGGTTAGAAGTTGAATTGAGTGTCTCATTGGAGACAAGGGAGGAAGACCACACTTCTTGTTGTCACCTCTGCATTAGGTGGTATTAAAGCCTAGAAAAGCTCTTAGGAATAAGAATGGAAGAGAAGACTGATGATACTAATGGAGAGATCCCTGTGAGGGTCACCAACATGGAGCTAGCCAATATTGTGAGGGAGAAGGAAGCTAAGAATAAGAAGATGGAAGCAGAAATGGAGAAATTAAAGAGTTCTCAGATAAGTAGGACTAATGGTGATGATTCAAAATCAGACCAAGAAGAAGAAGAGGAGAGCGATGTAGAGAAGCCAAGGGTGCTAGAAGAGCAAAGGATCTTAGAAGATTTAGAGAGAGTGGGTAGGAGAGATAACAAACTAGACCTACCAATGTTTATGAGCAAGATGGACCCTGAGGAGTGCATGGATTGGGTGGAGGCCCTAGAAAATTATTTTTGAATGTGAGGATATCCCTATCTAATAGAGAACAAAGATTGCCAAGTCCAAAATGAAAGGACTAGCACTAAGTTGGTGGAAATTCCTACAAAGGGAGAGGGTGGAGAAAGAAAAGGACCCTATAACCACATGGAAGAAGATGTTGAGAGAAATCAAGAAGCAATTTGTTCCTGAAGATTATGAAGTAACTCTGCACAAGAATTTATAGAATTTGAAACAAAAGGATCTTGATGTGGGATCTTACACTGATGAATTCCACAAGATCTCTATGAAGACAAAGACCCCTGAAAGTGAGAAACAAAAACTTTCTAGATACATGAATGGGCTTAAGTACAATATTTAGGATGAACTAAGTTTTTTTTGTCCCCAATCTGTACACCAGTGTTATCAGATGGCTATGAATATTGAAGAGAAACAAAAGAGGAGAGGAGAGAAGAATAATAGAGGAAGGGGAAATGGTTTCAGAGGTAGAGGAAGGTTTCAAGGAAGAGGATCATCTCCAAGACCATAGGGAGAATCCAATCACCAAGAGTATGAAAAAGAGTAGAATCATAGAGGTAATTTCAGAGGGGGTAGAGGCAATAGCAGAGGAAGGTCAGGAGGTAGAAGTAACTCCACATTCACTTGAAAGTGTTTCTCCTGCAATCAGGTTGGTCACCAATCTTTTAGATGCCCAAACAAGGCCAGTACATCAGGAGGAGATAGAAGAGTCCAACTCACCCAAGATGAGGACTATCAAAGAATGACTTCCTACCACACCACTACATCCAAACCTATAGACCTTGAGCAAGGAGAATGCATAATGTTCAATAGGACACTCTTGAAGATGCCAACTCTTAAGGAACCCCCACAAAGGAAGAGTCTATTCAGAACTCATTGCATTGTACTCAGTAAGATTTGCAAAGTTATTGTTGATTCTAGTTCTACAGAGAATTTAGTTTCTAATGCAATGATAGATAAGATTGGTTTGAAGAAAATACCCCATCCAAGACCTTATAAAGTATCTTGGCTTAATAAAGACTAACAAACTTTGGTAGATGAGCAATGTTGGGTAGAGTTTCAAGTAGGAGAATACAAAGATAAAGTCTTGTGTGAAGTTGTGAATATGGATGCATGTCATCTTCTCCTAGGAAGGCCTTGGAAATATGATGTTGATGCTCAACATGGGGGTAAGAAAAATGTATATACTTTGACTAAGAATGGGATTAGTTACACTATGACACCCCTCCCTGATTCTGAGAAGGACAGAGCTTTAACAAACAATGTTACCTTAGTAGGAGAGAAGGAATTTTTGAAAGTCCTCAAGGAAAGAGACATTCCTTGTTTTTCCATCATAGTAAAGCCCAAACTAGAGCCTAAGAAGACACCAAAAGGTCAAGAGCCTCAAAGAAGTGTTGGCCCCAAAGAAGTAGCAGATTTATTGAACAAATACAAAGGGATAGTTGCAGACAAGAGTACTGATGTTTTACCACCACAGAGGGATATTAGCCACTGTATATACCTCATACCTGGTTCTACCTTGCCAAATAAGGCTTCTTACAAGATGACCCCTGACCAAAATGTAGAATTTGCAAGACAGATTCAAGAGTTGATGGAAAATACTTCATTAGGAAGAGCATAAGCCCTTGTCCAGTCCCTGTAGTCCTAGCACCTAAGAAAGAGGGTACATGGAGGCTATGTACTGAATCTAGAGCCATCAATAGGATAACCATCAGATATAGGTTTCCTATACCAAGGACAGAAGATCTCATGGACTGCCTAGGAGGAGCAAAATATTACTCAAAGATTGATCTAAAGAGTGGGTATCATCAAATTAGGATCAGAGAAGGGGATGAGTGGAAGACAACTTTAAAAACCAATGAGAGGTTGTTTAAATGGGTAGTGATGCCCTTTGGCCTCTTTAATTCTCCTAATACTTTTATGAGATTGATGAATGAGGTCCTTAAGCCTTTCATAAATCACTTTGTACTTGTTTATTTAGATGACATTTTGATCTTTAGTAAAGATAAAGAGGAGCATTTGATACATCTAGATATGGTAATGAAGAGGCTACATGAAGAAAAGTTGAGGATAAATTTGGAAAAATGTGTGTTTTGCAAGAGGAACTGATATTTATTGCCTTTGTCATCTCCAAGGGTAATTTGTAAATGGATCCTTCCAAGGTTGAAGCCATACTGAATTGGTTCACTCCAAAATCTTTCAGCAAGGTCAAAAGTTTCCATGGTATAGCTAGCTTCTATAGGAAATTTGTGAAGAATTTTAGTGGGGTGAGTGCACCATTGATAAACACTATCAAAGGGGGAAGGAAATACAAGTTTATATGGACTGATGATGCAAACAAGTCCTTTGAATATTTGAAGACAAGAGTCTCTCAAAAACCTATCTTAACTCTCCTTTATTTTCACAAGGTGTTCACCATTGAATGTGATGCTAGTAAGAGAGATTTTGGGGGTGTTTTCAGTCAATAAGGGAGACCTGTGGCATTCTTCAGTGAAAATATTAATGAAGCTAATTAGAAGTACTCTACATATGATTTGGAGATGTATGCTATGGTCCAATCACTGAGAAAGTGGAGGCATTACTTATTGCCAAAAGAATTTGTTGTATTTATTGACAATCATGCTTTGAGTTTTCTTAACAAGCAGGAGAAACTGAACCATAGACACCTCAAGTGGATGGAGTACTTGCAAGCATTCACTTTCACCATAAAACATAAAAAGGGAGTAGCTAACAAGGTAGCTGATGCATTGAGCAGAAGGAATTTGGCTATACAAGAAGTGGCCTTGGAAAGTGTAGGTATGTCTGTCCTCAAGGATATGTATCCCAATGACACAAACTTCAAAGAAATTTACCAAGTGTGTTTGGAACTAGGAGATAGATATCACACTGAATTTGCAAAATATATGATTCAAGAAGGATTGTTGTTTAATGTGAGTCAATTGTGCATCCCTGATTATTCCATGAGGGAAAACATCATAAAAGAGAAGCATTGTGGATGTCTATCAAGCCATTTTGGTCTTGACAAGACACTTGAGCTAGTAAGAAGGTTCTACTTCTGGCCCAAAATGCAGACTGAGATAAGGAGATTTGTGGAGTGTTGTCTAGTTTGTCAAAAAGCCAAAGGCACCAGTTCAAATGCAAGATTATACACACCATTACCCATCCCTAACAAACATTGGGACTCCATCATCATGGATTTTGTATTAGGTCTTCCAAGGACAAAGGCATGCTATGACAGTCTTTATGTAGTTGTAGACAGGTTCTCCAAAATGACACACTTCCTACCTTGTAAGACTACACATGATGCCTCAAGTATTGCATGTCTATTATTCAAGGAGATTGTAAGACTCCATGGTTTTCCACTTACCATTATTTTAGATAGAGACCCCAAGTTTGTGGGATATTTTTGGCGTACCTATACGCCTCTTTTCATGATTCGTGGTTCTTAAGCTTTCCAAAGGCGAGGGTTAGTAGCAAAGGTTTTACAAATGATATAAATCCAATACAAAAATACTACTAAAATGAATAACTTAAAGCATAACCAATAAAATGTACAAGCAAAGAAAGGAAAACAAATGAATGCAAACCCCAAAGTGATTGAAGTTTCTATTGTCTCTCTCTACTCCTTCTGAAATGCTATTTTTGATGCTTGGTATTGGTGTGGGCAGCATCTATGACTTGAGAAGCGTCGAGAGTTTGCTAATTGAAATGTGTGTGTGATCGCAAGATGACTTGAATGCTAGAACCAAAATGACATAGTAATGGCGCACGAGAGCTTGAAATCCTGGATCCTTCAAATGGTTATGAAGGGTTTATTATATAGGAATTAGGGATGAAATGAATGGTTGAGATCAATTCCAGAGATAGGGAGATGAACGGTTGAGATTAAAAGGAACTAGAGAAGCCATCAGTAAACTCCACCTCTTCAATTTGTAAAGAGGAGATAGAGTTTGGTTGACTGAAGAGCTAATTGTGAGTTACCTTTT
>MU227509.1:616789-633484 GCA_018584345.1 Thuja plicata | reverse complement strand
AGAGATGGGTGGAGTAACCCATGTGATCTGATTGGAGTTATCTCTTTGAAGATAAATGAATATTTAATTCATTTATTTAATTAAAGTTTTCAACATGTGAGATAATTGAATTCTTTTTTAATTTAGAGTTGCTTTATTGAATGAAATTAAATTAATTTAATTGAACGAATTTAATTAGTAAGTTTAAATATTTAAATTTAAACTATAGGAAATTGAGTTTAATTAATTAATTAATGTTAATTAATCAATTAAGGTTAATTAATTAAATAAAATTAATATTTTAATTAATTTTGGGAATTTGATTAGATGATTTGGGGAATGAATTTAGAGGAAAATAGATGATTAATTAATGATTAAAAACCATTAATTAATAGATGAAAATTAGTTTTTTTAATGTAAAGTCGCAAGCTTGTCCATTTGTGGGACATTTTTGGTGTACCCTATGGAAAAGACTTAGAACAAAACTAGCCATGTCATTTTCCTATCACCCTCAATCAGATGGATAGACTGAGGTCATTAATAGGTCTCTAGGAAACTTGCTAAGATGACTGACAAAGGAGTATGGAGTGGCATGGGATTCAATCCTTCCACAAGAAGAGTTCTCCTATAATGACTCTGTCAACAGAAGTTCAGGAATCAGTCCTTTCTAAATTGTTTATGGATCACACCCTAGGGGTGTCTTGGAGCTAAGAAACATTTAGGATTTTGGCCAGAGGAGTGCCTAAGCTAAGGATTTTGTAGAGGTAATGAAGAACATTCATCAAGTGAAGGACAGACTGCAACAAACCTCTGAGAAGTATAAACAAGCAACATATGCCAAGAGGAGAGATGTCCAATTCAAAGTTGGAGACATGGTTATGGTTCACCTGAAGAAGGAAAGACTACCCAAGGAAAAGTACACCAAGCTAATGAGGAAAAATATAGGCCCTTTCAAGATCTTGAAGAAATGTGGAAATAATGCATACAAAATTGAATTACCTTCAACCATTGGTCTATCCCCCATTTTCAATGTAGTTGACCTAAATCCATACAAAGGTCCTATCACTGATGTCCCCATTACAGGTACTCAAGATCTGCCAATGGACAAGGAGCTACAAGATCTACCAAAAACACCAACATAAGAGATTAACTGTATACTGGACAAGAGGATAGCCAAACAAACCAGGAGATCCACTTTCTATAAATATTAGTCAAATGGAAATGCCATTCAGTAGAGGATGATAATTGGTTGACACCTAAGGACATCAATAAGATTGGTTTCAATCTGAAAGATCTCCCAACTCAAGGGACTTGAGTTAATTTTGTCTTAGGGAGTATGGTGCAGTGCACCCATGATTGTCATTGATTGACTATCATCCTACAAGTTTCATGTTTGTAATAAAGGGATTGATCTTAGAAGATCATCCTATTTTGGTTTTGGATCCATGAGTGTGTGGTCAAGGATCTCTTAGGCAATCTTATGAGCTTAGAGATGCCTTAGTCCATTTGGATCACCTAGTTAGGTTTTGTTTCTTTAAGCATGTTTTCATATTTTTAGAGTCCTTAGTGTTAAATCCTTTGGATCCATGTCATTTTAGGAGTTTCATGTCAAGTTGATAGGTTTGGATTCATTCCAAAAGTCTTCGAGTGCAAAAAGATAAGATTTTGCCAAATGTTGCAAAAGTTGTCAAAAAGTTGCTCATGCAACTTCCAAAAGTTGCTCGAGAGTTGCAAGATGGAAGCCCAATAGTCATAGGGAATTTTTGATTGATAAAAATTCACATTTTAAGTGTTTTTAATTGCTTAATTCAAACCTACCTGGTTAGAAGTTCTATATTGAAACTGTAATGCATGGGAAATGGAATATGAAGAGTTTTTATGAGCATTTCTGAGTTGTACGACCATCTCTGATGTGAACCTTGGAAACCAAGTTAATGTTTTGAAGGTCTTATATTTTAGATTTACTTTCCAGTTGGTTAGAAGTCATTTAGTTTTGATTTGATAGGTTTTTGTTTTAGTTTTCAAAAAGTAGTCCAAGAAAGAGCTTATTTGAAGCATAGTTTAGAAATGGAGTCCTAACTTTCATTCTGTTAAGTGGATGTCTCTAAGATCCTAGAAAATGCAAGTTAGGATGGTTTATTTAATGATTCTAAAAACTCAGGATATGAATCGAAGGGTAAAGCCCTCATGCATTAAGCCCTAGATTGAATATCTTAATGTATTTAGCCTAGAATGAAGGAGAAGGAAGTGTTATGTTTGTTAAAGAGTTTGGTCGAGTGAAATAGGAGTGGATTTGAGTTTTAGGGAGTTAGTTGAAGACATGTCAAGCACTGTTTCAATAACATGCACCCAATTTCTAGTACTTGCCTTGAAATCCAAGCCTAATTAGGCCAATTTGGTCTGCGAAGTTGGTGAGTGTTAGGTGTTGCTGGAGTGGAGTTGGAGTCTATGGCTTTGGGGTTTAACCTAACTTCAAAAAGGGTATCTAGATATATCCTTAGTTTTCTAAAAGGTGATCAGGAGGAAAATTTAAGTTGAAAAAGCTCTTGGATAGTACTACAAGGAAATCTAGGACAGTCCTAGACAAGTACTGTACAACAGTTGGAGGGCTTAACCAAAGTGTGATTCTTGGTTCTTAGGACACAAGGAAGGTGTCCCAATAGTTATTTTTCTTTGGAGAAGTCACTAGTGAAGACTTATAGTTGAGGCTTGAAATAGGGCTAATGTCCCTAAAGCTAAAAAATACAAGATATTGAATTTGATTGTATTCAATTGGGAAGAGTTGAGAAACAGTTCTACCACCTTGTATAGGTAGAAGAAATTGGGTATAAAGGGAACTAGGATCCTAGGAGGTTAGAAGTTGAATTGAGTGTCTCATTGGAGACAAGGGAGGAAGACAAACTCCTTGTTGTCACCTCTGTGTTAGGGTCCCTCTTTCCCTTCTGTCTCTCTTCCCCACCTCTCTCTCTCTCTACATCTTGTTAGAATAACTAAGAGGGGAAAGCGGGGGGAGGGGGGGGGGGGGACTCAGTGGCATAAAAAATATTCNCACCTCTCTCTCTCTCTACATCTTGTTAGAATAACTAAGAGGGGAAAGCGGGGGGAGGGGGGGGGGGTGACTCAGTGGCATAAAAAATATTCCAATAAATTAACCAAAAGACTTATTTCAACAATTATTAACCTCTAGTTATCTTCAGTCCTACAAGATGAATGCCTTGAAATAATCTCAACAAATAACTACTGCTCGGAGTTCACTGTTAAACCTTATTCTTACTGTTTATCGATTAGTAGTCTTTCATTTACCGAAATGCAGTAAATTGCTTAGTGTATACCAATAAATCTAGATTAGTTATGTGTAATGAAAAACACTAAAGTAATGACTCATAAACACATTGACACATGGATTTTTAACGTGGAAACCCTGTTAAGGGAAAAACCACTTGGGACCGGTAACCCAAAATTTTCACTCTTCTGAAGTGAGATCGGTGAAGAGACAACCTTGTTAAAGGTTACAAACACACTATTAGGTGTGACCTTGTTAGAGGACTTAGATATAATAGTTTGTCACTTGATATCTGGCATCTCTATGCTACCTTTTATGACCAAACCCAGTGTTGTTTGTCAAATGGTATATGGCATCTCATGCTATCTTCATGACCAAACTTTTTGATTCTCCTTGGTGATGACATGTAACTGATTTAATGTTTGAAGATGTTAAGTTGATCACTGAAATACAGAAGGATAATGCAAGACATTAAATTAGTTAATGGATTGCATTTTCATTGATGTCAACTTGATATAATCTAATCGGTTATAATCAAAGTGTCAAAGACTTCAAAGAATCAAAGAGATAAAGATTATGCTTTTACTAATGCATAAAAGACAAGTATTCACAATGTGACTTCAAACATTGACATTCAGGGGAAATCAATGGACAAAGATCATCGAAAGTCAAGTCACAGTGATTCCCGAGAAAGAACACCGACAAGAAGAATCACAAGCATAATCGACAGCCAAAAACATAGTGTAAACCAACAGAGAAGCCCGAGGGGAACTAGAGTGTTGACCAAAGCTATCAAAGAGTTAAGACATCGAAATTAACTTGAGTTTAGAAATGACAAAATATCTAGCTGGCAGAGCCAAATATGGACTTAACTGGTAGCTATATTTGTTTTCATTGACAAGATAAAGCTAGAGATAAGTAATGGATTTGAAGCTATCTTGTCTAGTTGGCAAGAAGATCTCTGTGAGATAAAACATGAGTTTTTACTTTAAATCTAATTGGCGAGAATTGTGGATCACACCAAGATCAAGAAAATCAACAACCTAACAACGGTGATATCATGTCTATAAAAGAGACAACTTAATTCATTACAAATTAAGGAGGGTGAATGAATGAAAAGAGGATGCTGAAAAGAAACTGATGAAGAACAACTTCATACAGTCCTGATCAATCAAGCTAAGGAAAGAGCTAAAGTTTTCTGTGGACACCGAGCAACAGAGCAGAGCATCATCGAGTAGAATCAAAGTGGAGCAAAGGTATAAACAAAGATATATTGGTCAGAATAGCTTTATGAGATTATAATAGATCTGAAAATATGCAAGTATAAGTTGTATATGTGAACAAATCATACTATTTTAGTTTAACCAATGATTCATAAAGTCGCTTAACCGAGCGGGATTTAAAGATCCTTTCTATATTGAGATATATGCACAGGAGTATCAAAAAGTTTGATCACGAAGATAACATGAGATGCCAGATACCTATTGACAGTCCAAGTGAGTGTTTGATCAAGGAAGGTAGCATAGAGATGCCTGATATCAAGTGACAAACTAAACTTTTAAATCCTCTAACAAGGTCACACCTAACAGTGTGTTTGTAACCTTTAACAGGGTTGGCTCTTCTCTGAGCTCACTTCAGAAGAGTGAAAATTTTGGGTTAGCGGTCCCAAGTGGTTTTTCCCTTAATAGGGTTTCCATGTTAAAAATCCATGTGTCAATGTGTTCACAAGTCATTACTTTAATGTTTTGCATTACACATAGCTAATTTGGATTGATCGGTATACTCTAGATAATTTACTATCTTTCGGTAAATTAACAGACTGCTATTCGGTAAACATACAGTAGAAGGTTTAACAAAGCATTTCGAGCAGTAGTATTTTAATAATTGTATTTGGAGGCATTCATCTTATAGGACTGAATATAACTAGAGGCTTAATATTGTGGTACTAAGTTTTTGGGTTGATTATTGGAATATTTTTGAGGCCACTGATTCACCCCCCTCTTAGTTATTACTAACAATTGGTATCAGAGCTTGTGTGCTTAGAAAGGGAGTTTAACAACTCAAGCAAAAGATCACAAGATAAATAGACGAGATGTGCCCAAGTTATATTAAATACAACTTTGCATCATGCAAAATTAGAATAAGACTCCACTTGTCAGGTATTGGAAATGGTATTGTTCAATACTTAGATACTGAATATGTATTGCCTACAGGACCTCACACTCTTGAGTAATTAAGAGTAAAGCATGAGCATAACTGCATGATGATAGAACTTGCATCATCGCTCTCCGATGCTGAGTTTGAAGATGTCAAAACCTACACCTCTGTAAAGAAAATGTGGGATAAGTTGAAGCTAGTACATGGAGGAGATGCCAATGTACTAAGAGCAAAGGCAAAAAGCCTAAGAGGGAGGTTTGATGACCTAAGGATGAAAGAAGGAGAAAAAATCACCCAGTATAGTTGTAGAATCAAAGAGGTAGTAAATGCTATTCGAGGAGTTGGAGGTGTACTTGAAGAGGATACAGTGGTAAGTAAAATCTTAAGAACCTTACTGCCTGTATATACTATTAGAGTTTCTGCTATTCAAGAAATGAGAGCAGTTGCAAAAAACACAGTTATTCTAGATAGTCTGATTGGTAGACTAATTTAATTTGAGATGAATAACTTTGACAATAGTGTCTTACCATCTATAGAATCTGCATTCAAATATTCTTTAAAGATAAGTAACTCAAGTCATAGACATGATGTTAGAAATGATAGTGACAGTGATAATGAGGATCAAGGACTTGATGAAATTGAAGCACTAATGACTATAAGATTGCAGAGAGGCAAAGGTAGATACAAAGGTAAATTACAACTTGTATGTTTCAATTGTAAAGAGGTTGGACACTTTTCTGCAAGATGTACAAACATAAGAAAAGATGATAGAGGAAATGATAGATCATATGAGAAGAAGTTTTCTAAAGGTGATAATAGAGATTACCGAAGCAACCAACAATCTGATAAGAGAGATACCTGAGACTACAAGGACAAAGGGAAAAAATATTGTTACCTAGCTGAGAACAGAGCTGATGAAAATGACACTGAATCAGAAGAAGACATCGAGATGGTATTTGTAGCCATGAAGGATGATTCAGATGAAGATGGAGAAGGGTATGTAGAAACTACACTCATATCTAAAGTTAGTAAAAATGATGTCTCTATTGTAGATATTGGCTACATTCACCATATGACCAGTGATAAACAAAAGTCTAAGACTTTTGAATACTATAATGGTGGTTCAGTGAGAATGGGAAATGATACACCTTGTCCAGTTGAAGGTAAAGGAACCATAATGTTGAATAACCTGATAAAATGTGAAAATGCTTATTGGGTAAAAGGACTGAATTATAATTTGTTAAGTGTTTCACAGTTGAACAATTTAGGTCACAGAGTAGCATTTGAAAATAAGAAGGAAAAGATCTTCAATGAACGAGGAAGGTTGATTGGTACGAGTGAGCAGACAAAAGGTAACCTTTTATATCTTGATGACACTAAAACCACTTGTTTAATAGCTAGAAATGAAGACATATGGTTTTGGCACAAAATATTGTGTCATGTGAAATTTGAAAACATGATAAAGATAAGCAACAAAAGGAATGTCAGAGACTTACCGAGCATGACTAAGCCCGAGCATATCATGTGCAAGAATTGTCAAAAAGGTAAGATGAAAAAGTCTAGTTTCAAGAGTAAAACCCATACATCTAATCCAATTATAGAATTAGTCCATACAGATCTATGTGGACCCATGAAGACAAAGATATACTATGGAGATAGGTATTTTATTCTCTTTGTTGATGATTATTCTAGAATGATGACAGTCATGCTCTTTAAAGATAAATCCAAAGAATTTAAGATGTTTAAATGGTTTAAGGCTATGGTAGAAAAAAAAAGTGAATTTTTTTTTAAATGATTAAGGTCAGATAGAGGAGGAGAATTTACTTTAGAAGAATTCACTGACTATTGCAATGAGCATGGAATTAAAAGACAAGTTCTGCACCGAGAATACCACAACAAAATAGAATTGCTAAAAGGAGAAACATATCAATTGCTGACTGTGCAAGAACATTGATGATTGAGAAAAGCATCACTCAAAATTTCTGGAGGGAAGCTCTCAGTACTACTATCTACACATTAAATAGAGTACAATTGAAGGACACAAAGAAGACACCCTATGAGCTTTGGTATGGTCATACACCCAATGTAAGTTACTTCAGAATCTTTAGTAGTCAATGTTATATTTTGAAGGATGATAGAAATGGAAAACTTGACTGCAAAAGTGATGAAGGTATCTTTCTAGGGTACTCAACCAAAAGAAAGGCTTATAAATATCTTAACATGTCATCTAACAAAATAATTGAAAGTGCAAATGTGAAAATAGATGAATTTGCAAAAAAGAATGATAAGGAAAGAAAAAAGGAACCAAAGAACTACAACATGTTTGTTTATACAGAACCTGACACTCTACTTGAGAAACAGTGTCTCACTCCTGAGCAACAGAACATTGCACCCGAGCATCAGGCTGCAATTACCAAAAATTAGGAAAATCCTTAAGATGATGTTCCGAATAATGGAGATCAGAATGAATGTCAAGAAGATGATCAAAATGATGAACATAGAGATGAACTGAAACTTCCCAAGTATGTCAGAAGACATCATCCACATAATCAAATCATAGGAGACAAGAAGGCTGGAACAAGAACAAGAAGTAATTCAATAAACACGAGATGTTTACTTTGTGATTTTGAGCCTAAATCTGTTAACAATGCACTTGAGAATGAAGAATGGGTCAGTGCTATGAATGAAGAAAAATAATAGATTGAGAAGAACAATACATGGACACTAGTACTGAGACCAGATGATAAGAATGTCATCGATACCAAATGGATATTTAGAAATAAGCTGAATGAGAATGGAGGAGTCACTAGAAACAAAGCAATATTAGTATGCAAGGGATATGCACAAGAAGAAGGTATTGATTGTTGAGAAACCTTTGCATCCGTTGCTAGACTAGAAGGATCTAGAATATTACTTGCTTATGCTGCATTCAAAGGATTCAAGGTATACTGGATGGATGTCAAATCTACATTCCTAAATGGAATACTGGAAGAAGAGGTATACATTGAACAACCAGGAGGGGTTGTTGATCTAGAAAAGAGAAACATGGTATGTAGACTACATAAATCCTTGTATGGATTGAAACAAGCACCTAGAGCCTGGTATGAAAGACTTCACTCATATCTCATTAGCATAAAATTTGTTAGAACAAGTGAAAATAACAATTATGTACTTCAAAGAAGATACTAATGGTAATATTCTGATTGCTAAATTTTTTGTTGATGATATCATTTTTGGGGGAAATGAATTGTTATGCAAATCCTTTGCTAATTAAATGAGCAAGGAATTTGAAATGTCTATGTTTGGAGAGATAAAATTCTTTCTTGGTCTACAAATTCTTCAACAAGATACATACATATACATCACTCAGTCCAAATACATCAAGGAAGTACTGAAGATATTCAAGATGGAAGATTCCAAACCAGTTGGAACACCTATGGTTACCGAATGTAAGCTGACAAAAGAAGACAAATCCAATGAGGTAAATCAGACCTTATGTAGATCAATGATTGGTAAACTGATGTATGTTGTTCACACCAGACCAGATATAGCACATGCAGTTGGAATAGTTGAAAGATTCTATACTAATCCCAAAGAATCACATATGACTATTGTCAAGAGAATTCTGAGATATCTAAAGAACACCGAGGACTATGGCTTATAGTACAAAAGAGAAGGAAAATTTGAGCTACAAGTCTATACAGATGCTGATTGGACTGGAAACATTAATGATCAAAAGAGCACAACTAGAGGAGAATTCTTCATGGGTGACAGAATTGTCACATGGATAATCAAGAAGCAAGGATGCATCTCTCAGTCTACAACAGAAGCAGAGTATGTTGCTGCTACTGCAAATTGCTCCAATATTGCATGGATCAAACAATTGTTGGAAGGTATGAATATGAAGATTCTTGAACCAATAATTATCTACTATGATAACACCAATGCAATCAACATTTATAAGAATCCAGTCATGCATGCTAAGCCTAAGAATATTTCTATCAAGTATCACTATCTAAGAGAACAAGTGCAAGCAAAGGAAGTGACACTAGAATATGTTCAATCAAAAGAAAAGTTAGTTGATATATTCACCAAGCCATTACCAAAAGATACATTTGAGTATCTAAGATAGAGACTAGGGGTCCAACCCTTGTCTATTGGTCAGTAAGCTGACTAGGAGGTTGCATCAACCTATACCAAATCTGAAGATCAGTCAAGTTGATGCAAACACTGAGATGGACAAAAACCAAAGACATTGTATTACTGATGGATAAGGAAATTCAAGGAATATATTATGTAAAGGGATGGAAGAATTTATAAATAGTTTTTGTTTGGCATTGTTGTCAAAGAGAGAGATGATCTCATTATCATCAGGAAGATATTATTCCATTATCAAGGGAGAGATATGCTAAAGGGAGAGATTATCTCATTGAATCATAAAGGGAGAGATTATCTTATTGATCAAAAAAGATTATATCATTATCCATGAAGAGAAGTTCTTGAGAATCAGAAGGAAGAGTTAATAAATATTCTTAGGGAGAGAAATTGATTACATATGAAATATCCATCTAAGGGAGAGAAGTAACAAAGAGAGAGAGTTAAGATAAAGGGAAAGATTGCTGTTAAAGGAAAAATAGATTATCAAGAAGAGGATCAGTCAAGGTAGATCACTTATCAGAATAGAGATATCAGATGATACATCTATCCATTGAAGGGATTGAAGATTGAAGACAACCATTCTACATGAAACAAATCTAAGCTATTCTAAGCTTACCGAAAGCCATACATTTGTAATAGTTACATTAGGAAAGCTTGATGAAACTCTTATATTTCATATTGTATTAGTAATAGTATAGTATGATAATGTAGTATGTTGCCATCAATGCCAAAGGGAGAGATTGATGACATGTAACTGATTAAATGTTTGAATATGTTAAGTTGATCACCAAAATGTAGAAGGATAATGCAAGACATTAAATCAGTTAATGGATTGTATTGTCATTGATGTCAACTTGATATAATCTAATCAGTTATAATCAAAGTGTCAAAGACTTTAGGGAATTAGAGAGACAAAGATTATGCTTTTAGTAATGCATAAAAGACAATTATTCACAATGTGACTTCAAACACCGACAATCAGTGGAAACCAACGGACAGAGATCACCAAAAATCAAGTCACAGTGATTCCCAAGCAAGAACACTAATGAGCATTACCGACGAGCAGAATCACAAGCATAACTGACGACCAAAAACATAGTGTAAAACGATGGAGAAGCCTGAGGGGAACTGGAGTGTTGACCAAACCTATCAAAGAATTAAGACACCAAAATTAACTTGAGTTCAAAAATGACAAAATATCTAGCTAGAAGAGATAAATATGGACTTAACTGGTAGTTATCTTTTTTTTCATCAACAAGATAAAGACAAAGATAAGTAATGGATTTAAAGCTATCTTGTCCAGTTGAGAAGAAGATCTCTGCAAGATAAAATAAGAGTTTTTTCTTTAAATCTAATTGGCGAGAATTGTGGATCATGCCAAGATCAAGAAAATCAAGAACCTAACAATGGTGATATCATGTCTATAAAAGAGACAACTTAATTCATTATGAAATAAGGAGGGTGAATGAATGAAAAGAGGATGCTAAAAAGAAACTGATGAAGAACAACTTCATACAATCCTGATCAATCAAGCTGAGGAAAGAGCTAAATTTTTTTGCAGACACTGAGCAATAGAGCACAACATCACCAAGTAGAATCAAAGTGGAGAAAAGGTATAAACAAAGATATATTGATCATAATAGTTTTATGAGATTACAATAGATCTGAAAATCTACAAGTATAAGTTGTATATGTGAATAGATCATACTGTTTCAGTTTAACCATTGATTCAGAAAGTCTCTTAACCGAGCGGGATTTAAAGATCCTTTCTATATTGAGATACATCCATAGGAGTATCAAAAAGTTTGATCATGAAGATAGCATGAGATGGCAGATACCTATTGACAGGCCAAGTGAGTGTTTGATCAAGGAAGGTAGCATTGAGATGCCTGATATCAAGTGATAGAATAAAATTTTAAATCCTCTAACAAGGTCACACCTAACAGTGTGTTTGTAACCTTTAACAGGGTTGGCTCTTCACCGATCTCACTTCAGAAGAGTGAAAATTTTGGGTTATCGGTCCCAAGTGGTTTTTCCCTTAACAGGGTTTCCACATTAAAAATCCATGTGTCAATGTGTTCATGAGTCATTACTTTAGTGTTTTGCATTATACATAGATAATTTGGATTGATCAGTATACTCAAGATAATTTACTGTCTTTCGGTAAATTAACAGACTGCTATTCGATAAACATACAGTAGAAGGTTTAACAAAGCATTTTGAGCAGTAGTATTTTGATAATTGTATTTGGAGGAATTCATCTTATAGGACTAAAGAAAACTAGAGGCTTAATATTGTGGTACTAAGTTGTTGGGCTGATTATTGGAATACTTTTGAGGCCACTGATTCACCCCCCCCTCTCAGTTATTACTAAAACTTGGGATGTATCTGTTGCCCACTTTTGTTATGCATACCTTTGAGACAAAAGTGGATGTTTAATGTGTAGTAATGGTCTTGAAAGCTTCATGTAAGTCCTGAGTCAGTATAGCTATCCCCTTAGGCTAGGAGGCCTTTATCGGATTTCCCTAAATTGCCTTCTCTTTTGTGAGCCGGAGGGAATTTGTATCTAAGATCATGTTTCATTGGGTAGGTTGAGTTCCCAAATCTAGTAAATGTCATGTTTCAAAGGATTCTAACATTGGTTTTATATGTAGTTGAAGTATCTTTCCTTAAACATTCGCTTTTGCAGCATTGGCAAAAAATTGGTTCTGAGCTTCTCCTTGGCAGAAAATCACCTATAGAGTTCATTTTCTGCAACTAACAAAATTTAAAGTATCAGAGGTCAGTGAAAGTTGAAGATGAGAGATTTGGGAATAAGAAAGCTTTGTGCATTCAAATCAAATATATTTCAAGAAAAAAGAATGATTGAACGAGGAAGAATTCAAGATGCAAGCTTACTGGTGGAAAAGCGAAAAATGGCTTCTCCACTAATCCAACAGGCGGGTTTTGACCTACGAAGTATGTTTTCTGCCAAATCATTAAAATGGAGGATATTTGAAGAATAATCAATCTCATGAGTAATCCAAGGCATAAAGAAAGCTGATAAAATCAAGACATACCATTTTAGCATTTCAATGAGATAAAATTCTCCTTTAGTGGATTTTTGAGCAGAGAGCACTCCAAAAGTATTTCTCCACCCAAAGGGGAAGCGAAAAAGTAATTTTCCACTACTTCCACAAAGTTACCATTACAGTTACTAAAGTGAAAGGATGTTTCTTAATGGCCCATGGGGGATAAAGTAATTAATTCAAATAAAGTTGTTTTACTCCATAACATAATTTTTCATTAATGTCTTAGTCTTTTCATTCGTGTGGTGTGGGAAGTCAGCCGTTAAATGGTAAGAATTCAAAAGTTATAAAATCAGTGAAGTATTCCAAATAGGAGCTACCATCTATTTGATGAATTATTTGAGTTTAAAATCATTAGCAATAGTTGTTCATTTCTCTTGCACTCTTGTCCAACATTAGTGAATCCATTTGCTTCCCGACCTAAAGATACTCCTCCGGTCATCAGGAAGTTGTTCATAGAAGAATTGGTTTTTTCTTCAAAAGTTACCAATGCTGAATCTTGGATAGAACATACTCTAGAGTGTAAAAGGAAGAGAGTAGAGGAAGGAAATTCTAGCAAAGATACTCTCTCATGGGCCTTGCAACCCAACACCACTGTGGGTAAAGTAAAGAAGGTGAAGATGATGTCCACACTAGGTCGAGATCCTGAAACAAGAAATTTCACTATGGAGGTGGCCAAGCCTACAAAGGAGGGAAGATTCGAAGATATGACTGCCTCTGATTTTCAGTTGTAGTTGTTTGACATGGGGCTTTCTTGGCATGACACCAAGGTAGATTGGTGGAAATCCACCAATGTGATAATAGAAGAAGAGCTTGAGGAGCTCAAGACTGCAAAAGTTCAACTTAAAGTAGAAGTAGCCAAGCTAACCAACTTCATCAGACAACTCATCACCCTGATAGCAAGTGTTCCTAGTACCCAGACCACTTTTGATCCCAGTGCTGCAGAGAACCAAGCCATCCTAGCCAAGTTGCAAGAAGACTGACATTTTGGGCAAATTGGAAAGCGATGGATTGAGAGGCTCGAGTCTAAAGGGCTAGTAGTTATTGAACAACTGGGTAATGCTCTCTTAAGGCTGGAAATAGAGAGGAGTCATATTGATAATAATTTACAAACTCTCACATCTGAGAGAGTGAAATGTCAAGAATGCATAGTGATGCTTTATGTGGTAGTAAAGATGAAGACTAAGGAGGCACTAAAGGCCAAAATTTTGCAGAAAGGAGATGAGCCTTTGAGAAAATGGCTTCAAATCCTAGAATTCAAGATCAAGATGATCATCCAAGATGAAACAGGGTTGCAGCAAATAGATGTCAAGATCAAGGAGGAGTAGAACAAAGATTTTAAACTCCTTCAAGGTCTGCACATGGAATCACAGACAAGTAGTCAAGGCAAAGAAAGAAATGATTGGATTGGCTAATATGAAGAAATCATTTTACGATTATGTGTATAAGCTAGCATAATAGTCTTCCTCCCATTTGGACAAGGTGCCAGAGCTCCAATAGTTGAGTGGGTGCATTTTTAAAGCCATGGAAGAGCTGAAAGATCGAACAGATGCAATCAAGAGCCTATCCAAAGAACATTCCAAATGGATCATCAGATATACCAATGTCCATGTTAATAGACATGTAGAGCTCATCCAAGTCATTACAACTGTCACCACCTATAGGGCTAAATTAGACAAGGGGAAGAAAACCGAAGCTTAGATAGATTCCCTCTTGTGCTAAATTTTGATAGTATTGTAATGGATAAACTTTTGTTTATCATTTTTAGTTAGGGAAGTTGAACCGTTTCGGTTACCCCTTTTTGTAATGGTCCAACTCTGGAACTCTATATGTATTATTTCCAAAATCAATACAAAGGTCGGCTAAATTTTGGTGTGAAAGATAACATTTTGCTGAGTCAAATTTGTATGTCTGAATACCATTTCTTTAACTGCTCCACTACATTGCATTCATCTATCTATTAAATTTGAATGTTTCTTTGGAATTAGACCTACAGTTTGTGGTTGAACCAAAATTCTGTATTATGATTTGATACAGTTAATTAGGGGGAAATCTGGTGTTATTCTAAGTCTGGGAGATGTCCTTGTGAAATAGATTGATTCATTATCACTTTATCATTAAATCTTTAAGTCTTGCATCTGCATTTTCATTATCGGTTATTGCATTACCAGTTTTAAGAAGTCATATGATTGATGAAGTCTTGAAATTGGTTAAAGTTAGAATTGAAATTATCCTGCCTAAGCTATTTCTTGTCTAGGTTTAGCTTGGTTTACCTCTTCTGTTCTTGCATCAAGAACATACCCCTGTTAGAATAGGAAGGATCAATATTCATTGAAGATCATTTACTTAAGGGAGATGCACCTTTAAATTCAGAGGGAAATTAGTTGTTTAGTCATAATTTCCCAACTGTTGTATTCAATTGTTCTTAAATATTTGGGTATTCTAGAGTTAAAGTGAAAAAGAACAATCTGTTTACTGAAAGATTTTTGGTGACTCTACTAGGGAGATGAAAAATAATTATACCAGAAGAATACCATGAGGAAATATGGTGCTTCCCCATGAAAACATAATTCCTGTGCTCCAACCGAATCTTGGTTTCCAAGATGATCAAGAGGATCTCATTTCCTCACTGAATACATTTGTCTGAAAATATAGAAGAAACACTAAGTGTTAGAGTAATAGTCTATCGGGGTTACTAATTTAAATCATTATGATCTAATTAGTAACTTCCCTATTCACTCTAGTTTGCTTAAGCTAATCTTAGGTAGTTACTAATTCTGTTAGTTTCCCTTTTTTAGGGTTTCGACATCCTTTATAAGGATTGTCCGCTTTGTAATTCTTAAGGAGATTGTAATTCCATTATTGTTGTTAATAGAAAATCATTTCCTGCAACATGCTTTTTCAGTCTCTGGCCTATCGGCCGCCCTAGCTTTCTCTTTCTGTCTTCATTCTGTGTAACAGCTTTGCATGCAGGTGTTTCTTGGGTAGATTGATCTTCATCAATCTCAACATGGTATCAGAGCTTTCCTGCTGTCAGCTGTTCGGTCTTCGTTGAAGCACAGAAGCTTTCAGAGGCTTTTCCAGCTTTTCTCTCTGGTTCTAGGGGTCCTTGTTTTCAGAGCTGTTTGAGCCAAAACAGACTCCACCATTGCGTCCAGAAGGCCGGGAGAGTCAAAATCATATAAAATTTTGCCCATTTTGGGCACCGGGGCGTCTGGGAAAAATTTTCGGCCTCCTAAGGGCCGTACGGGCACGAATATCGAGGCCAAATTTAAAAAAAATCAAAAAAACCTTATGTTTTTAAGGTTTTTTGGTCTTTTGGCAGCGCGGATTGTGTATTTTTTTGGCGCCGCCACCGTGCCACCGCGGCCCGGCCCCGCCGGCAGTGCCCTCGGTGGCTCCTCCGGCCGCATAAGGTTTTCGCCGCTCCGCCGGCCCCTGCTCCTGCCGGCCCTACCACCACCGGTCCTCCGCCGCCTCTGCTATTCTCTGAAGCAGCTCTGCCGCCTGTTCACAGCGGCCCGCCTGATCTCGCCACTCCCTCTTGCAACGCGCTCCCCTACCGCCCGGCTTCCGCCCCGCCCGGCCTCCGCTCCGCTCCGCCGGCGGCGGTGTGTTCTTTAGCCCCTGCGGGCTCTCTACCCTAGCGGCAGGTCACATGACCGACCGAGGGCTCCAGTTAAGCCCCCGGCGCGTGCCATGCGCCCGGGGGCCCAAAATTTTTAGCCCCTGGGGCCTTATTGTAACCTTTTTGGGCATTTTGGGGGTACCTGGACATTTTTTTCTCTACAGGGAGCATACGGGGGTATTTGTCTGACTTCCATATACCGTCGGAAATCTCTTTTTGAGCACTTTCTGATGGTGGGGGTTAGAGGTTTTGGTTCCACCGTTTTGACAGCGATTTTTGCTGTTGAAGTCTGATGTCCTGTTTTGCCTTCCGGGAGCCATATCTGGCTCATCCGGACTCCTTTTTCGGCAAACGAGATATCGTCGGAAAGATGATTCTGTGTACTTTTCAGTGGCAGAGGTATTTCTTCTAGATTCTACTCC
>MU227509.1:600425-616181 GCA_018584345.1 Thuja plicata | reverse complement strand
TGTTAGAGTAATAGTCTATCGGGGTTACTAATTTAAATCATTATGATCTAATTAGTAACTTCCCTATTCACTCTAGTTTGCTTAAGCTAATCTTAGGTAGTTTCTAATTCTGTTAGTTTCCCTTTTTTAGGGTTTTGGCATCCTTTATAAGGATTGTCCGCTTTGTAATTCTTAAGGAGATTGTAATTCCATTATTGTTGTTAATAGAAAATCATTTCTTGCAACATGCTTTTTCAGTCTCTGGCCTATCGGCCGCCCTAGCTTTCTCTTTCTGTCTTCATTCTGTGTAACAGCTTTGCATGCAGGTGTTTCTTGGGTAGATTGATCTTCATCAATCTCAACACTAAGCACTATAGGAATTCCAGTCAAGTGCTAGAGCACGAAGAAGCTAGGACAGAAGCACTTGAAGAAGCCATTCAAAGGAGAAATCTGAGAAGGGCACTATTGGTGCTCAAAAATGCTGGACCATTTTTGGCCAACTGACAGGCACACAAGTGCCTCTGCAATTCTGGCTTGATTGAGCCAAGGTTGGTAGGCCTAAATTCACCATTTCCCTATATTGCAAAAATGCATGAACAAGAAAAATAATAATTCCTTCCAAAGGTGGTGAATCGTCCTTGGAGGAAAATTATATAATCTCCTAATAATTGTATTTTATGAAATCTAAACTAAAATTGAAATATCACTAAGATCTAATTGCTAATGTTTGTAAGGAAAGAAATCAAATTTAATATGCAAGCTACAAAATAGAACTAAATAACAATTACAAATGAAATGAGATTAGTGCCTAATGCAAAATTGAGAATAGAGTCAATTACTTTCAATCATACGTATAGGCAGAGACAGTTTTAAGGGAACTCACTCCTATAAATCAAGAATATCACCCTACAGGCTTCCGTTGAATCACAATTCAAAATAATTTATACAATTAATGCTATCAATTTTAACCCAAACTAAGAGGCCGATAGGAACAACAGTAGGTTCTCAAACCATACAGTTGCTATTCAAATTGCATGAATTAACTTTAAACAAATGAATCAAGGAATAGAACATAGTAGGACACCCTGTACACAGAGTATCTAAAAAACTAATTGAAGATAATAACTATATAACCTCAAAAAAGCATAAATAACTTATCTGACATTAGCATTTGAAAAATTGTATATTAAGTCTGAGTCTGTAGTTGCATGAGATTTTCCCAATTGTGTCGTGTCCCGAAAAAAATCCTTTTAGTTTTTCAAATGACTCAATATAAATATATTATTCAAAGCTTTCTTGTGAAAAGACGTACCTTTTCACAAAAACCTAATCCTAACAACTAACCCTAAAAATTACAAACTTAACCATATAAATGGTTTTACGGAAAAACATTTCCTGTATAACAAATTTAATCTATTACATTCTTCTGAGATGTGCATAATGATCTGCAAATCCAATTCGTGCACACAAATATTCAAAGTTAAATAATCATTCAATAAAATTAAAATTAACATCATTATATTTAATAATACATTATATTTAATAATGTTTTAAACTATCAATTTGATCCCAATGATTATTTAATTATTAATTATTAATATATATCAAATAAACATAAAATCACGATAAAATGTTTCGATAATTAACCATGAGTTGCCTACTTTTGATTATCGAACATAAACATTACATTAATAATATATCACCTAAAATATTAAATGGGAATATAACATTATATTTTAAATTCAAAATTCTACCATAATACATTTATCTTTTAAAAAATATCCTCTCAAACATAAGATAAAATAAATAATATGATAGAAATGCTCTAAAATATTTAGGGTAAAAAAGCTTCACAAATCACCTAAAATAGGGGAGCACGTATCCTAATATTTTAAAAGAATTCACATAGGGCAAGTATTAATTTTATTGCAAAATAACAACCCTAATGTTATAAATATTTCCAATATATAAAATAATCTTACAACCCTTTTATAAAAATGCATAAAGTTCTTTGCAATAAAATAATTTCACATTCCAAACAAAAAAAAAAAACCTAATATGCATAGATTGAAATGAAGGTGAAAGATAAAATAAAAGCATACACTTCAAATCAATTAATTAGTATTTCTTAAAATGAAAAAGTTACAAATAAAATAATCATTCATGCCCATTTTACCCTAATAACTTGATTTTTTTAAAAATTAAAAATACAATAGGGTAAAATCACAAGATTATATTTAGGTATTTGAAAATTAAAGATTAATATCAATAAAAAACATATCAAAACCTAAAAACATAGTAATCTTTTCTAATATGAATTTACTTTAATACACTTTTCCCTTTAATGTTTTTAGGGTACATTATAAATCAAAATCAAAAGCAATCACATAAGTAAAAACAATAATCTCGTGAAAATAAAATAAAAAAAAACTCTTTGAAACATATATACAAGAGAAAAAATAATACATTCATTTTCCTAATATATATTTAACCTAATAATTTATCCCTAAATAATCATTAATTTATTCCTTTATTTCTACTCATATTGTCAAGGAATACAATAGGTCAATTGGTTAGGGTAGGCTGGGTAGTTAGGATAGGAAAAAGGGTGGGTCGAGAGGTCGAGTGTTCAACTCCCCATCCCTACTCTTTTTCTTGAAATTAATTTGGTAAATAATATTCAAGCAAAGAATATTTCATATTTGAATTTTAACATTATTTTGGCAAGAAATACTCCCGCGTGAGAATTTTGTATTGATTTTTTACCTGCACATGAGAATATAAATAAATTAATTCCTCTTCCAAATCATCTTGAAGAATATAAATAGACTAACTGGTTAGAGGGTAGGAGGGTAGGTAGGTAGTAAAAAAGGTTGGCTTGAGAGGTCGAGGGTTCAACTCCCTCTCGCCACCTTTTTTACTTAACTACCTTGTTTATTATTTTTATAATTAATTTATTTCAAAATGTACATGCATTAAAATTATTGAAATAAAATAGTCAACAACCTATTTCATGAACATAAAATAACGACAAGAATTTATGCCTTTTTATTCATTTTAATTTTTAATATAGGGAAATTACATAAAAATGAAATTGAAGACTTCCCTGATGCTTTGTTTATTTAGAACCTGAAATTTTTGGTGTCAACAGTGGCTCTTATTGGGGATGTGCATTCATGCCTGGATGCAGCGAGATTCTAGTTATCTCTGGAAAAGCAGACCATAGTAAGAAAGAAACACGAGGCTTAAATAAAATAACTGAAATAATATACAAGTTAGAGAGTACTTCCTGTTTTACGAGAAAAAAGTGCTTCAAATACTGACCATGAGTTGGGAACTCTTGAATAACTTCATCTGTATCATATAAATAATATGAATTCTCTCCTACCTTTGAAACGACCACGTAAGGTCCTAGGCATAATGCCTCAAACTTACCGTGTTTTCCTTTATCCTGGTCTTTTGCATTCCATTTTAGTACCTAATCACCTCTTCTGAATGGCCTATCTGATGCTTTCTTTTCATGAAGGGTCTTAATCTGTCATTGTTGATAAAGATTCCTTTCTTGTGCTATTCTTCTCATCTCATCTAGTTCTGATAATTGTCTCAACCTGTCTTCCATAAAATTTACATCCTCAAGCTCTTCTTCTTGGATGAACCTGTAGACTGGCAGGAGATTGTTTAATGGTAACCTTGCTTGCTTCCCATAAACCAATTCATAAGGAGAAAAGCCTGTCAATATTTTCACTGTTACTCTGTCTGCCCATAAAGCTAGATTTAACTTTGAATCCCATGCCTTCTTGTTATTGCTCATCATTCTCTAGATGATCTTTAGTATATTCTTATTGCTTGATTCTGCTTGACCGTCCCCTTGTGGATGATACATGGATGAATATGATAGATTGATACCATATTTCTCACAAAATTCTAAAAATTCCTAAGATCTGAAACACATGTCGTTGTCACAAAGAATCTTGAAAGGTACTCCAAATCTGGTAAGTATGTTCTCTATCAAAAACTTGATAACCACCTTGCTTGTAGCATGTCTCGTAGGTATAGCTTCAACCCATTTCATAAAGTAGTCTATCGAAACCAATATCCATTTGTGACTTCCACTCGAAGCATCTGCAATTTCCCCAATGAAGTCTATTCCCCACATTTTGAAAGGTTTCTCAATTTGTAAAGGGATAAGGGGTAAGGAACCATTTTATTTTAGTTTTCCAGAGAACTTCTGACAAGATTCACACCTTTTGACATATTCATGACAATCCTTGAATACATGGGGCTAATAATACCCAGCTTTTAAGATCTTATGAGTTGTTGTCTTAGCCGAAAAATGACCACCACATACTCCATCATGTAACTCTTTTATAACTGACTTGGCTTGACAGATGTCTAGACAAAACAAAAGGATGCCATCATTGTTTTTCCAATATAGATCTCCTTGAATCAATACATACCTTGATTCTTGTAATTTTATAGTTCTTTTCTGATTGTCACTTAAACCTTCTTTACATTTGACATGCTTTAAGAAGTAAACTATGTTTGTGTACCATGGAAAATGCTCGATGCTAGTTCCTGAGTTCTCCAAGTCCACTTGGTTTATTTGGGTTGCATCCAAATTTGATTCTGCCATGAGTTTAGCCAACCCTTGACCTCTTACTAACTTAGTGATTTGTATTTCAATATCAAACTCCTGAACTTGATTGATCCATCTACATCTTCTACATGTGACTTCTGATTGCCTCAAAATGTCCTTAGTTGCTGCATTAGGTACATATGCCACAATCTTAGCTCCAACCAGATAAGGCCTGAATGGCTTTACTGCTTTTACAAATGCATAAGATTGTTTCTCATGTATATCATAGTTTAACTCAAAAGCTTGTAAAGTCTTACTGAAGAAGGCTATCGGTTGCTCATGTCTTTCATCATTTTTCTGTAATAGGACAGCTGCGATGATTTGAAAGGAAGCAAAAGATAATAGTTGAAAAGGTTTTGAGAAATTAGGGGATCTCAAAACTATAGCTTCCTTGATTGCTTTCTTAATGTTAGAAAAAGTCTCTAAGGCCTCATCTGTCCATTTTAGAACTGCACTCTTCTTTAACATCTTTGCAATGGGTTTAACAATTTCTAAAAAATTTGAGACAAACCTTCTCACAAAGTTGATTTGTCCAAAGAAAGACTGAATCCCCTTAACATTTTTAGGAATCTAAGTCTTATTAATTGCTTCAATTCTTTCTGGATCTATCTTCACTCCATCTCTCGATATGATATGTCCAAGAAGCTTACCTTCAGTTACCCCAAAATGACATTTCTTCAGGTTTAAGGATATCCCATACTCAAGGGCTCTTTTGAAGATTTGTTCTAAATTCTTGCAATGGTCTTCTTCCCTTTTGGAATAAGCCGTGATGTCATCTTGATATATTTCCATAATAACATCAATGAAATCCTCAAAAGCCACATCCATGGCTTTCTAAAATGTAGCCCTAACATTCGTAATTCCAAATGGAATCCTTGCATAAACGTATGTACCCCATGGTGTAGTGAATGCCATTTTATATTGTTCTTCCTCTTTCACCTTCACCTGATTATACTTAGAGAACCCATCCATCATGGATAACAGTTCATTCCCAGTGATATTTTGTAATAATGCTTCCATGTTAGGTAATGCATAATTGTCTTTCAATGAAGATATGTTCAAGTTCCTGAAATCTACACAAAGTTTGATATCTCCATTTTTCTTCCTAACAGGTACCAGATTTGAAACCCAAGGAGAGTTCCTAATTGGCTTTATGATGCCAACATCTCTCATCTTTATTAGCTCCTCCTTCATCTTAGGAGCCAAAGTTAGATTTATGGGTCTTTGCCTTTGTCTAAAGGGCTTTGCATTTGATCTTAGGGGTATCTCACGTTGGAATAAGTCCTCCCTATATGATTTGAGTTCATCATAAGACTAGGAAAATACATGTCTATACTTTCTAAGCAAGCCAATAATCCCTGATCTGATTTTTGGAGTCAGTTTCTTACCAATAAGGGCCTTTTTGGGAGTATGTTCGTTTCCCAGATTTATCTTTTCTACTTCCTTTATAGAAGTTTGTTCTGTCTTGATTTCATTCTTAGAGTCTTTATTATCAAACATTCTTTCTAATGCTACAAGCCCCTTTGGGATTTTATTAGTCTTAAGGTGAATCACTTCTTTCCCAAATAAAGTCTCTTTTACTTCTACTGTTTCAACATAAGCATTCAAATCAATAGACTGATCTTCATACCTTTCTTCACATGCAAGGAATTTTATGACATCTCTATCATATTCAAAAACTTGCCAATTTTGAATGTTATCAGGCACTGTTGGTCTTGATTTGGTCTCAACCTGTATAATATCCTCACAAGGAAAATCATTTTTCCTAACTGCTCGGTTAGCCATAAAATCTGCAAGAATATTTTCAGACCTATCTATCCAATTTATTAAAAAAGCATCAAAGCACTCTATGGAATCCCAAACTTCATTCTTGTATTTTTAGATTTTTATTTCTAGTAACAAATTTACCCCTAACTTGAGATACAACTAATTCAGAATCCCCATAAATAGAAATAAGTTTAATACCATGCTTACTTGCTATTTTTAGGCCTAGTAAGAGTGCTTCATACTTTGCAGTATTGTTAGTACACTCAAAAGCTAAAAAAAAGAATATTTGAAGGATTTCCCACTTGGGGATACAAACACTATACCTGCTCCATTACCACTTTTGCTACATGATCCATCAAAAAACATTTTCCTAATGCCAACACTATTTTCTTTAGCATGTAACTCAATAGGATTAGTATTTTCAACAACATTTTTATGAATACTTACTTGGAAATTGTCTATATATGTGTGGCAAAAGTATGTAACATGACTTGGGTCAATTTCCTCGATGATATAAGTAGATCTTTCTTCCCTATCAATCCTCATAATTCTGTTATTAACTGGAATAGAAGAATAAGATAAATCTAATTGGACATTACCACCTACCAAGTTAGACCATTGTCTAGATAAAAAAATTCCATAACTAGGTGGTACTTCTACAATAGTGATATCAATATTATAAGATTTTTCAGGACAAGAAGGAAACTTGAATTCAACATTTTTCATTATTCCAATAACTAGGATAGATCTATTATCCATATCATAGCACTTTCCATTATTAGTATCTACATTCATCCCTAATTCCTTCATAACTCCATGAGGCATGATATTAACTACTGCTCCAGAGTCTAACATGCAATTTCTTATTAGTTTATTGTTTATTAACAAAGTCAAAAAGAAATGGTCCACTTTAGTAGTATCCTCATTTATAGATGTTCATAGATAAATAACTGGTAACTCTTCATTATCTTTTTGTTCTTTGGAATCCCTTTTAACAACATCATGTATTATTTTGAGTGTTTCATTCCTGCAATCAGTTAATTTCATCATTTCCATTAGAGGGACAAAACGTTTTACCTGAGACAATGCTTGAGACATAAATGAAATGCAGTTAGAAATTTGCTTACCATTACTTTGATTGTCCATTGGTTTGCTTATCTTTAGTGTTGAATCAACTTGCCTTTTAGGGAGTTCCACTTTTCCATTCTTTGCATCACTACTCCTGTTTGAAGATTTCAATATTCCCACTGTTTGTTCATGGTTTGAGTTTATAGCTCTGTTCCTTAAATGATAGTTGCTATAGACCTTTTCCAATGCTACCACAGTATATGCTTCTCTCTCTGCTCTAGTTGACCTTCTTATTTCTGGATTCTCATCATTATCTGAAAATATTTGTTGCTCTTGATAATATCCCAACTTCCTATGATCCTCATTTGGCATACAATCTTCTTCAGAATCATCACTATCTACTGCCCAAAATGGGTTGGATAACGTTGCATTTATCATGGGTTGATCCTCATCTCTCTGATTATCTTCTTCTAAACTTTTGTGAGCTAGTAGACATCCCTCCTGTGAATGTGGTAACTTGCATACATCGTACCAAAGTTCACCTTTTATGAAGTGATTATTTCTCTTAAGTGGGTCAGGAGTTTCCATCTGCTTTTTCAAAGGTTTTCCATCTTTCCAATCAGTATGATAAGGCATGTCTTGCAACCTGTATCGATCATTTTTGTTGAAATTTCTATCACTTCTATTTACCTGAGCATGACCCTTATTTATTTGTAAGTTTTTTACCATCCCCATATTTCATCTATTTTGTCCTTATCCTCATTCTGTCTTGGGACTGCAGGGTTGAAAAGTTTAGGGTCACTTCTCTTATCTGTTCTCCCAGTAGCTATCTTACTGTTTTTAATAGTTAATGCAATTTTAAATGCCTTTGGTAATGTTGTTGGGTTATGATACCTTATTTCATAATTTATCTTAACATCAAAAGTTGCCATGTAGAAAGATATTAAAAATGGATCCAGAGGGCGAATATCTTTAGGAATATTATTTAATACTTTGTTGAACCTTTTGTTAAAGTCCTTCACTGTCTCATTTATATTATTTTTTATACTTGTTAACTCATGAGAAGCAAAAGTTGGATCCCTATATTCAGCGAATTCTTCTAAAAATTGATCGACAAAACTTTGCCAACAATTAATAGATCCATCAGGTAAATTTCTATACCATTCGTCTGCACTATCTTTAAGAGACTGCATAAATGACTTCATAAGCACATCTTCGTAAGTTATTTCAAATTTGTATACAATATTTTTAACACTGATAACATGTTGTTCTGCTAATTGAACTCCGTCACCATTAAATTTGGGAATGGCAGACTTTAATTCCTTTGGTATCGGATTAGGAGAACACATAATATTTGAAAAATCTAACTGCCTATATCTGTCATTAACCATTTGGAATATGACATCACTCAGATTTCTAATCTGATCATTATTCTGAAAACTCTGTTTTTGAGAAATAGGGTTACCTCTTTGATTTTGACCTCCTTGATTAGCATTTTGGTATGTATGAGGTTGCATCATACCTCTGAGTTACTGACGTTGCTGCTGTCCAGAATATCCAAACAGCTGGTTGCTTAACTGTTGCGTGTGACCACCATTTTGTTGATTCCAGTAATTCATATCATCGTCCATGCTGTTATTATTCTGATAATGATTAAATTTCTGATCATGATATCTGTGATTTTGGTTTTGATGCTGCACATTTTGCTGCTGATTATTGTTCCGATTATCATGTGCCATATTTAGGTTATTATGCCACACATCATTTTTATCTGATATGTCATACCCATTCTGCCTATCCTGCTGGATTGGACGATAATGATTATAGATTTTAATGTGGTCTCCATGCTCTTGTTGCGTAGTAATCCCAAAGCATTTCTTTTGCAAAAAATTCTGATTACCAGAATCATTATTTATATCTCGTGTAATATTTCTGCTCTACGCATGATCTCCAGAAGGTTGTGCATCAAAATGATTACGCTCTCCATAATAATGATTCATTTTGTATCCCTGAGCTTCTACATGATTGTTATTTGCCCTATGCATAATAATTCCAGGGTGAATGGGGTGACATTCTAGACATCTATGTATCTCTTCTAACACTCCTCCCACAGCTGTTGCACAACACAATTCTTTCACTCATTGTTATATTGTTGACTATATTGATGCGCACGTTCATCATAATGCTGGTCATGATGCTGGATATTGCATTCCATGGGCCTACACGATATAGTCCAAGGTCCTATGATGCACGTGGGTGGGATTTTGACTAGGCATATTATCATAGTCAAAGCCGTTTGTTTCTTTGTATGGTTGCGCCTTGTCTTCTAGTGGCTGCACAACTCCTCTTTGCTGAATGTGGAGCTTTCTTTGGGTGGAATTTTGTGCTGCCTTTTGTTGAATGTTGTGGTGACTCATGGCATTTCTAGGGTTTTGTGCACTTCTACAGGTTCCACCATACTCCTGTGTGGTTCCACTTTGGTGTTGTGTGTTGATTAAACACACTTTACCACCTTTTCTTGGCTGTACATCAAAGTTTTTGTATTGATGTTGCGCGGTTTTTTCTTACTGAGTGTGGCAACTCCACATATGATCATGTGTATTATATTTTTGTAGGGGATTGTAATAATCTCCATTATCCTGCATCGGAACTCCACAAGGCTGTGTACAATCATTTTGACATTTTGCATGGTTTTTGTATTACCCGTGATCAATATCATGCTGCATAGACACATTACTATGTTGTTGCACATGGTTTCTACATTGTTGCGCAATATATGTTTTTGTCTGTAAGTCATGCCTTTGGCCCTGCATGAGAGTTAGATAGTCCTCACCATCTTGTGCATGCTGCTACATAATCTCTCCATGGTTAGTGTGGTGATTATCATGCTGCATGCCCCTATCCTACGCATTATCTTTTCCTTCATTGTGTGTCATTTTATAACACTGTGGATGGCCGTTCCAATTTTCTTATTGCCATTCATTTTGATAGCCCGTAGCCTTTAAGTTTAGGTTATCATGATGTTGACTTATATCTATTTTTCCACGCATGTTATTTTCAATTGCGTATAATGCTGATCAATAGTATTTTGGCAACGCCTTTTATCACTTAAATAATTTCCCTCATTACTATTCTGATATATAATATTATTGTTGCCATTATCAAACAATGGATTATAATAACTATTGTTTGTGAAGCATTCAACATCCTTCCTATGCGGAGGTGTATACTTTTCAATCTTATCATTTTGGTTTATTTCTTCATTCACTTCTGTAACTTTGGGGCTATTATGCAGTGATATTATTGTAGTATGAGGAAAATCTTCAACCTGCAATCACTTACAAACATGAAATCATTAGCGGATTAGCACATGAAATTCAAGTGAAATGAAAGCAAGCAAGAAAACATAAAAAGTATCCTCATATCATCAGATAGAGAGGAAACAAGTTACACCCAAGAGGCTTGTTTGATTTGCTCTCTTATGGGAATGTGAATGTGCTCTCTCAAACACAAATGCAATGGATCTCCAAGTGGATTGACCATGATCAATGCAAGATTAGATGAAGAGAGAAGGATTCAAGAGCTAGTATGGAGTGACTAGTCTCAAACTTCTCCCAATGATTAAACTACTATGATTAGAATGCAAGAAACTATGATTTATTTTAGCCAAAAAGAAACCTAGCATGTGATTTCTAAGTGATTTAAGCATGGAAAGCATAAACACTAGAAACTAAGAACATAAGCATGAAAATAACTATGAATTCTAAAGCACTTCTAGCATAATAACAATGCACAATGAGAGATGAAAATATGAGAGGAGAAGGCCTCTATTTATAGAGTTTTTGGAGAGAGGAAGAGGCTTGGATGAAGTGGCACATATGTGTAATCCACATAAGAGCCACATAGGAGACACATAGACTTGAAAAGATGGCCAATTTTGAGTCAAAATTGGCATTTAATATTGAGTAGCTCAATATTTCAAAAGGGGAGACAAAATTGTAAGAAGGAATTAAAGAGGAATGGGTGCTCATTTTGGAGAGACTTTCCCCATGTGGGTGAGCATTCCATTAGCCTTAAAAAGGTTAGGAATAACCCATTAAGCATGGTTAAAGGATAGTTAGGTGGGGAAGTATACTTAGGAAATGAGGTGATTGGAATATGGTAGGAATAGGGTAGGCTTTAGGGTAGGATTAATAGGTTCCTAGCTAGGGTTTTAGGGTATTATTCAAATCAAGTTTGAATAAATTATGGTTTAGAAGAATTAGGAAAATGGAGGATTTAATAAATCTAAATTTATTAAAAGGGGAATTTCATGAGACAAATGTATTTAAATGAAATACATTAGAATAGTATTTAAACTATTGATAAATGAAACAATTTAATTGATTGAATTAAATAGTTAGAGGAATAAGAGGGAAAATAATATTAATATTTTTGGATGTCTACATTTTGCCCCTCTTTGACGTGGCATCGCAAGTGACGTTTCGTCAAAGACAAGAAAATGAGTTGCCCCAGAGGAAGAGGGTTTCTAGGAGTCATGCTGAAGCAACGATGGTATGGGGTTGTGCCCCCTTGAAAAAAGAACACAACAAAGACAATGTTGTGAGATTTTCTTGAAAAAAGGATGCAACAGGAAGGAGGAAGGGAGAGGAGGTAATAAATAGAAGCCTTCTGAAATGCAATTAAGAATGTAGCTAAGAATGTAAATGCAGCTAAATGAGCATTGGGATCCATTTGTGTGAAAAATATGGAGAGCACATCCGATTTTGATATTGCAATAGGAGGTATGCATTAGGTGTTAGAAAACACAGATGACAAGATTCCTTTGCATGGACTAGACTCTCAAACAAAAGCACACTACAAAAAATGCATGTATCAGTAGCGACCAGTCACAACGCACCAAGATATAGCAGATTGAGGTAGTGGTGAGTAGTTTTTAACTGACACAAAAAGATAAAATCAATAAAGAAGGTCTCATGACCAAGCAGTCATTCGGTCCAAAGTTCTTACTATGAAAAAGGTTGATGTGATGAAGGATTTGATAAGCTGACACCGGAAGGATGCATCCTGATGGTCAAAGATTGGATTTGATGTGATAAAAGATATTCGCTGGCAAAAGTTGTGAACAGGATGGAGAGCAAGGACAGTCGGTCACAAAATTGATTTGGTGAAAAATAGTGTCGCAGGCACATGAGTCAAAGCAGTGTTGAAAATGAAGACCTGGAATGAACCGGAAATAACGAAGTGTTTATTGTATGATTTTTGAGAATATTTGATGTTTTCGGAATTTTTTGAATTTTTTTGGATTTTTCAGGATTTTTAAATGTTTTTGAGATTTTATGCGTATTCAAGCTGTACAAAAGGATAATAGATACAAAGATATATAGGGGGGAAAACGGGGGTGGGAAATTTTTTTTTGGGGAAAACGGGGGCTATAAGAGGGGCTCGGGTGGTTAAAGAAGGTCATTTGTGAATAGTGAATAGTGAAATTTGAGCTCTGGAGTGAAAAGGTGGCTGACGAGAGGATGAAGGGGCAACTAGGAGAGCGCGTGTAGACACATGGGAGGCCTACCGAGTGATCGGTACCGGTGAGTTAGCTATCTGAGACCTCACATTTATTTCTAGTGAAGTTATTTAATGCTTTGGGGGGTAGATGGGGCATTAATGAGGGGAGTTTTGAATTTTAGACCGAAGACGCCAGTTCTTAAACTAGCGTCTGTGAGGACGCCGATCCCTGGATCGATGTCTTTGCAGAAGTCGATCTCTGGATCAGTGTCTCTAGAGGTGACGGTGTCAAACAGGCATCTTTCAAGATGCCAGACCCAGACCCACATCTTCGAAGATGATTGTTTGCTAGAAAGGACGTCGGAGATGCCGGTGTATGAACTGACATTTTTGGCTGAACTGGCGTCTGCGCCCAAAAGGGAAAACACCGAGAGGGAGGGAAATGGGGAGACCTGGCGGGGGCTGGGGATGGGTCGGCATAAGACCTAGGGACAAGATGCCCCACTTTGGGAAGGGTTAGACTAGGACTAGAAGAAAAGGTGACTGACATGGTGGATTTTGGAAATTCTTGTAGTAGCAGTTCCCACCATTGGGATCGCGAGAGCATTGACCTCCTACCATGGAGTTGGAGTCGCAGCTTATGGATGATGACTAGGGGTTATTAGCTATATTTGGGTTGGACTATGTGCCCCATTGGCCTTGGATATGGGTGCACAATGGGATGATGACCGCGTTGATCGAGTGGTGGCATAGTGACACCACCACCTTTCACTTGCTTACTGGAGAGGCGACCATCACTCTAGAGGACATCTGGCAAATTTTGTGGATACCTATCCAAGGGGTGATTCCTCAGTACCAATTGGAGGATAGTGACCACTATATGGAGATTTCTTTTAGGTAGCTGATGAGGTAGATTCTGACATACTGGACCTGGATGCCCTGGCAGCCAGCAGTTGACAGGAGATTGAGGCGGATAGCTCTTTACCTGGCGGGGTTGATCAGGGGATGTACGTTAGCTGATCTGGTGAGACATGGTTTTGGCATGGGATGGTCATGGGCGCTAACATAGATGCTGGAGGAGGGGACCTCTTATTGCTAAGGGTATGTTGTCCTAGGATAGCTATAACATGATCTACACATGGCTGCGTACCATGAGGCACGCAACATGGGTACCAGGGTGACCTTGATGTTAGTGTGGGCTTGGGAGTAAATTGCAGTGTTTTGACCTATGAGAGTTAGGGAGTCATGATAGCCTGGGGAGACCTATGCCTGCAGATACAAACTTCCCTTGAGATACACTTTCGTTGGCCAGACTGGATATTGGCTGTGACTTTTAGACGAGGTACAGGTTTTCTGCTGGACCCCATACAAGCTATGCGAGCCATGGGGGCTATGGATTGGATGGCAGGAGTGGAGGACAGGTTTGAGGACTTCCTATACCTTTCATACGTTCAGACAAATTGCTTTCTACTGGGGAAGACCATCCACTAGATAGAGAGGATTAGACCATCGAGGGTCATGCAACAGTTTGGGCTACAACAGGGAGTGGTGGCAGAGGATGCCTTACATCCTCATGTCACCAGGGAGGTAGGGACATGGGGGAGGTATACAAATGCTCTCATAGTGAGGGCATCCTAGAGGGACATGGTACAGATCAACTTTGTGGCACGGCCAGACATCACAGATGCAGGGATGACCCCAGAGTACGCAGCATGGTGGGCTGCACACACACTAGTGAGACTGATGGACCTAGCTCAGGTGGCTGCTCATGAGCAGCTGACAGGAGACCTAGATGTGGACAATGGGACATATATCAGGGATGCCCCAGAGACCTTGTCAGCAGGTCAGAGGAGGAGGCCACAGAGATGGGTGAGACCTCAGATAGAGGCACAGGTACTGGTAGGGGAGGATCAGGGGCCACAGGGCCCCCCACCAACATAGGTACAAGTGCAACCACATGCATAGGCATAGGCACCACTAGTGCCACCATAGGTACAGGGGCCACAAGGACCACCCATAGGATATGTGGCACATGAGACCTATGATACTGTCATCGCAGAGTGACATAGTCTTTAGATAGAGTGCATGAGATTTCGAGGTTTACTAGACATGGCGGTGGTATTTGACATGATTCTGCACACAGAGATTGCCCGGATACAGGGGTTATTGACTGCAGAGACAACACAGGCTAATAGGGCAGAGGGTGCATTGGACACCTTATAGGGCTGGGTGGACTCAGGAGATTTTTCTATGCTGGATTTGATGCAGGATGCTGGAGAGCTACGTACCGAGATAGGTACTCTTACAAGCCAGTTGGATACACTGACCCTGCAGATGGAGCAGGCTACCGAGTAGATTTTAGAATTGACCTCAGAGAGGGATGTAGTACTATGATGAGCAGAGGTGTACAGGACTGAGTATGACATTTCTAGACAAGCAACTATAGTAGGTGGGGTTGGGCAGGTGGTGGCCGAGGTGTTCGCAACTCATAGAGATGCAAACAGGGCAGGCATGGAGGCATCCCATTAAAGAGAATTATACCATCAGCTAGTTCCCGAGGGATAGAGATGAGACTACTCAGAGAGGTCACATTCTCAGAGCATAGTGCAGACTTTGACATCGCAGGGATCAGTGGGGATGCCACCACGTCCACCACCAGGACAGGGAGGTGGGTCATCACATCCACCAGTATGATTCGTCAGAGGATCAGATGAGACACAGTTTTGCATTTTTGAGATTATACATGTATATTGGCACCGAGGTGCACTTGATGTATTTTATTGACAGACATTGATATATAT
>MU227509.1:578566-590550 GCA_018584345.1 Thuja plicata | reverse complement strand
ATATGTAACAATAATAGAAACATTCATGAAAATAGATAACACATGAAACAAGATATGATATCACAGAAAACTCCTGTTAAGGAAGTAAAAACTATGGTGGGGATTGTTACCCACAAAACTTCACTATCTGCAGATAAGAAGGAGCCGGTTAAGGCTTACATTTGGTCACTTCTGATGACCTACCCTATTAGGAGTATTATAGTGGAGACCTATTAAGATCTACTTCATTTGAAGCTTTAGAAACACTATTAAGTGTGCACTCTGTTAAGAGATTTGGAAAGAACAGTTAAGTCCACCTATAAAAGGATTTTAGATGTGATGCACTTTTTAGAATGCAACTACATAAGCCTTTGATATGATGATAAATGCAATCTTTAATTTCTAATAACAGATCCTATAAAGCTTCATACATATAAGTAATCATCCTTCCATGATTGAATAATACCTTTATCTGCTCGTCGGTAGCCTCTGTGTGTTCTTGAAAACTGATGTACTATGTTTCTGATCTTTGCATGAATTCTGCCTTCTGCTCCTTAGATGCTCTTCATGGCTATCATTCATAAAGAATTCATGTACTCATAATTGAGTATGAACATCTATTTATACAAATTTAGGTTCAATTCTTGATTCATGCAGTGCAAGTTAACTCTTGATCCAAGGTTTACAACTTGACCTTGATCTTTAGTTAGATATGCTTTAGATCCGTTAGGATGCTTTAAAGCATTTACATAAAGCTTGCATGACCATCAAATTTTGATTTAAAAAAAAACAAAACTCTATAAATAGAATTACATTGCTTTAATCATCGTGTAAAACTTAGATCCACAATTTGCGGGTTCTTGATCTGTCTGTCGGTTTTGATGGTCAGTTTTCTTGATCGTTGGTGTTCCTTTCTTGAACTGGTCGTCGGGTATGCCTTTTCTATTTCTATCGGGTTAGTTCTAAAAACTGTGTCACCGATAATGCTTGTGGTCACCGGTGATGCTTGTGATCACTGGTGATGCTTGTCACTTTTATACTTAGCATTTTCTCAAAATCTTTGTTCTGTCGGGTATGCTTGCATTTCACTGGTACTGCTTGTGGTTCATCGGTAATGCTTGCTGTCTATGTTTTTCAGTGAGTATACTAATGGAAAAATAATGTCATCACTTTTCATCTAGGAGATCCAGCTGTGTGATTCATGCTACCAGGTAATCTTAATCATCAATCAGGCCTCTTAGTGATACTCGGAGGGAGGGTAGTTCAACCTCAATTGGTAAGACTGCTTCAGCACCATAGACTAGGGAGTAGTGCTAGTAGGAGTACGGTAGGAGGTGTGATATTCCCAGAGGGAAGGATTGATCTAGAGATGCCAGTCATAACCAGTATCATTGACAACTTTCTTGAGGATTTTGAGGATGGTTTTATTAGTTGCCTCAGCTTGGTCGTTACCTTGTGGGAAATAGGGATTGGAGAAATGGTGATAGATATGGAGGCGAGAATAGAGGTCACTGACGTGTTGATTTTAAAATGGTGTGCTGTGATCTGTGAAGATGGTGGAGGGTATGCCGAAGTGGCAAATGATGTGATAGAGGATGAATTTGGATATCTGGACACTAGTAGTGAGTGTGAACGAAATTGCTTCGACCCACTTTGTAAAGTACTCTGTAGCTATGCTTATTTACTTGTGGCCTTCATAAGAGAGGGGAGTAATCTTACCAATGAGGTCAAAACCCCAACAAGAGAAGGGCCAAGGAGGTGCAATAGGTTTGAGGTCCCGAGCAGGAGCATGGATCAAATTAGCATGTTGTTGACAAGGTAGGCACTTTTTGATGAGCTCACAAGCATCATGTTCCATTGTAGGCCAATAGTACCCTGTACATAGAAGTTTCTTGGCTAGGACCATGCCACTCATGTGGGCACCACAGATTCTAGCATGTACCTCTTGTAAAGCCTGGGTGGCTTCATTTTCATCTAAACATCTAGAGAGTATGTTGTGATAGCCTCAACGATAAAGTGTATTGGCTACGAGGATGTAATGGGATGCTCTGCGGATAAAGTTTTGGCATTGGTTTGCAGTGAGATGAGGAGATATGATACCATTTTTTAGGTAAGCTTGGATATCATGGTACCACAGGGACTAGGGACCAACCAAGACACATACATGATTCAATTCATCGTTCTCATAAGCGGGAGCATGTAGTTGCTCAACTAAGAATTCATATTGCGTAGACTCGTGAGGAATCTCGAGAAGGGAGCCAATTGTGGCCATTGCATTAGCAGATTTATTCTGCAAGTGTGCTACTTGTGTTATCTATAAGTGGAGGAAGTGTTCTTTCAGCTTGTCAACCATCTTCTTATATGGCATCAATTTGTCATCTTTGGTTTGATACTCATACAAAACTTATTTGATGATGAGTTGGGAGTCACCAAAGACCTAGATATTTGTAATGTTCCATTCTATGGCCATGCGAAGTCCTACAATTAGTGCTTCATATTCTGCAATGTTGTTTGTGCAGGGAAATCCCAATTTGAATGACATAGGGATGTAGTCACCTTGAGGTGTGACAAAAAGTATTCTTGCCCCCGCACCATGAGCTATGTAGGACCCATCAAAGTAGAGTTGCCAAGTTGGTTATTCTTCTATCATGTACAAATGCTCATCTGGAAATTCTATGACCAAAGGATATGAATCTACCAATGGTGCTTCAGCTAGCTAATCGACAATGACTTGCCCTTAATGGCTTTTCTGTCAACATACTGAATATCAAATTCACTTAGCAACATAACCCATTTTGCCATTCGACCTGTAAGTGTAGTCTTGGAGAGTAGGTACTTGAGAGGATCCACCTTTGAAATGAGCTTGGTTGTGTGACTAAGCATGTAGTGGTGAAGTTTTTGAGTGGTGAAGACCACTACTAGACATGCTTTTCCCATAGGAGAATAATTGAGCTCATAACCCACTAAGGTTTGACTGATATAATAAATAGCTCTTTCTTTGCCTTCGTAAACCAATTGAGCAAGGAGTGCCCCCAGTGCTATGGTAGTAGTAGAAATGTATAGGATGAGTGGTTGACCAGGTACAGGTGGTACCAAGATGGGTGGATTAGCTAAGTATTCTTTGATATTGTCAAAACTCTTCTGACATTGAGGATCCCACTTAAATGTGTTGTCTTTTTGTAGGAGATGAGTGAATGGTTGGCGCTTGTCTGCTAGTTGAGAGATGAAATGATGCATAGATTGTAGCTTTGCTTGGAGGATGCATAGCTATCAGAGTGTTTTTGGTGGAGGCAACTCTATGATAGCTTATACTTTCTTTGGATCGATTTCAATACCTCATCTGGATACAATAAACCCTAGGAGTTTGCCTGATTTGACTCCAAAGACACATTTCTTAGGATTGAGAATTAAGTACCAGTGTCCAATTTTGTCAAAGACGCAATCCAAAACATTTAGGTGATCTTCCCTTTTTACTAAATTTTCCAAGATATCGTCCACATAGTCTTCAAGGATCTTGTGAATCATGTCATGAAAAATGATGGTCATGGCTCTTTGATAGGTTGCCCCAGCGTTCTTTAAGCCAAAAGGCATCATGTTATAGTAGAAGGTTCCCTAAGGGGTTGTGAATGCTATCTTATGCTGATATTCTTCTACAATGCAGATCTGATTATATCTAGAAAAGCCATCCATGAGTGACAACATCTCATGTCCTGCTATGAGATCCACAATTATGTCTATGTTTGGCATGGGGAAATTGTCCTTGGGACATGCCTTATTGAGATCTCTGAAATATGTACATATCTTGATTGATTTATTAGGCTTAGAGATGGGTACCATATTAGAGATCTAGTCAGAATAGTCAATGGGGTAGATGATATTGGCTTGGAGTAATTTTTATAGCTCTGCTTCGACAAGTAGTGCCACTTTAGGGTGCATTTTTCTGAGCTTTTGCTTGACAGGTTTGATGTTCGGGTCCACTGCTAGATGGTGAACCACCAAGTTGGGATCTAACCCCAACATGTGGGAGTAAGACCATGCAAACTTGTTGATCGATTCCTTTAATAAAGTGACAAGATCACTTTCTTCTGCTTCAGTCAGAGATGCTACTATGTATGTGATGGCGGGATTTTCTTTGGTACCTAGGTTGACAGGTTTTGCTTCTTCAATGAGAATTGATGACTATTATGGCCTGTAATCTCAGATAAGAGGAAGAGGAGAATCTTCATCCTCTAGCACCTCAGAGAGGTTTTCACTAGGGGATACGCCCTTTTTTTTTTAATTTTTTATGATCAAATAGTGTCCTAGAGGGGTTTTTGCTAGGGGATTGATTTTTCTCTTTTTTGTTTTCTGTGTTATTTTTGCGGCTAAAGTTCTCCTCTTCTCCAAATTATGCCTTTGGGTCCAGATTATAGACATATGCTGAGTCTTTCCCCCAGTCACTGCTTTTCTCAATTGCTCCCATAAAGCTTAGGAGCATGTCCTCACTTTGGAACTTGTCAACGTGTATGACACTTGGTTGGTCCCAGTCTATGAGTTCAGGATGGTGGAGGGGAAGGTCAATGAAGAGGATGGAAATTTTTTGTAGGACAACATTTCCCTGGAAGGTTTCATCATCAAAAACATCATCATAAGCTCTCACAAATTTCTCTTCTGGGATATCTTCAATGTCAGTGATTTCGCCCAGGGATGGACAAGAGGAATAGTTGATGAGCTTGTTGGTGCCCCCATTTGTTTCAGAGCCCATGCCAAAGCCTAGGTGATTTTCTAGTTAGGTAGGTATAATAGGATCTTTCATTCCTTTCTCTTCATAAACAAGGCCACCTCCTTGGTAATTCCATTTTTCTGTCACTAGTTTGTGCGTTGTGGGGTACTTATCTTTGAAGTAATTGAGGCGACTTGTGTCCTTGGGTGGTGGATCTTTATATAGCCATTGGTTGATGTTTGGTGCCATTTCCTAGCCAGTCAAAGTACCTTTTGATATAAAATTGGTAGAACCAAATTGTAGTGCCTTGGTTGTCTCTGATTCTATTTTGCTTATATTAGGTTGGTGGACTTGAGTGTGAGGATCAATTGGCAGTGCTCCAACTGTGAAGGCATCAGATAAAGTGTACTCACCACAACCTTTGTTGTTGATCTTGACCATGGACAAGGTGGAGGAGAGGATTGTTTCTGGGTCTGAATGGGTTTGAGATGAGCTGGTGATAGAGGTTCCAATATCAATCCTGGGACAGTGATTGGAATGTGGAAAGTATGTCTCTAATGCATTGCAGTATGCAAAGGGCTTGGGATCTACATGGATGGTGATCTTAGTGAATTTATATGGGAATTTGATGCATTGATGGTAGGTGGATGGGATGGCTTGCATAAAATGAATCCATGGGCGTCCAAGGAGGATGTTGAAGGGAAGGTCAAGATCAACAACATGACATAATGTATCCTGGATAACTGGGCTCACTTGAATGGGAAATGATATTGTGCCTTTAGAAGTACGCTCTAGATTGTCATATGCTTTTATTGTGATGACATCATTTTTTATATCGGCCTTAATGCAACCCAACTATTTTATGAATTTTAGAGTACACAGATTTAGGGCCGATCCATTATCTATCATGACCCATTTGATGGAAAAATCTTTAACTATGAAAACGATACAGAGTGAGAGATTATGATCAGTTTCTTTGGAGGGTACGTCTGTTGGTCTAAAGGAGACCCCACAAGATGCAGATAGGTGTTCGACAAGGTTTTGGAATTCAGTGAGATTGATGTCACTGGGAACACAAGATTCTTGCAAGGCTTTATTGAGGATCTCTTGATAAGTGGGTGATGTGTGGAGAAGATCCAGGATGGAAATTTGTGCTGGCGTATTCCCTAGGTGTTCCAAAATGTTGTATTGGGTCCCAACAGATGGGGTGGGACCGGCACATGTGACTATTATCCTACCTCTACGAATGGTGATGGTGCATTGGTTATCAACACCCTTGACATGGATGACATTGACAGAGGACTGGACTTGGGATATGCAGCCGATGAGATTATCGTAGTTGATATATGCATTTGTATAATATTTTATGTCGGCATTTTCCACTTGTTTACCCTTTCCTTGATCAGAGGACTGAGTAGGATTGCCTGGGCTTATACCGTAAGTGTGTTTAGGGAATGCATTTTGATAAATTTTAAGGCCTGCATTTGGTGATGATTGGGTAGAAGAGTCCACTTCAATCTCCTTGCGGTCAATGAGTTCCTAAATATAGTGTTTCAACTTCATGTATTTGAGGGTGGTGTGTCCCTTAACATGATGGTATTCATAGTACTCATTATCTTTATACCAAGCTGGCTTAGGATTTGAGTCATCAAATGGCTATGTTTTAGGATACACACCTTGGTTAGCTTGGACCAGCTTGTGGAAGATGACATCTATAGGTTCACCTAAAGGGGTAAATGTGCATTGTGGTGCATTCGAAGCGCGAGGTATTTTTTGTCCATGCGGGACTGATATAGCATTTGTTTGATTCATAGGACCTTGGTAGTTGTGTTGATATGATGTCCCTGGAGGAGGATAGATAGGCACACCTTGAGGGTGCATGTTTTGCTGATATGTTGGTTGAGGATACGTGGGAGTGGGTTGTTGATACATGGGAGGATGTTGAGGGTACATTGGTGGTGCTTGCTGATAAGTCTAGGTAGGTGCATTAGGACTAGCTACCACAATTTGAACGTGTTTGGTGTCAGTGGCTCCATCTGTTACCGCATTTTTGTTCTTGTTCTAGTATCATGATTGATCATTGTTATGTTTTTCAGGATGGGATTCTTTGTAGTGCTTAATGGTACCTTCTTCTATGAGACCTCGTTCAAGGTCCATACCCTTGATTATGATGTCGTGATAAGTTTGTAGACAGTTCATGTGCATGTGATAGGCAAGCTTAGGATGAAGGTTGTTAATGAAGATTTTGATAAGATGTTGCTCTGGGGGTTGGTAAGACAACCTTGTAGTAAGCCCTTGCCAGTGTTCAAGATAATTGGCCAGGCTTTCTCCTCCCTTTTGTTTGGAATTGCATAGGTCAAGGAGTGAGAGTTCATTTTTGACATTATGTGCGTATTGGGCCACAAAATTTTTAGATAATTCTGTGAAAGTAGAGACTGTGCCGTAAGGGATTTTGTAGAACCATTCAAGAGCGGTGCCTCCCAAGCTTTTGGGAAATAGTCTCATGAGGAAGTTATCGCTATAGGCCACTTCTTGACAGGCCATGTAGAATTCTTTCACGTGACTCACAGGATCACCCCTCCCTCGATATTTATCAAATTTTGGGGTCTCAAAGTGCTTGGGGAAGGGTATAGGAGTGATGGATCAATCAAATGGATAAGGAAACACTTCCCCAAACTTGAATGTTTTAGCTTCTATCCCAACTTTTATCTCCTTGAGAGCATTCTTCATTTCCTCCCATTCATGATTGATTTGCGGGGGAGGATTGTTGATCGTGATTGCAGGATTTCCTTGAACTTCATATGGATCGAATGGCAAGAATGGAGGATTCTATGGGGGATATTATGGTGTTTGGTATGATGGTTGTTGGTCAACGTATATAGGTTGTTGTGGTGGAAGCTATGGTTGAGGGGAATATTATAGTGGAGGAGGTGTCGGCCCTTGATAAGATTGTTGCAACTGTTGGAAATATGCTTGTATTTGTTGCAGCATTGGATAGGTGGGATGAACCTATTGCGCACCTGTATAGGATGGAGGATAAGTGTTTTGTAGTGGAATGCCCCCAGCGAGAACTTGTTGTGGAGGGGGAATTGTTTATGATGCAGCGGAAGATGGCATGGCTATGCAATTGGCAGAATGAGTTTGTTGTTGTTGCACGGGTTGGTTAAAAGGATTAGCAAACTGTTGTAGTGGTTGTGCCATGAGGGGATTTGCCCCTGTGTTTATGGTTGTAGCTGATATGTAGTTTTGAAAGTGGGTTGTGCAACGGTAAAGGGGTTGATTGGTTGTTGTTGCACTTGAGATGTGAATGGATTGGCGATTTTCTATTGTTGGATAGGTTGCTGTTGTTGTTGCTGTTGGATAGGTTGCTGTTGCTACTGTTGGATAGGTTGTTGTTGCTATTGTTGGATAGGTTGTTGTTTCTATTTCTGTTGGATAGGTTGGATGGGAATTTGGGGTACAATGAAGGGATTTGTGGATCGTTGCAGTATGGGGGGATTTGGGTTGAACAACGTTTGAGGTAGAACTGCTAGCATTCATTGTGATTGCATTGCTGGTGGAGCAGGAAAAGTGGACCCTTGCAAAAATAAGGGTTGGTTGTAGGCATTGGTAGGTGGCATGCCTATGTTGAAGAAAGGAAGAATAGGCATGGAGACTTGGATGCTTTGATGCTACAAACTAGTTGTATCACTTTGAACGGGTTGAGTAGGAATGGGAGGAATGGTGGTTTGCTGTGTGCTAACTGGTGGTGGTGGAAAGTTTGCAATGAATGTTGGGATTGCTTGCGAAAGAGGAGTGATTGTGGCTTGCGAAGGTGCTTTCATAGTGATAGGGGGTATTATTTGTGCTACTGATGTGGCATCAGGAGGCGGGGATCCCAAGGTAGGTGAGGGTGTTGTGTGCATGATGGAAGGTGGAATGGAGGGATGAACTACTTGCGTGAGAAGAGTTCCCACTTGTAGGGCTCGTTGAAGTGGATCAAAAACTTTGTTTCTAGTGGGATAAGGAAATTCCCCTGGAAGTGCCATAGGCCGTGTGAAAAGTGTGGGTATAATCCAAGGTGGAAGTTGAAGTCCTTGTTGTTGTATGTCCAAGAGTACCTGGTTGCTGTTGCGTCCACTCATGGCATTTACCATGTGGACAAGCGTTGGATGGTTGATAAATGTTTCTATGGTACTTAGAGTGGGATTTTCATTAGTGTCTACCTAGATATGTTCAATTTAATCATTGGACTGAGGCACATAAGTAACCATGGTGTTGGTATTGTTAGTCATAGGATTAGATGAGATAGCGGCAAGATTAGGATCTATGTTCTTCCTCTTCTTAGTGGATCATGTGATAGGTGGCATGAAATGACTATCGTAAAGGAATATGAGATGCAAGATGTATGCAAGGATGCACCTAGGAAACTAAGGATGATGATTCTAGGATTAGGATGTGCTTAAGATGATGGATGTGCTTCTACGGATTAATGATGACTTTGATGTATGCAAGGATCAAGGGTTGCTTTCCCTAGTGTAGGATCAAGTGGATATGATTGTCTACCTAAGAAAAACTTGTGGTCTTCGGCGAACAATATTCTTTGCTAATGCGAACCAACCTTTTTATCAAGGTGATGAGGTTGCAAAAAGACAAAGGGGATTATCCTAAAATAATGCTTAGTTTAAGGACATTCAAGGATGGGGTTTGATTAAGATGTAGGTTTTAAGCAACTCAAAAGGGTATGTAATACCAAGTGAAGGGTGTGATCAAGGATGCTTTGGATGATGATTAGGATGAGGTTAGGCTGATTAGGATTGATTTGATTAATGCAAGATCATGCTAGGATGAGTGTGTGATGTGTTCCTAAAGATGACAACCTAAGTGAGGTCCTAAAATGCAAGCTAAGTGAGCTTAAGAAGAGGAGGAACTTGTGTTTGTTGTGGTAAACCGACTAGTCATATTGTTCAAATCCAACAAAAGCAGAGTTTAGACGATATTTTCTCATGAAATGAGCAACCTTGTTGTTGTAGATCACTTTTTCAAATTGTTCTCATTTATGGATTTCTTGCTTGATGGAATTGATAATGTGTTGGTACTTGGTAGCCTCTCGGGTTGTGTTTTCTGTTCTCTTTGCACAGGTGGTAATGGAGTTTTCACCTTCTTATGCTTCTTGGAATCGGTCATGTCCTATAAGTAGATCTGATCTTGGATGAATAGTTGGAGGTTTTTAGGACATATCTCATAAAAGACCAATTTTTTTTTGCAAAAGGACGTTGTCTTGATAATTTGGAAAAAGCTTGATCTTGTTTTGATTTTTCAATAGATTGGTTCCATGGCAAGAACCAATTTCAACATAATCAAACCAGAAAATAACAAGCATGTGTCTAAAAATAATATGACAAGGGACAAAGCAACCTTGAAGGATACAAGCACGTGACAAATTTGAATGTTGGATATTCTGTTTGTGTTTTTGATTTGTCAATGTTCTTCAAACACTTCAAGCACAAAATCTACCTAAGGAATTGGCATAGCATGAAAATACTTTCTTGTAAGCTTAGGCACACACACAAGAGCTAATTAGAATATGATCATCACCAAGCATGCAATGGCTCCAGTCATGATGCTATATTATCCGGTTCCAAACACTCAGGGTGACACGAATGTACAAGTGATCTTGGGGAAGTTACTATCTTCCTTGCACAAGTATTATCACCTTTCGGGGGTGTTCTGGGTAGCTTCTAAGCCTAGAGTGTTTACTATGGTTCTCCGTTTGATTGTATCCTCTATGTCCAAACAAGCATGATTCAGGTGTATAGCCCCATAGAGCGTCTTGACAAAAGTGGTCACGTAAATGTGATTGAGACCGCGAGGCCGCACTTAAGTTAGACGAGAGCCGAGTATAAGCTCAAATGCCAATCGACTCCTGAGGCTTTAACCCCTAAGAGTAGATTTGATTAACGTGAGTTAGAGTGGTGTGGCTTACACCTCGTTCTCATGTGGGTCATTCCCAGGAGTTTTTTTCCTCAACCAGCAGACCCATTAAAGAAAAGGAGTCTAGATTTCTAGTTTTCCCACAAAGGAAAAAGAGAATACTCTCCTATCCAGTATCATTTTCTGCACAATCACACAAGACACACTTTGTTCTTTCCAAAAGATTCGATTGTTCAACACTAAGTAAGTGTGTCTAGGTTTTTGATCTTTCCAAAAGGGAAAAGATAATAATCCCCTAGCACTCACTTAGGATTAGACAAAAAATTCTAACTAATTAGTCTAGGTGCCTAAAAAGGATTAATACAAACATGATCATTTGGTTGATGTAGATCTAAGGCAAGCTACAATACAAATGTGAGTAGTCTTAAGATTGTTTCTTTGACAAGCGTTAAAAACACAAAAACCACTTTAACACTTGTTAGTACATGATAAATCTCACTTAGACAGAGCACAGACACCGATTCAGGGTGCATACGCTGAATCTGGTTTTTGCCTAAAAATGACAGAAAGCAGAAAATAGGCTAAAAACACAGAAAAACTAGAGAGATGTTATACCAGTCGGAGACGCTGGTTTATAGAGCATAGACGTCGATTAAGCGCAGACACCGGTTTGTGAATCGCAGACGCTGGTTCATGAACTGATATTTATGAGGATGCCGATGTACCCGCAAACACAAAAAGATAGCAAATAACATCACTTTTTCTTCTTCTTAGTCTTTAGTTTGATCAAATTCAACCATTTTGAGAGTATTAAAACAAATAAAAGCTAGTGTCCTTTAAACCATTATCAAGATTTATTTTCCTTAATGAAAATTTGGCATTATTTTTTCTTGTAAAATGAGTCTCTACTAAAAAATAGAATGATAAGATGCCTAAAAGCAGTAGGAAAACCAAAGATCCTAATAAACCAAAAAGTTGTGTTTGCAAAGTCTCAAACTATTTATTCCAGGTGGAGACACTAGTTTAAGAGCGGAGACGCTGGTTCAACGCAGATGCCAAATGACAGTTCAGGGAGAATCGGTGTTTGTGCAGATGCCTCTGTGTAAAACACAGATGTGGATCTGCATGCTTGGCAAAGTTTTAAGGAAATGAAGATAAGAAGTTAGAAATTTTAGGGATGTGGGTCCCACCGGGCGTGCCAAAATGTAGTATGAGGAAAATCTTCAACCTGCAATCACTCACAAACATGAAATTGTTAGGGGATTAGCACATGAAATTCAAGTGAAATGAAAGCAAGCAAGAAAACATAAAAAGTATCCTCATATCATCAGATAGAGCGGAAACAAGTTGCACCTAAGAGGCTTGTTTGATTTTCTCTCTTATGGGAATG
>MU227509.1:557592-578516 GCA_018584345.1 Thuja plicata | reverse complement strand
ACATGAAATTCAAGTGAAATGAAAGCAAGCAAGAAAACATAAAAAGTATCCTCATATCATCAGATAGAGCGGAAACAAGTTGCACCTAAGAGGCTTGTTTGATTTTCTCTCTTATGGGAATGTGAATGTGCTCTCTCAAACAAAAATGCAATGGATCCCCAAGTGGATTGACTATGATCAATGCAAGATTAGATGAAGAGAGAAGGATTCAAGAAATAGTATGGAGTGACTAGTCTCAAACTTCTCCCAATGATTAAACTACTATGATTAGAATGCAAGACAATGCAAGAAACTATGATTGATTTCTGCCAAAAAGAAACCTAGCATGTGATTTCTAAGTGATTTAAGCATGGAAAGCATAAACACTAGAAACTAAGAACATAAGCATGAAAATAACTATGAATTCTAAAGCAATTCTAGCATAATAATAATGCACAATGAGAGATAAAAATATGAGAGGAGAAGGCCTCTATTTATAGAGTTTTTGGAGAGAGGAAGAGGCTTGGATGAAGTGGCACCTATGTGGCATCCACATAAGAGCCACATAGGAGGCACATAGACTTGAAAAGATGGCCAATTTTGAGTCAAAATTGGCATTTAATATTGAGTAGCTCAATATTTCAAAAGGGGAGACAAAATTTTAAGAAGGAATTAAAGAGGAATGGGTGCCCATTTTGGAGAGACTTTCCCCATGTGGGTGAGCATTCCATTAGCCTTAAAAAGGTTAGGAATCACCCATTAAGCATGGTTAAAGGATAGTTAGGTGAGAAAGTATACTTAGGAAATGAGGTGATGGGAATAGGGTAGGATTTAGGGTAGGATTAATAGGTTCCTAGCTAGGGTTTTAGGGTATTATTCAAATCAAATTTGAATAAATTATGGTTTAGAAGAATTAGGAAAATGGAGGATTTAATAAATGTAAATTTATTAAAAGGGGAATTTCATGAGACAAATGTATTTAAATGAAATACATTAGAATATTATTTAAACTATTGATAAATGAAACAATTTAATTGATTGAATTAAATAGTTAGAGGAATAAGAGGGAAAATAATATTAATATTTTTGGATGTCTACAATTATATCCTCTCTTCGAAACCCCATTCTTCTAAAAATCTCATCCAGCTGTCGTTTAAATGCCTTAATCATTCTTTGATCCTTGCTCTCCAAAGAAATCAGTCCTTGCACCATAACATCCATAATCTCATCTTCTCAAGTTCGCTCTTCATGTTCAGGAGGGTCATCATACTTTGAACTTGAGTATGGAAATAGATTCTTGTTTTCACTTTCATCAACAGGACTATGATGAGTTGAATCTGGGAATTTCTCACAAGCAAACTCTCATTCATCTGATTGAGAAGGCATCTTACGTGGTACGTACAACATCTTCCTTATTGGATTCTTATTCCTTTTCTTCAGTTCTAATTCAACAAATTGAATTTGTTTAAGGGATCTCCTCCCTTGCAGATAGTTTCTCTCAATCTTTTTTGAAACTGAAAATTTAGATTCGCCACCTCACTTTCTGTGAGGAAATACTTGTCCCGAGTCTTTTCTCCCAGTAGAGTTTTCAAAATTTATAACCGTAACCATAGATTCTGCAAATATATTTCACTGATAGCGTCCCTAGCAGAGTCGCTAATTTGTTGGTGCTAAAAAATGCTGGACCATTTTTGGCCAACTGACAGGCACACAAGTGCCTCTGCAATTCTGGCTTGATTGAGCCAAGGCTGGTAGGGCTGAATTCACCAATGCCCTAAACTATAAAATTTGCATGAACAGGCAAAACAATAATTCCTTCCAAAGATGGTGAATCATCCTTGGAGGAAAATTATATAATCTCCTAATAATTGTATTTTCTAAAATCTAAACTAAAATTGAAATATCACTAAGATCTAATTGCTAATGTTTGTAAGGAATAAATCAAATTTAATATGCAAGCTACAAAATAGAACTAAATAACAATTACAAATGAAATGAGATCAGTGCCTAATGCAAAATTGGGAATAGAGTCAATTACTTTCAATCATACGTATAGTCAGAGACAATTTTAAGGGAACTCACGCTTATAAAGCAAGACTATCACCCTACAGACTTCTGTTGAATCACAATTCAAAATAATTTATATAATTAATCCTATCGATTTTAACTCAAATTAAGAGGCCGATAGGAACAACAATAGGTTCTCAGACCATACAGTTGCTATTCGAATTGCATGAATTAACTTTAAACAAATGAATCAAGGAATAGAACTTCGTAGGACACCCTATACACAGAGTATCTAAAAAACTAATTGAAGATAATAACTATATAACCTCAAAAAAACATAAATAACTTATCTGACATTAGCATTTGAAAAATTGTATATTAAGTTCGAGTCTGTAGTTGCATGAGATTTTCCCAATTGTGTCGTGTCCCAAAAAAAATCCTTTTAGTTTTTCAAATGACTCAATATAAATATATTATTCAAAGGTTTCTTATGAAAAGACATACCTTTTCACAAAAACCTAATCCTGACAACTAACCCTAAAAATTACAAACTTAACCATATAAATGATTTTAGGGAAAAACATTTCCCGTATAACAAATTTAATTTGTTACATTCTTCCGAGATGTGCATATTGATCCGCAAATCCAATTCCTGCACACAAATATTCAAAGTTAAATAATCATTCAATAAAATTAAAATTAACATCATTATATTTAATAATGTGATAGACTATCAATTTGATCCCAATGATTATTTAATTATTAATTAATAATATATATCAAATAAACATAAAATCATGATAAAATGTTTCGATAATAAAAGTATTTGTAAAAATCAAATAATTAACCATGAGTTGCCTAATTTTAATTATCGAACATAAACATTACATTAATAATATATCACCTAAAATATTAAATAGGAATATAACATTATATTTTAAATCCAAAATTCTTCCATAATACATTTATCTTTTGAAAAATATCCTCTCAAACATAAGATAAAATAAATAATATGATAGAAATGCTCTTAAATATTTAGGGTAAAAAAGACTCACAATTCACCTAAAATAGGGGACCACGTACCCTAATATTTTAAAAGAATTCACATAGGACAAGTATTAATTTTATTGCAAAATAACAACCCTAATGTTATAAATATTTCCAATATATAAAATAATCTTATAAAAATAATATATATTATAAATTAGATAATTGTAATAATTATTTATAGCATATATATATTAAAAATATAATATAGTAATTTTTTTAGAATATACAATAGTTATATATTAAAAATAATTAATTTTTTTAATGAAAATAACATGTTTACATTATAAAATATAAAATATAGTATTTCATAAATACACTATATTTAAATTAAAAGATCAATTTCAAAATAAATTAAATGATGTATAAATTATATATTACAAAATTATGTTAAAAATTATGGGAAAAAAATATATTTGGGAAGCCTCCGAAAAAAGGGGTCCTATAAGACCAATTCAATTGAGCCAATGATAATTGAAAAATTAATTTATAGAATATATTTAATTCATAAATAAATATTTTAACTTTACAAATAGTTAAACAAGAAAAAAATAATGATTTATGATTGGTTCATTCGTGTAAAACTAATTCACTATTGGTGCACAACCGAATACAATAGTATATTGCCTACGACAAGTACAATAATCATTCATGCCCATTTTACCCTAATAACTTGATTTTAAAAAAAATTAAAAATACAATAGGGTAAAATCACAAGATTATATGTAGGTATTTGAAAATTAAAGATTAATATCAATCAAGAATATTTCAAAACCTAAAAACATAGTAATCTTTTCTAATATGAATTTACTTTAATACACTTTTCCCTTTAATGTTTTTAGGATACATTATAAATCAAAATCAAAAGCAATCACATAAGTAAAAATAATAATCTCGTGAAAATAAAATAAAAAAAACTCTTTGAAACATATATACAAGAGAAAAAATAATACATTCATTTTCCTAATATATATTTAACCTAATAATTTATCCCTAAATAATCATTAATTTATCCCTTTATTTCTACCTATATTCTCAAGGAATACAAAAGGTCAATTGGTTAGGGCAGGTCGGGTAGTTAAGATAGGAAAAAGGGTGGGTCGAGAGGTCGAGTGTTCAACTCAAATACTCCCTGCGTGAGAATTTTGTGTTGATTTTTTACCTGCACATGAGAATGTAAATAAATTAATTCCTCTTCCAAATCATCTTGAAGAATATAAATAGACTAACTGGTTAGAGGGTAGGAGGGTAGGTAGGTAGTAAAAAAGGTTGGCTTGAGAGGTCGAGGGTTCAACTCCCTCTTGCCACCTTTTTTACTTAACTACCTTGTTTATTAGTTTTATAATTATTTTATTTCAAAATGTACATGCATTAAAATTATTGAAATAAAATAGTCAACAACCTATTTCATGAACATAAAATAACGACAAGAATTTATGCCTTTTTATTCATTTTAATTTTTAATATAGGGAAATGACATAAAAATGAAATTGAAGATCATACTTCCCTGATGCTTTGTTTATTTAGAACCTAAAAGTTTCGGTGTCAACAGGCATGACTCCAAGCAGAGCGTGAAGCCAGACTAGAAGACTAGTTGGATCCCTGGAGTCCAAGAGGTTTCTTAGGAGTGCAAAGAAAGAAGGTGGTACAGACCCAGTTTTTGAGAGACTTGCAAACCTTGATTTTTCTCTACTTGAAGTACCCCGTCGAAAGAACAGAAACACTCAGAGCAAAAGTAGACCTCCTTCACCTCCAAAAAAATCAAGTTTTTTGTCTACCACTTGTCAAGTGTTAACTTTGCACAGAGTATTTTCCCCTCCTATTGTCACTCTAACACCCTATCTACCTCTGGTAGTTATGACACTTCCTTGGGCCATTGTAGTTGGACCATTGCAATTAGCAACATATAATCCCCTTCCCTCAGGTTCAAGAAAGAATTTCCCCAAATTATTTGGAGATGGGAAAGTATCTACAGATGAACACATTGCTGCATTCTTTGCTTCAGTTAATATCTTAGCAGTGCGAGAAGAAGATGTGACCATCAAATTATTCGTTGAAACCCTTGTTGAAGGTGCTGCCAATTGGTTTCACCACTTACCCAATTCCTCTATCATAGATTGGGCCTCCATGAGAGTTGCCTTTGAGAGAAGATTTAAAACTACTAAAGATGAACATGCACTATTGACACAATTAACCTCCATCAAGAAAGAGCCTTCTATCAGTATGAGATATTTTGTGGCTAAATTCAACAAGCTTGTAAATCGTATGTCAGCAACCGACGTGCCTATTGCAAGGAATTTGAGAACATTTTTCATAAGCGCTATGCCTCCTAACATTAGTTATGATTTGAGAAGAACAAAACCGGCTACTTTGGACCTTTCCTAAAGGACCGTGGTGGAATTAGAAGATCACATGATTTCAGTAGGAAAATGGAAAAGAGAAATACAATCTTGAGCTGGTACTAGTAACACTGCATCATCAGATGAGATGATCGAAAAACTGTCTAATGAGTTCATCGCTTTCAAGAGGCAACTTCCTAGATTCAATAATCCCTACCAACAAAACTTTTAGGAGTAGCTTGGAAGAAACAACGATGGGAGGAATGCTGATGGAAAGGCATTACAGTTAACTACTCCACCATAGAGGCTAGATATAGAAGCTCCTCCTAAAAGGGGAAATATGTGTGCATTTCACTTGACTACAGATCATGATGGAGATAGCTGCCCCGATGTAGCTCGTGCTTGGAAAATGCACCAGATCGACGAATGGAATGCTAGAGTGTCTAGAGCCAAACTAGATTCATACTCACATGGCGACTCTGAAAACTTATATTTAGAGTATGAGTCAGATTGAGAACAAGGAGCAACATGTTATGCTACCATAGATGGGACCTCCTACACACTCTTGACTCAGAGTCAAAAAGATAATGGCCCCACTTCCACATCTCCACCAAAGAATAATGAGGCAGCTACTTCCAATTCTAAAGAGGCAAACCAAGGAGTAAGGATCCTACAATCGGGTAAGGAACAAAAATATTTTGACATTATTCAATTCTATAGAGATTCCAGAATCCAGATTTCCCCCATAGACTATCTTAAGTCTAATCCTATGGAACTGCAAAAACTAGTAGATTACTGTAAGGAAGAGAATCAAAGTTTAAGCCATAATGTCATGACTACCATAGAAAATGAGTCTATATTTGTAGACCCAATTGAGAAAGGTGAGCCATCTATGTTGGATACTTTGCTAGGCCAAAAGCCTAACCCATTCTATGTGTCATTATATATTAATGGTTGCAAGTTAAGAAACTGTATAATAGACTCAAGAGCCTCTGACAATGTAATGCCAGTGACTGTAGCTAAAGCTTTAGGTCTTACCCTCACTAAAGACCATGGTAGGTGTTACTCTATGGATTCCAAACAAGTACCCCTAGTTGAACTAATCAAAGATGCCCAAGTGGCCCTAGCAGTACACCTTGAGAAGAAAATGTTGTTAACAATACTTGTTGTTGATATACTTGCTAGTTATGGTTTGTTGCTAAGAAGGAGTTTTTGTAGAGACCTAGGAGGGGAAATAAAGCTGGATTGGTCTCAAGCCTTAATTCTAGTGGGTAATAAAAGGATAAAACTGGTTCCAGAAGAGAAAGCTAAGTTTACAGTGCTGAAAATGGACGATCTTAAAGCTCAAATTCTATATCAGGAATTAGAATTTGGCAATTATATGTTGTTTACTAATGACCATGGTGAGAAAATGGAACTTGGAGAAGAATAAAAGCAGTCTTCCACTGAAGAAAAGCTACCCCAAACCTAGACTCTTGAATTCGATGGTAGTTGTGTGTCATCAGGATCTAGCATAGGCGTGGTCTTGATATCACCAAATGGAGTATGTAAGCCCATGGCTTATAAATTGGAGTTCGGAAACACCAATAATATAGCTAAGTATGAAGCCCTACTGTTAGGAATTATTGATGCAAAAGAGAAGGGTGTGAAAATCTTGAGAGCTCGAGGCAATGCTGAGTTAATCATGCACCAAGCCAAGAATCAATACTCTGTAAAAAATCATAGATTAAAAAACTACATAAATAGAGTATGGGATGAAAAAGAAGCATTGGATGCATTTTTTATTGAATATGTACTGAGAGAATTGAATTCCAAGACAAACTCTTTAGCAGTGTCAGCCTCATTACTCTTCCCTCACCCAGAGTTCAAGGATAAGAAGTACCAAGTAGAGGTTGTGTATCGACCATCTGTGCCTGATAATGTAGAAGATTGACAAGTGTTTGAAGATGACAAGAACCTTGTCCTCTTTTTGGAGAGTAGTGGCAACTTCCATAAAAATGCTCCTAGTGATCATAAGGAAAACTATCATGACAAGCGGAAGAAGGAAAAGTTAGAGGTCATCCAGTTTCAAGGAAATATCATCCCTCCCCACTTAGTTATGCTTAAAAAACTCTTCAACAAGCATGATACTTTTGTTAAGAAGAATATAATTGAAAGAGGTCCTACCACTAGCGAGTATGAAGGAATTAATATCGGAAGTGAAAAGGACCCCAAGATGATCAATATTGGGAAATGCTGCATAGAAGAAGAAAGAGAAGAGGCTAGGAAACTCTTCCTGGAATACCAAGATGTTTCGCCTGGAATTATGAAGATTTGAAAAGTTTTATGAACGGGAAATTCAAACACCAGATTCCCTTAAAACCTGAGGCTGCCCCATTCAGGTAGAAACAAAGGAGTTACAATCCCAAATTTGTTGATGCAATATTTAGGGAAGTGTATAAAATGCTTAAATCAAGGATTATCTACCTTATCCATCACTCTACTTGGGTGGTGAATATTGTGCATGTGAGGAAGAAGAACGGAGAAATAAGGATTTGCGTAGACTTCAAAAATCTTAACCAGTCTTCTTTGAAAGACAATTACGACCTCCCCAACATGGATCACTTATTACAGACCGTGGCTAGAGTTGAGATGATGTCCATGTTAGATGATTTCTTAGGGTACAATCAGATAGAAGTAGAAAAAGCAGACCAACACAAAATAGCTTTCACAACTCCATGGGGCACTTTCACATACCACAAAATGCCATTTGGGTTGATTAATGCTGGAGCTACCTTTCAAAGAGGTATGGATCTTTCTTTCAGTGATATGAAGAACAAAATAATTGGTATGTATCTGGATGATCTTACTGTGTTTTCCAGAAAAAGAGTAGATCATATAAATTATTTAAGGAGAGTATTGCAAAGGTGTAGAGAGGACAAGATTTCACTGAATCCCAAAAAGTTAGTTTTCTATGTGATTAAAGGGAAATTGTTGGGTCACATTGTTTCCCAGGAAGGCATAAGAATTGATCTAGAAAGGGTGAGAGAAATCCAACAATTGAGCTTACCTATGAACAAAAATGGAGTGAAATCATTTTTCAGTCAGGTAAACTTTCTCAGGAGGTTCGTTCCATATTTTTCTGAGATTACCAAATGCATAGTGGACATGATGAAAGGAAATGTAAATTTCAAGTGGAATGACTCTAGTAAACAAGCTTTCAAAAGCATCAAGAATGCCATAGCTAATGCCCCGGTGTTATGTCATCCAGGTTACAAGAAGGATTTCATAATTTATTGTTATTATTTTGAACACACTCTATCGGCCATCCTCATGCAGGAGAATGAGGAAGGAGTTCAAGTTCCTATCACTTTTATGAGAACACCCCTGGAAAATCATGAGCTAAGATACACTCAAATTGAAAACATGCTTTTACAGTAGTAAAATCTTTGAAGAATTTTAGATTCTACATTTTACACTCTCACTCTCTTGTATATGTACCTGACATTGCAGTAAAAAGCATATTGACTCAATAGGATGTGGGATGTAATAATAGAGGAGCGTGGGTGGCTAAGACTCAGGAATATAACATAGAAATAAAGCCCACTAAGTTGGTGAGAGGAAATGCATTGTGCAAAGTGATGGCAGAAAACCAAGTGGATGAAGACCCTATAAATACACAATTGGTCCTAGCAGTAAGTATGCAAGATCCCTAGTTTGAAAATATTGTGTATTTCTTGACATATGGTGAATGCCCTGAAGGATTGACTTTGAAGTAAAGAAGAGATCTAAAACTGAAAGCTTCTAAATATATAATTTGGGAAGATAGATTGTATAAGAAATCTATAGATGGAACTTTCCTCCGGTGCATTGACAAACAACAACAAGAGAAGCTGTTAAGGGTTTTTCATTATGAAGCTTGCGGGGGACATTTATCCTCATCAGTTACTGCATTCAAGATATTGAGGCAGTGCTATTAATGACCGGGAATGTTTAGAGATTCATATAATTGGGTAGCGAGATGTGAGAAATGTAAAATATTTACTGGAAAACCACAGTTAGTAGTACTACCCCTTAGACCAGTGATAATTGAAGGTCCTTTTCAACAGTGGGGTCTTGATTTTATTGGCCCTATAAATCCCATGTCTAGCACATGCCATACCTACATAATCACTATGACTAAATGCTTCATGAAATGGGTGGAGGCGAAAGCAACCAAGAAAACTACTTCAGAGGTAGTATGTGAGTTTATCAAAGAAAACATCTTGGTAAGGTTTGGTGTGCCTATTAAGCTAGTTAAGGATAATGTCGCATAATTTTATTCTAAGGAAATTACCAATTTTTTTTTTTGAGTATGACATCATGATTAGTCAGTGATCTAACTATTTACCTCAAGGAAATGGCCAAGCTGAGTCCAGTAACAAAAATTGGTGAGCATCATGAAAAAGATTGTAGCAGACAACCAGAGAACATGGCACAAGACAATCTATGAATCCCTCTGGGTAGACAGAGTGAATCCTAAAAGAGCCATTGGTGTATCTCCTTTGGATCTTGTTTATGGGGTAGAAGCCAACTTTCCATTTCCATTGGAATCAGCAACTTGCAGATTGAGAATGGTAGTAGAAGATGGCATATATGAAGATGGCTTAGAAAAGAGGATTTTGTACTTAAATAGACTTGAAGAGGAAATAGAGAAAATGGTAGATCATATCACACAACATCAAATGTGTGTAAAGAACTTGTTTGACAAAAAGTGCAGACCCCAGAAATTCATGGAGGGAGATATGGTGCTATTATGGGACAAGCGCAGAGCACCTAAAGGTATGCATGGGAAATTTGAAACATTGTGGAAAGGACCCTTTAAGATCCATCAAGCATTCAAGAGGAATTATTTTAAGCTGACTTATCCGGATGGTGAAGCATTACCCCTGACATATAATGGTTAGGACTTGAAGCTGTATCAAATCTAAAACAAAAATAGGTAACCCTTGTATTGTACCATAGTTACGTTTAGTTCCTATTTTTGTTTTCCTTAGTTAGGTTTCCTTTCTGCTTTCCTTTCTGTGTCTTGATTTAGTTTTGTTGTGAGCCGCCTTTTTTTTGATCTTTGCATAACTAGAGATTTGAGTTCCTTGCTTGGACATGTGAATGTCCAAGTCCCCAAACAGAGCCAACTATTGCCCCACTTTTGTTCTGCATACCTTTGAGACAAAAGTGGATGTTTGATGTGTAGTAGTGGTCTTGAAATCTTTGTGTAAGTCCTAATTCTAAGTCTAGCTATCCTCTTAGGATAGGAGGCCTTTATCAGATTTCCCTAAATTGCCTTCTCTTTTGTGAGCTGGAGGGAATTTGTATCTGAGATCATGTTTCATTGGGTAGGTTGAGTTCCCAAATCCGGTAAAGGTCATGTTTCGAAGGATTCTAACATTGGTTTTATATGTAGTTGAAGTATCTTGCCTTAAACATTCCCTTTTGCAGCATTGGTGGAAAATTGGTTGTGAGCTTCTCCTTGGTGGAAAATCACCTGTAGAGTGCATTTTCCACAACTAACAGAATTTAAAGTATCAGAGGTTAGTGAAAGTTGAAGATGAGAGATTTGGGAATAAGAAAGGTTTGGGCATTCAGATCAAATCTATTTCAAGTAAAAGGATTGATTGAACAAGGAAGAATTCAAGATGCAAGCTTACTAGCGAAAAAGTGGAAAATGGCTTCTCTGCTACTCCAACAGGCGGGTTTCGACCTACGAAGTATGTTTTCTGCCAAATCATTAAAATGGAGGATATTTGAAGAATAATCGATCTCGTGAGTAATCCAAGGCATAAATAAAGCTGATAAAATCAAGACATACCATTTTAGCATCTCAATGAGCTAAAATTCTCCTTTTGCAGATTTTTGAGCAGAGAACACTCCAAAAGTATTTCTCCACCCAAAGGGGAAGTAGAAAAGTAATTTTCCGCTACTTCCAGAAAGTTACCGTTACGGTTGCTAAAGTGAAAGGATGTTTCTTAATGGCCCATGGGGGGTAAAGTAATTAATTCAAATAAAGTCATTTTAATCCATAATGGACTTTTTCATTAATGTCTTAGTCTTTTCATTTGTGTGGCGCATGAAGTTGGCCGTTAAATGGTAAGAATTCAAAAGTTATAAAATCAGCGAAGTATTCCAAATAGGAGCTACCATCTATTTGATGAATTTTCTAAATTTGAAATTCTTAGCAATAGTTGTTCATTTCTCTTGCACTCTTGTGAGATATACTTCATTCTCAAGTCATAATCAGTTGAAGTATGGCTACTAGATTTACGCGATTCGATGGGATGAATGGCATCACATCTAATTGGAATAAAATTTCAGACACCTCCTTGAATTTATTTGATATGCAAAACTTTTAGAGAAGATTGAAGGAAAACCAGATACACCCCATGATTGAGAAGTTAAAGGAGAGAGGGTTAGTCGAAGCTGCTAGTTTTCCTGTTGCCGTTCAAGCTCCTGAGCTTGTTTGAGAATGTATAGCTCAATATAATCCAGATACCAAGAAAATCCTCCTTCCAAACGACACGGTGCTCCTATCCATTAATCAAGATTCTATCTAGAAATCCCTGCACATTCTGAAGCAGGCTGAATATTCATAAATGACATATAGTCAGGTGGTTACCAAATATGGAGAAAAAAAGGTAGTGTGGAAGAAGGAAATAATGAAGTCATGGTTTCATGAGCCGAGGAGCACCAAGGGCAAGTTGCCCAAAACATTATACGACATGAATCTGAAGCTAGAGATTGTAGACATCTTGGTGCTTCTCCATAGGATCTAAGGTGAAAGTGACACACTAAACTTTATTGAGCACCATTTTTTCTTAGTCCAGGTGATCTGTTCTCAACACCATTTCATCGATTGGGCTCTTATGGTAAGAGAGAATCTATCCAGTGCCCTATGTAGAGCTAAGCTTTAGAATGAATTCTACATGTCTTTAGTTATTTTATATATAATGGACATAATGCAAATTTGGCCAGGGCTTCCTAGATTAGAAGAGTTCCCAGAAGATGTTAAAAGTTATGAATTTTTCCCTTGTCTATAATTACATAATAGCTACGCTGAATATCTCAGAGTTAACGATGTATTTACATTGAGACTGTGCAGGGAGCTACAAGGTTGCCCGGAAAGGATATTTTCTCCTGAAGCCATGGCTTTTATCACCTAGTTTGGGTGCTTTTTCATTTAATTTGAGGATTTCTCATATATTTGTCTAGTAGAATTTGATGAATTCCCTTTGAAGTTTCCCAGATATCCTAACGATATGATCATGCTGGTCGAGGTGATGAGGTAGGCACTCCAAGTGAATCTAATCTATGCTGATGCTAAAAAGAAGGGCTACAATTTCCCGATGACCATTGGAGCTTACAGTTGCGCATCCTGGTCTGAGGTAAAGAATGCTCTGAAGATATTCTCTAAGAGGTTTCAGTTGGAGACATGATGTCTTGAGGCTGTAGTATGATCCTATAAATTATGCCCGAGATTTTTTGCAAATGAGTCATGCAATTAATAATGTTGATGATATTGAAGACTACTTGGCCAATTGCAAGGATGAATTGGAGAGCAGAGACAGATTCTATGCTAGGTTAACCATTGAACAAATCAAAAATTTCAAAGCTAACATTATAGTGGAGGGGCTGGAAGATAATGGTCAACATATGTATGATAATACATATTTGGAGAAAATAAAGCCACTACCTATAAGCTCTGAGCCCATGCTAGGGCAGGCCATTAACGACTTGGAAACCTTAATGGGTGGGATTTACATAAGAATAGAGTAGTGGGTCAAATGGAATTTACGAAGAAGGAAAAGGTTAGAAAGAAAGCCTCCTTCTCAGTGAACCTTGACAAAAGATACCTTAGACACTGCAACAACTTCTTCAGCAATGATCCCAACTGTGACCAAAGGATAATGTCAGCCAACCAGTGGAGGTGATGAGCCTCCTGATAAAGAGATCCAACCAAAGAAGAAATGTGGAGAGGGCCCACTTCTAGACATCAGGTCGACAGAAGAAGCAGTTTCTATAGACTTAGCCAAGCCCATAGAAGAGCCCACTAAAGGTGCAGGACCTGAGAAACTAGTTAAAGCTAGTGCTATAGATATAAAAGTTGACACTTTGACCCAAGATACCCCAAGGTGAGGATCCCCTATTGTAGTAGAGGTGGGTGAAGATAGTTCCAATACCTCAGCCACAGAATCAGATAAGAGGGTTGGGAAGAAAAAAGAAGCTACTCAAGTCATTAGATTACTTTCCTCTTCTCCAACATCAGTGAATCCATTTTCTTCTCAGCTTAAAGCTACTCCTCTATTCATTAGGAAGCTGTTCATAGAAGAATTGGTTTCTACTTCAAAAGTTACCATGGCTGAATCTTGGATAGAACATACTCTAGAGCATAAAAGGAAGAGAGCAGAGGAAGGAACTTCTAGCAAAGATACTCTCTCATGGGCCTTGCAACCCAACACTACTGTGGGTAAAGTAAAGAAGGTGAAGATGATGTCCACACTGGGTTGAGATCTTGAAAAAAGACATTTCAGTATGGAGGTGGCCAAGCCTACAAAGGAGGGCAGATTTGAATATATGAATGCCTCCAATTTTCAGTTGTAGTCGCTTGACTTGGGGCTTGATCGCATGACACCGAGGTAGATTGGTGGAAATCCACCAATGTGGTAATAGAAGAAGAGCTTGAGGATCTCAAGACTACTAAAGTTCAACTTAAAGTAGAAGTAGCTGAGCTAACCAACTTCATCAGACAACTCATCACCCCGATAGCAAGTGTTCTCAGTACCGAGACCACTTTTGATCCTAGTGCTACAGAGAACCAAGCCATCCTATCCAAGTTGGAAGAAGACCAAAATTTTGGGAAAATTGGAAAGTGATGGATCGAGAGGCTCGAGTCTGAAGAGCTAGTAGTTGTTGAACAACTGGGTAATGCTCTCTTAAGGCTGGAAATAGAGAGGAGTAATATTGATAAGAATTTGCAAACTCTCGCAGCTGAGAGAGTGAAATGTCAAGAATGCATAGTGATGCTTCATGTGGTAGTAAAGATGAAGACTAAGGAGGCACTAAAGTCCAAGATTTTGCAGAAAGGAGATTAGCCTTTGATCAAATGGCTTTAAAGCCTGGAATTGAAGATCGAGATGATCATCCAAGCTGAAATAGGGTTGCAGCAAATAGATGTCAAGATCAAGGAGGAGTAGAACAAAGATTTTTAAACTCCTTCAAGGTCTGCACATGAATCACAGACAAGAGGTCAAGGAAAAGAAATGATCAGATTGGCTAATATGCATAAATCATTTTCTAATTATGTGCATAAGCTGGCATAACAGTCTTCCTCTGATTTGGACAAGGTGCCAGAGCTTCAATAGTTGAGCGGGTGCATTTTTAAAGCCATGGAAGAGCTGAAAGATCAGACAGATGCAATCAAGAGCCTAGCCAAAGAACATTCTAGATGGCTCATCAGATATACCAATGTCCATGTTAATAAACATGAATAGCTCATCCAAGTCATTATAGCTATCACCGCCTATAGGGCTAAATTAGACAAGGGGAAGAAAACTGAAATTGAAGCTTAGATAGATTCCCTCTTGTGCTAAATTTTGATAGTATTGTAACGGATAAACTTTTGTTTATCATTTCTGGTTAGGGAAGTTGAACCATTTTGGTTACCCCTTTTTGTAACGGTCCAACTCTAGAACTCTATATGTATTATTTCCAAAATCAATACAAAGGTCGACTAAATTTTGGTGTGAAAGATAGCATTTTTCTGAGTCACATTTGTATGTCTGAATACTATTTCTTTAACTGCTCCACTGCATTGCATTCATCTATCTATTACATTTGAATGTTTCTTTGGAATTAGATTTACAGTTTGCAGTTGAGCCAAAATTTTGTATTATAATTTGATATAGTTAATTAGGGGGAAATCTGGTGTTATTCTAAGTCTGGGAGATGTCCCTATGAAATAGATTGATTTATTGTCACTTTATCATTAAATCTTTAAGTCTTGCATCTGCATTTTCATTATTGGTTATTGCATTACCAGTTTTAAGAATTCATATGATTGATGAAGTCTTGAAATTGGCTAAAGTTAGAATTGAAATTATCTTGCCTGAGCTATTTCCTGTCTAGGTTTAGCATTGTTTACCTCTTCTATTCTCGGGTCAAGAACATACCCCTATTAGAATAGGAAGGATCAATATTTATTGAAGATTATTTACTTAAGGGAGCTGTACCTTTAAATTCAGAGGGAAATTAGTTGTTTAGTCATAATTTCCCAATTGTTGTATTCAATTATTCTTAAATATTTGGGTATTCTAGAGTTAAAGTGAAAAAGAACAATCTATTTACCAACAATATCTCAATATAGAAAGGATTGTTAAGTCCTGCTCGGTTAAGAGAATTTATGATCCAATGGTTAAATTGAAATAATAAATGATCTGTTCACATATACAACTATACTTTGCAGATTTTAAGATCTATTGTAAGCTCATAATACCTTTCTGATCAATGTATCTTTTCAATACCTTTTCTCCACTTCTTTCTGCTTGGTGATGTTGTGCTTCTTTGTTGCTCAATGTCCACAAAATTGGATTTGTTCTTTAGCTTGATTCATCAGGTCTGATTGAGGTCTTCCTTCATCATTTTCTCTTCAGTATCTTCTTTCTCTATTCACCTCTAATTCATAATGAATTATCTTGTTTCTTTATAGACATGATTTCACCATTTCTCATTTCTTGACCTTCTTGTTCTTGGTGTGATCTACAATTCCAGCCAATCTTTCTTTAAAGCTTTACTTCAATTTTATCATGTAGATTTCTCTTTGACAACTAGAATAAAATAGCTTTAAATCTTTCACTTATCTCTAGCTTTTGACTTGTCGATAAAAACAATATTAAAAACTAGTTAACTCCTTCTTTAGCTCTTCCCACCTAAGTCTTTTGTTCTTTCTAAACTTCAATTATTTTTGGTGTTTTAACTCTTTGTTAGCTTCGATCAACACTTCAGTTCTCCATCGGGGTTGTCTGTCCGTCGGGCATAATTGTGAAGTTCTGCTCATCGGTAAAACTTGTGATTCTGCTCATCGGTAATGCATGTCAAATTTATTTCTCAGGCATCATTGTGACTTTCCTCTCAGGGTTTCTCTATTTGTCAAGGTTCACTGCCCGTTGGTGTTTGTTGTCACTTAGTGAATACTGATCTTTTATGCATTACTAAAAGCATAACCTTTATCTTTCTGATTCTCTAAAGTCTTTAACACTTTGAATATAACCAATCAGATTATATCAAGTTGACATCAATGAAAATACAATACATTAATAGATTTAATGTCTTGCATTAACTTTCTGTAGCTTAGTGATCATCAAATTAATATCTTCAAACATTCAATCAGTTATAGTTCATCAATATCTCCCTTTGGCATTGATGGCAACACACTAAATTATCACACTATATTATTACTAATACAATATGAAATATATCAGTTGTAGTTCATCAATCTACCAATCTTATTTTTCTATAACCAATACAAATGTTTGGCTTTCGGTAAGCTCATATAGCTTAGATTTGTTTCTTGCAAAGTGCTTTCTTCAATATTCAATCCCTTCATTGGATAGATGTAGCAAATTCTGTCTTTCTATGATGTTGTCTCTCCCTTTGATTGTTCCTCTCCTTGATCATCTCTTTTTATTTTGACAACAATAAATTATCTCTCTTTTATGATACTTCTCTCCCTTATAGGTTACATCTTTACCTTAGTATATCTTTTCTCCCTTTGATGGATATTTCATATGTATATATAATCTCTCTCTTTTGGATCTTTTCAAGATATTATCTCCCTTTGGCTAATTATTATCTCTCCCATTGAATTCTTAGGAACTTCTCTCCCTTTCAAAACAATGCCAAAGTAAACTTTGATCATGCCAAAATTATATCCTTTCAACTTTTTATAATATACTCCTTGAATTTCCCTATCCATCAGAAATACAATGACTCTAGTGTTCGGTGTAGATATATACCTTATTGTGTATAGATGTATCTTTGCAGTCCATCTCTGTGCTTGCATCAACATGAATGATCTTTTTATTATGTGTAGGATGATGCAACCTCCTAGTCAGCTTACTGACCAATAGACAAGGGTCAGACCCCTAGTCTATTTCTCAGGTACTCAAATGTATCTTTAGGCAATGGCTTTGTGAATATATCAGCTAATTGTTACTTTGATTGAACATATTATAGTATCACCTCTTTCTCTTGCACTTGTTCTCTTAAGTAATGATACTTATAGCGATATGCTTAGTCTTAGCATGCACGGCTGTATTCTTAGAAATGTTTATTGCACTGGTATTATCACAATAAATAATCACTGGTTCAAGAATCTTCATATTCATACCTTCCAATAACTGTTTGATCCATGCAATATTAGAGTAGTTTGCAGAAGTAGCCACATATTCTTCTTCTACAGTAGGCTATGAGATGCATCCTTGCTTCTTACTAATCCATGTGACAAGTCTGTCACCCATGAAGAATGCTCCTCCAGTTGTGCTCTTTCAGTCATCTAAGTTTCTAGCCCAATTAGCATCTGTATAGACTTGAAGCTTAAATGTGCCTTCTCTTTTATACCATAAGCCATAGTCCTCAGTGTTTTTTAGATATCTCAGAATTCTCTTGACAAAAATCATGTGTGATTCTTTGGGATTAGCAGAGAAACTTGCAACTATTCCAACTACACTTGCTATATCCGGTCTAGTATAAACAACATACATTAGTTTTCCAATCATTGATCTATATAAGGTCTAATTTACCTCATTTGATTTGTCTTCTTTTGTCAGCTTACATCTGGTTTCCATAGGTGTTCCAACTAGTTTGGAATCTTCCATCTTGAATATCTTCAACACTTCCTTGAATTATTTGGATTGTGTGATATATATGCCTGCATCTTGTTGAATAATTTGTAGACCAAGAAATAATTTTAGCTCCCCAAACATCTAAATCTCAAAATCTTTGCTCATTTCATTAGCAAAGGATTTACATAACATATCATTACCCCCAAATATGATATCATCAACAAATATCTCAGCAATCAGAATATTACCATCAATATCTTCTTTTAAGTATAGATTGCTATTTTCACTTGTTCTTACAAATTCAATGCTTATGAGATAGGACTAAATTCTTTCATACCAGGCTCTAGGTGCTTGTTTCAATCTATATAAGGCTTTGTGTAGTATACATACCATTTTCCTCCTATCTGTATCAACAAACCCTTCTGGTTGTTCAATGTATACCTCTTCTTCTAGTATTCCATTTAGGAGTGCAAATTTGACATCTATCTGGTATACCTTGAATCCTTTGAATGCAGCATAAGCACGTAAGATTCTTACTCCTAGTCTAGCCATGGGTGAAAAGGTTTCACCATAGTCAATACCTTCTTCTTTTTCATAACCCTTGCATGCTAATCTTTCTTTATTCCTTGTGACTTCCCCATTCTCATTCACCTTATTTCTAAATATCCATTTGGTACCAATAACATTCTTATCACCTGGTCTCGGTACTAATTTCCATGTACAACTCTTCTCAATTTTTTCTATGTCTTCATTCATAGCACTAACCCATTCTTGATTTTCAAGTGCAGTATTAACAGATTTAGGCTCAAAATCACAAATTAAACATCTAGTGTTCAATGACTTACTTCTTGTTCTCATTCCAGCCTTATTGTCTCCTATGATCTGATTCTATGGATGATGTCTTCTGACATACTTGGCAAGTATTGGTTTAGCTCTTTGTTCATCATTATGATCATCATCTTGACCTTCATTCTAATCTCCATTTCTCAGAACATAATCTTGAGGATTTTCCTGATTTTTTGTATTTGTAGCCTGATGCTCGGGTGTAATGTTCTATTTCTCAGGAGCGATACACTATTGCTCAGGTAGAGTGTTAGGTTCTTCAGTGTAAACAAACCTGTTGTAGTGTTCTGGTTCTTTTCTAATTTCCTCATCATTTTTCTCTTCATATTCATCTATTCTGATATTTTCACTTTTAATGATTTGGTTAGAGGACTTGTTACGACATTTATAAACCTTTCTCTTGGTAGAATACCCTAGAAAGATACCTTCATCACTTTTACATTCAAGCTTTCCATTTCTATCATCTTTCAAAATATAACATTGACTACAAAAAATTCTGAAGTAACTTACATTGGGTGTGTAACCATACCATAACTCATAGGGTGTCTTCTTTGTGTCTTTCTTCAATTGTACTATGTTCAATGTGTAGACAATAATACTAACAAATTCCCTCTAGAATGCTTGAGTGATGCTTTTCTCTATCATCAGTGTTCTTGCACAATCAATAATTGATCTATTCCTCCTTTTAGCAATCCCATTTTTTTGTGGTGTTCTTAGTGCAGAAACCTGTCTTTTAATTCCATGCTCATTGAAATAGTTAGTGAATTCATCAGAAACAAATTATCCTCCTCTATCTAATCTTAAGCATCTCAATTCCTTACCACTTTGTTTTTCTACCATAGCTTTATACCATTTAAACATCTTGAATGCTTCTGATTTTTGTTTTAAGAACATAACTGTCATCATTCTAGAATAATCATCAACAAAGAGAATAAAATATCTATCACCATAGTAACTCTTTGTTCTCATAGGTCCACATAGATCAATATGGACTAATTATATAATAGAATTAGATGTATGGGTTGTTGGAAATATAATAATGGGAAAGCAAGATATTGAGAGAGGGGGGGGGGGTGAATTAGATCTTCAAATTTAAACACTTAAAACAAATTGATCCACATTCATACATATATGAATCTAATGTAATATCAAATAGCATCCACACAATGAAATAAATAACTCATAACACAAGAACTTGGTAACCCAGAAACCCAAATAGGTAAAATTGGAGTGGGGATGACACCCACAAAATTCTCCACTACTGCAGTAATAAAGTGTGCCTATTAGGGCTAAAAAATTTGGTTACAAGATGCAATCTACCCTGTTAAAGGTCTGCCCGATTAAGAGCTAAAGATCATTAAAATCTACCCTGTGAAAGGATTTCAACTTACAATAAAGTAAGCACTCTGTTAGGAGATTTAGAAAGGTTTGCTAGAACCACTCTGTTAAGATATTTTCACCTGATACAATGATTAGAATGTCTCAAGTATTGATCCTTCATTATGCACTCAGATGCTAATGATGGAACTCCTCTTTCCAGTACCTTCTATGATCTCACAATCTGATATATCTTTACTTTGCTGTTCACTGTGTTGTCACTCTACTTGATCTTTGCTTCTTAACGAAATAACCCTCTGTGCATTTCACTTCAAAATGCAGTCACTACTTCTCTCCACACACGCAAAATAGGGTTTAGAAGCAATCTTATATATCTATTCAAGTCTAATAGAAAGATCTAGATCAACGATCAAGATCTAATACCCATACCTCCAAGGTATTACAATTAATGATTACAACAGATCATGCATAGGATAAAACAATTAAATGCATAACTGACTCTGTAGGAAAATATTAAATG
>MU227509.1:451177-551727 GCA_018584345.1 Thuja plicata | reverse complement strand
CATAGCCTTGTCATCTTCGGCTTTCTTTTTCTGTTCAACAACTTCACACATTCTTATTGATTGGGCTTCTTGTTCCTTTTTCAAGTTTCTGACTTCTTCACATAGTGCACTATTCTTTTCCAGTAGATCTTCTATTGCTGCATCACTCTCAGTAGAATCTTCAGTCTCAAATAGATTTGTGGTGTCCTCTTCCTGATAATGAGTGTCATTCATTTTTTTGGCCAAATCTTTCCTTGCTATCAAGGACTTCTTTAATTCCTGTCTTGCTGTCTCAAGCTGTTGTAGTGCTAGATGAAAATCAATCTTTTGATTCTCAATGACTTTACCCATCTCAAGATCTGTATCCTCAAGCTGATTATGACCTTTTAGAGAACTAAGCTATGATACCGATTGTTGGAAATGCAATAATGGGAAAGCAAGATACTAAGAGGGGGGGTGAATCAGATCTTCAAATTTAAACACTTAAAACAAACTGATCCACATTCATACATATATGAATCTAATTTAATATCAAATAGCATCCACACAATGAAATAAATAACTCATAACACAAGAACTTGGTAACCCAGAAACCCAAATAGGTAAAATTGGGGTGAGGATGACACCCACAAAATTCTCCACTACTACAGTAATAAAGTGTGCCTGTTAGGGCTACAAAAGTTGATTACAAGATGCAATATACCATGTTAAAGGTCTTCCCGGTTAAGAGCTAAAGATCATTACAATATACCCTGTGAAAGGATTTCAACTTACAATAAAGTAAGAACTCTATTAGGAGATTTAGAAAGGTCTACTAGAACCACTCTGTTAAGAGATTTTCACCTGATACAATGATTAGAATGTCTCAAGTATTGATCCTTCATTATGCACTTAGATGCTGATGACAGATCTCCTCTTTCTAGTACCTTCTATGATCTCACAATCTGATATATCTTTACTTTGTTGTTCACTGTGCTGTCACTCTGCTTGATCTCTGATTCTTAACAAAATAACCCTCTGTGCATTTCACTTCAAAATGCAATCACCACTTCTCTCCACACATGCAAAATAGGGTTTATAAGCAATCTTATATATCTATTCAACTCTGATAGCGAGATCTAGATCAACGATCAAGATCTAATACCCATACCTCCAAGGTATTACAATTAATGATTACAATAGATCATGCATAGGATAAAACAATTAAATGCATAACTGACTCCATAGGAAAATATTAAATGCATACATAAGTCAGCCCAAAAAGCTTATACAAGTTATCCTGAACACTTATCCTTGAAGTTTGAATCATTCTAGACATGTATACAAAAACAATTCTACTCGGTACTTAACATCTCTATTTCTCGACACTAAGTATCCTACTTGGCTCGACATGATACAACTCGGCAACCTGAATACTATTTGGCAATGTTGCTCGACCTTGCATAGTTTTAGCTCGGCCACAGTGATAGCCAACTAAAATTGCCTAAGTGAATGACTAAGTTTTGGTCACTAATCATCAACAAAACTTAGAGATTAACATAGGCTTTGCTCTTGAAACTAGACTTTGTCATTTTACCTTTTTGACAATTCTTACACATGATATGCTCGAGCTTTGACATGCTCGATAAGCCTCTTACTTTCCTTTTATTGCTTATTTTTATCATGTTTTCAGAATTCTTATGACATAATCTCTTATGCCACAACCATATGTCTTCATTTCTAGCCATTAAACAAGTAGTATTTATATCATCAAGATAGAATAGGTTACCTTTGGTCTGTTCACCAGTTCCGATCATCCTTCCCGATTCATTAAAGATATTTGCCTTCTTATTCTTAAATGCTACTTGGGGAAATTTTTTATTCAACTATGAAATACTCAACAAATTATAATTAATTCATTTTACCCAGTATGCATTTTCACATTTGATCAGGTTATTCAACATTATAGTTCCTTTACCTTCAACTAGACAGGGTGTATCATTACCCATTATTACTGATCCACCATTATAGTACTCAATAGTTTTAAACTTTTGTTTATCACCAGTCATGTGGTGAGTGCAGCCACTATCTATAATCCAGACATCATTCTTACTAACCTTAGATATGAGTGCAATCTCTACATACCTTTCTTCTTTGTCTGAATCATCCTTCATGGCCACAAATACCATCTCAATGTCTTCATCAGATTTGGTGTCAGTATCTCCATCTCTATTTTCAGCTAGGTAACAAGCTTTCTTCCCTTTGTCCTTGTAGTCTCGGGTATCTCTTCTATTAGATTGTCGATTTCCTTGGTAATCTTTGTTGTCACTTCTATCAAACTTCTTCTCAAATGATTTGTCACTACTTCTGTCATCTTTTCTTCTGTTAGGACATATAGCAACAAAGTGTCCAATCTCTTTACAATCTCTTAGTATCTCCCCCTAACCCAAAAACCTATAACCATAATCCATCAACCCTAAATAATTTCTCCCTTTTCCCTCTCTCTTTCCCCCATCTCTCTCCCTCATTTCCTTCTCTCCATCTTCCCCACCTATCTCCCATGTTCCCCTCTTCCCCCTAAACCTTAATGTTTTATATGGAGATTAATCAGAGTTAGAAGTTAACTTTTCCCCACTTTTATCAACATAATTCCATCCCAAATTATTGAACAAGGATTTGGGGGTGATGCCCCTAGGGGGGTCAAGAGGTAGTTCCTCTTGCATGGGTTTAGGGGTAGCACCCCTTGTAGGGTTAAGGGGCAGTGCCCCTTGTAGGGTTGAGGGGAAGCGCCCCTCACAGGGTCTAAAATAGCACATTTAGAACCACATAAAACTCCATTATGCACACCATTTTCTCAATGAAATGTTGGATTTTTATATTTGGTGCATGTCATATATGGTGTGCGCCATATATGACACACTATATTTACAAGTTTTTTTGCATGTTTTGATTTCCACATTTGGTGCATGCCAAATAGGGTGGACACCCTATAGAGTGTGCACCATTTTAACTACATTGAGATCCACCAAGCCTAAGGCTTGGATTTGTCTTGGGAATCCAACCTAAAGGATTGGAGGATTCAAATAGGCCCCTGAGATTTGTTTTCGAGCAAACATACAAAAATTTCACATTTTTCATTTGTGCTCCCCGTCAGGTTCGCACATGGTTCAACAACAACAAAATAAGGAAACACGATTTTCTATATTTCTCTGTTAGCTATCTAGTCATATATTTTATTTTGAATTCAGATTATGTTAAGCTTTTCATCTATAATTTATTTTGTAAGTATTTTGGGCTTATATCTTGGCTCGTTTGTCAAATTTTGAAACAAGTTACTTTTTTAGAAACTAGACTCCATTATACACACTTCAAATTTTTTTTTTTTTGATTAGTATTGAAATATTTCTAGAGGGAGAATGCACAAATTTCATGTTTTTAGGATATGTCCACTTCGTAAATTCATAAAAAATCATACATTCATAAAAAAATTAGCAGAAACTTTTGGGATAAACTAAGTGGTGTTAGCTAACTTCTCACCAGAGTAATTAAAAGAATTCAAAAACAAAGTTAACATTTTAGGGGGAGCACACCAGACATTATATTATGTTTTTTCACAAAAAATAGGACCACTTTTTGTGCTCCCCCTTTTTGAGGGCCTTAATCTCCACCATTTTAAAAATAAATTAGTAGTTTAGAGACTATATTTAGAGTACTACAACTCTTGTTCTTGTCACATCTCAAAATTTGAGTCTAATTATCTTCAATTTCTCATCAAAGTTCAGAGTTTGTTGATTTTAGAAAAAAAAACTGGCATATTATACCCCCTTTTTGGTCCCCTATCTTTGCGCACTTACCCTATAGTCACTAAAAAAATGTCTCTTAATGCCATGTTTCTCACAAAAACTTTCAAACATATTAGAAGCAAACTCTCCTCCTTTATCAGATCTCAAACATTTAATCCTTCTACTACATTCATTTTCAACTCTAGCCTTGAATATCTTAAACTTCTCAAATGCCCTTGATTTTTCTCTAAGAAATGCAACCCAAGTCAACCTAGAACAATCATTAATGAGCAGTATAAAGTATCTCTCACCTTGAAAAATTCTTGTTATGGTAGGACCAAAAAGGTCAGTGTGCACTAAATCCAATAAATGGTAGATGAATAGTCCTTTTCCTTGAATGATTCTCTTATCTATTTTCCTTCCTGACATTCCTTATAGATCACATTATCCGGTTTGCATAATCTAGGTAAGTCTCTTAATGCAAATGATGAAATTATTCTTACCAAATTATCAAATTTGGTGTGACACATCATCCAGTGCTAAAGCCAACTATCATTGATGATCTAAGATAGTAAACAACATCCTTCTGACACTCCTTCAAGATGGTACATATTCCTTCTTTTCTTTTTTCCAACTGCAATCACATCTCTAGATCCCTTCTGAATTTCACATCCTTCATTATTGAAAAAACCATCATATCCATTCTCAGACATCTATCCAATACTCAAGAGATTGTGACATAAACCCTTTACATAATAGACATTGTCAGTATTATTCTTTCCATCAAAAGTAATAGAGCCTCTACCAATAATGTATGTAGCTTTATCATCACCAAACCTAATAGGACCACCATCATATTTGTGAAGTGACACAAATTTACTCTTGTCTCCATTCATGTGATGAGAATAAAAACTATAAATCTACCATTCATTTTTGTTTCTTCTAATATACAAAGTAGTTTCAAGATCATAATCAACTTCAACACAAATGTTAAAGATATCAATTCCTTATTTCTTATATTCTTCAACATGAAAAAAATAATGTTTTTCTTCTGACTCATCATCTGAAATAATAGCATCTTCATTCACATAATAAGATTTATTATTAATCTTTTTAAAATTATGTCTAAGACCCTTCTATAGACATCTAGTACCCAAATGATCAATCTTACCACATCTAAAACATTTCGGGGGTAACATACCTATGTACTTGTCAGTATCTTTGTTCAGCCTTCTTGAAAATTTTTCTTCAAATTCTTCTTCATCATCACCATCAGGATCTTATTCTGATTTAGTTTCCTTGAATGTCACCTTATATCTTCTCTTCTCTTCTCTCTTCCAAACTTTCTCACCTCAAATGCGGTCAAAGTGCCAAACAACAACTCTTTAGTAAACTTCTTCGGATCATACACTGCCTCTATCACCAAGATTCTTATCACTGTAGTTATCTGGTAGTGTCATCAATATCTTTCCCATCAAATCCTCATTTATAATAGTGTCTCCTTGGTTCTTGATTTCATTAACTACATTTTCCACTCTCTGAAAGTAACTCCTAATGTCTTTACCTTCTTCCATTCTCAGATTCTCATAGTGACATTTGGCTATTAGCTTCTTAGATAACTTAACCATATTATTTCCTTCATAAATATTTTTAAAATTTTCCCAAACTTCATAAGTAGTATTTAAATAAATAACCTTCACTAAGTCATCTTTGATAAAAGCACTAGTGATAGTATACCTCACTTTTCATTCTCCTCATACGTTGTGATTTTATATGGAGTCTTAATATCATTATGAGGGAACACATACTTTGTCTCTACATGCTTCCAGGTATTGTAATTGGCCAAAATCAAATATCCTTTCTTATGATCTTCATATGTACTATAGTCTAATCCATCAAAAATAGGAATGCTTAATTTGTGCATCATAGAATTCGCCTCAAGTGGTTAAGCTCTTTACTGAGGAACCAAGCTCTGATACCATTTGTTGAATAGGCTTAATAACTAAGAGGGAGCATGAATCAGTTATTCCCACACACTTTATAAAACTTTTAGTTTGTCAGTAAACTCATAAAAAATAGTAATATAAACTTATAATATATCGGTTAACCATATCAAGCATTCATAATAGATATAATTATGAAAACACAAGAACACCAATGCATAGAATACTAGGATTTACGTGGAAACCCAAACTAGGTGTTGGAAATTGATAGCATCATTCAGATAATTAATTTGAATATATAAAGGATAAATATATGTGCATATTAATGTATATGTAATTACTATTACATGTTGTATCATCTTAAAATGGAAGCACTTCCATTTTGGTAGGTTTAGCACCCTCATTTAGTATACTTGCATGCTAGATTTGCATTTAGGATGCATCTACACTTGATTCTGCATTTCTACGTGAAATTAGGGTTAGGATCTTGTGGATCCTCCTTAATTTCCCTCTCTATGGCTTTATTTTTAGGTATAACCTATGTAATGGCTCTCCTAATCTTCATCATACCTCTTCTATGGCCTATGTACCTCTCCCCAACATTTTGGTGTGTTTTCTCACCTTCCTAGGTCCTCGACTGACTTGGGAATCTTGCAAAATTCTCAAAGTGACCTACCTGAAACCTCAAGTCAAGGTTGAGATTTATTTTGACCTAGGTGAGAATCAAGGTTGACCTTGACCTAGGTTAAGGTTGAGGTCAACCTTGACCTAGGTCAAGGTCGAGGTTGATTTTGACCTCTATTGGGTGTTGGTCCCCGCTTTCAGATCCCGAATATATCGGGGCCCTAAACTTAAAAATAGGTCCCCGGATCCAGGTGTGGAAGTTTTTTCTATGATATTCAAATTGATACATACCCTCCTTGGTTGGTGATTTTAATTGGACCATAATTCAAGGTGAAATTTGAATTTGGGTCCCTTGCATTGCCCTAGGAGGTCTATCTTGAGATCTCTATATAAGCAATCTCTTTTACCTTCATTTGGACATGACAAAATAAAAATTATGACATGATGATGATGCAAGAATGAAAGAGGATGATATAGAAGGACAAGATATGATGATGCCTTAATAAATACAAGCATTTTTTTGAACAAGCTATTGTGGATCTTCATTGGAGCAAGAAAGAGTTCTTCCTTCATTCCTTCTTCTTGGATCTACCATTTTCAACATTCAAGCATTCAAAAGATACTATCATGGGGTAGGAAGTACGGATTGTGAGTTTGGTAGGAATAATTTAGCCTTGGGGGCTAGGTATGCTTTCTTTATCATATTCAAATCTATGTATTACTCTCTCATTTTAAATTCATGCTAGGGTTTTAATCTAGAGAATTAGATCTTGGAATTATACATTCAAACTCTTTCCAAGAGCAACACACACATACATTCTATTACATCCAGCTATTTGTGGAGGTGGAAATCACTAAAATGGGGGTTTGACTAAGGAAAAACCCTATATAGCCACCCTAAAACCCCCTTTTTTAGATATCTATAGTCGTTGGTTCAGGAATTGTAGGTCACAATCAACATTCTATTCTGGGTCAGAATTGGAATTTCTGGATCAGAATCAGACATTTTGGGTCAGATGCGACATTCATTTCTGGGTTAGAATCAACATTTTGTTTTGGGTCAGAATCGGATATTCTGGGTCAGAATCAAAAATTTTGGGTCAAAGGTGACATTCATTTTTGGGTCAAAATCAGAACTGAGTCAGATTCAGAAAATATTTTTGGGTTTTCTTCGTCTCGACGTTTTTGTTCCAGATCCGATTGCATATTTTCCAGAAACTCGACACAGGCATCATAAAAGAGGTATTTCCAAATCTACTATAATGTGAGGTATGTATTTTACTCCATTATTCTTTGTAAACATTTCCAGCTTTACATTCCTTATTATTACAATTAAATGTAAATTGTTGAATATGGCATAGGGTCTCTTTTATATGCAAATCCCCATTCTTAAAACCCTATTTAAAAGACCATCAAATTTTACCCTTTACATTTTGGTGAACCCGACGTGAAGACAACTCTTTCTTTTTGGTGTTAGATTTACATTTTATGTTAGATCTTGCATGCATATAGAAGTAGATTTATTTTATGCTCTTGCATTTATGTTTCAAAAATATATAAAAATTAAAAAATTTCTTTAAAAATGCAAACACATTTACATGCTTGTAATTTTACTTTGTGCTCAACATGTATTACTTTTGTTTTGAATACTTTGATGAGGCTTTTATTGCACAAGAGGATAGATCCCTTAATGAGGTACATGGAAGTGAGAATGAAAATGGTTTGAATGAGATCTCCATGGATCCTATTGCTATTTCATCCTCCACCACAACCTCTGCAATTGACCTTTACCATAGGGTGTGTGCATGGTTACCTTCATATTGCACTATTTGCAATATTGATGCACCTAGAATGTTATATCCTAAACCTTTGATGATGGTAAAAGGATGTCCTTGAATAACTATTAAGGGTAAACCTAGAGATCCTTTGGATTTCTTTGATAACACGGATTCTGTTTCACATGCTTATCACACACGAAATAATACTCAACCTACTGTTCCAGCTTCTTTACCTCCTTCTCAACCCGTGCTTCCTCAAGCACCTACATTACCTTCTTCCTTTAAGGATTATGATGTAGTTGAACAATTACGCAGTACTCCAGCTAAGATATCTTTATGGGAATTGCTTCAAACTTCTGGACTACATATCATGAGGCTTTTCAAAAAGCTTTATCTACTCTTCTTGCTCCGCCTCCAAACCAAAAGAATATCAATTCTTTTTTGGAGTGCATGCATACTATGCCTTTTGTACCTCCTATTGTGTTTACCGATGATGTTTTACCTTCTGTTGAGATGCAGAATCAATATGATGCTCTTATGGTTGTTGTTTCTATTAATCAGAGCATCATTCGTAGAAAATTAATTGACAATGGATTTGGGCTTAATTTTTGTAGCATGGATATGCTTAAGGAAATTAAGGCTGATCTTACAACTTTTCAACCGGATAATATCCCTATTCATGGATTTGATAATATCGCAAAGAAAAATTTGGGCATTGTTATGCTACCTATTAAGGTTGGTACAGTTCTTCTCAATACACCTATTGATGTTATGCCTAGAACTCTCAATTATAACTTTCTGTTAGGAATACCTTGGTTACATACTATGCATCCAGTTCCTTCTACTCATCATCATAAGGTTAGGTTCATTTATAACTATTTGATGTATACACTACATGCGGATGATGTGCCAAATCCTTTCCTAAATGCGGAATATGCTAAAGTTTCTGAACCTATACAACCAAGTAAGGAACCTGAGTAACCACCTGAAGTTCAAAAATTGAAACTCCATCTTCTTCTTTGACCAGAGATGATTGGGGAACATTAGACTTTAATCCTTCTTTTATGGCAGAAAATAAATTTTTTGATTTAGAATTTTTGAAACAATAAAGTGGCTTTCAAAAACAAGTTTTTACTCCTTCCCAACTTTCTGAGGAATTAAAAAGTAACTTTTTTGCTGCTTCACTTGAAGCAACAATTGAGAAAATAAAACCAGATTACTATAACATTGTGACATATGTCTCTCCTTTGACTCAATCTAATATGGCTGATAGATATGGTTCTGATTATCATCTACTCAAGAAATTAGGATTCAATGGGAAAGGATGTGGTAAATATGAACAAGGAATACAATTTCCCTTGGACAACATAATTTTATGATTATAATTATGGGTTAGGGTTCACTCCTTATAAACAACCATTGACTTTTCCTCTTAATGTTAATCACAACTGTGGTGGAAATTTGAAGTTGGTTAATCCGCTTCTCCTCGACATGGATCAAAAGCCTACTTTGGCTATTTTTTCTGAGGATGAAGCCCTAATAAATTTTTTAAGGGCTTATCAGGATCTACCTATATGTGATAAAAGTATACCTGCTAATAAAAACACTAAAACATGAAAACATTAAGGTTAGCCATTAGAAACAAGATTCAAGATGTTAGCATGCTTAAAATGAAATCCAAAACAAAGACTTTCACCACAACCTCTGATGAGCCAAATAAGGGCACCCAATGCCTTGTTGATTTGCTCTTAGAGATTATTGTGGGTGTGCTCTCCCAACACAATAACTGAATCCCACTAATGATAAGAAATCCAAGCTAAGAGAGTGAAGAACTCAAGAACAAGTATGAGGAACTTGTCTCAAGCCATCACAATGATTTGATGAATGCAAAACTAATCTATATTGATATGAAAGACTAAGTAAGGTTCATTCCATTATAGACCTAAGATGTGATATCTAGATTCAACAATGAAATAAACATGAACTAAGAACTAAGATTGCTATGAAATGCTAAATTGCTTAAGGAAATCTAGAGCTAAACTAGCATGATAATAATGCATAAAAGGGAGATGATTTTCTCTTGACAATGGCCTTTATTTATAGATTTTTTGGAGGAGAGAGAGGGCTTGGATGAGGTGGAGCTCATGTGGCATCCACATAGGTGCCACATGAGGGAAACATAAGCCATGAAAGAGGCCAACTTTTCTCACACATGTGTGAGGAACTTTGGATGTGATGGGTCAAAGTGTACTTAAAGTACACATGTGAAGGATCTTGTAAGAGGTGTAAGAGCTTTGGGCCAATGAGACACTTTTAGAAAGTGTAAGAAGGTGTCATCATAGGTGTAAGAAACCTTGTTGACACCAAATAAGGATTATCTGGAAAAGGTGATTTTTGGAAATTTGCTCACACATGTGTGAGAAAATAATTAGGACTAATTAGTGTAGGAATAAAGAAATTATCATAATTAACCTTAGTTAAATAGTAAGTAGGTCTATTTAGTGAGAGTGATGTGAGGTAGGGTAGAATCTAGGTTCAAATTAGCTTAATCTTAAAATAAAATTTAGATTAATCATGGTTTAGTAGAATTAAGTCATGTGGAGGAATAAATAAATTAAAAATTTATTTAAAAAAGACTAATGAGGGGTAGTGTATTTAAATAAAATTTAAATACTAAGGAAAGTGAATTATATTTAATTAAATAAATTTATTTAAATAAATAGAAGAATATAACAAATATAATTAATTAATCAAAATTAATTATAATGCTAAGGGAATATTAATTAAATTAATATAAGGACGATTTTAGACGTCTACATTTTGCCCCTCTTTGATGTAGCGTTGCGTCCAAAGAAAAGAAAATAAGATGCCCCAGAGAGGTCAGGAAAACCTACAGCAGTGAGAGCGGAGGAGGGTGCTCCCTTGAGAAAACAATAGGAAAAATAAAATTTTTAATTAAAATTTTCTCGAAGACCAATTGCATGGCTTGTCTAAGAAAAAAAGAGGAAAAATGGGGAGCAGAACAGGGAATGGGGAGAAGAAGGGAAGAAACAGGTCCCTAGGGGCTATAAATAGTCCATCGGGGCCCATAGACAAGTCATTTTCACTCACAAAGAGAAAAAAGAGAGAAGAAAAAGAGAGCGATGGCAGTAGGGCGAGATCGTGCATAGCTTGGGGAGCACATTCGGGTCCACCAGTGACAAGCAGACACTGGACCACCGGTGAGTAGTTAAACACCTCTTAGTCCTTTATGTATTTAATGCTTTTTTAGGTGTTTAGGTTGTCATAAATGTGGTCCAAACTAGTGCGCAGCGCAAACGACAATCACTTGACCATCATTTGTGCAGACGGTGATTGATAGATCACTGTCCTCATAGATGACCTATCAAGGATTGGCATCTACGTAAATGGAGATCGCTCGATCTCTGTCTACGAGGGAAGGGAAAAGTGGAAATGCACAGCGGAGATGACAGAGTTAGAATTCTGCCATCTGCGTGGCAAAGAGGCTGTGACCTAAATTACTATCTCTACAGATTGGCAACTGCAAAGATCCACCATCTTCATAGACTGGCGACTGCAAAAATCTGTCGTCTGCGAGGGTCAACCACTATTTGTGTGGATTGACCCAAAAATAGAAGAAAAAAGAGGAAGAAGAGGAGAGAAAAGGGGCCGAGAGCATTTTTTGATGCCCAAGAATAGGCTAGGGACATTTTTTGATGCCCCAGAATGCTATCTAATATTTGACATGAGCTTGTTGGATGCAGGAGGATACCATCACCTTCCAGGTGAGGGAGTGCTACCCAGTGACTATGATGCTGGAGCACGAGCTGACAACAATGGAGTGGGGGATCATGACACTCTACAGGTTAGAGCATGTACATCATTGGCCACATTTGAGAGCACATAATGTGCTTGTGTCTTCTTTGATCAAGAGGTGGCACAATACCACTTTGAGATTTCACTTCCTGACGGGGGAAGCTACTATCACCCTCCACGATGTGTGGAGGATCTACAAAGTGCCTATTTGGGGGGTGATACCCGAGTACTTCTTCGAGGGTTCAAATCCCTATATGGAGATGGGGTTCAGGTGGAGGTATGCTGATTTGCCAACTACATGACAGTGGATGTCCTGGTCAGGAGTGATGACACTTCGACCATGGTTGTGGTGGGTGGCCCTCTACTTGGCTAGATTGATAGGAGGTCGATTGATGCCTGATCATGCAGGCAAGGGATTCCTGATAGGTTGGGCTCAAATTCTTAGTAGCATGGTGGAGGAGGAAGATCAGTACTGCTAGGGATACACCATCCTTGGGCAGCTATATTATGACTTACATATGTGTGCCTACTATAAGGGTAGGGCACTAGGGCCATAATGCACACTACTTCTTGTATGGGCATGGGAGAACATTGCAGTCATACGACCAATCAGGCACTGAGAGACCAAAGCATCTTACAAGCCGTTTGCATGTAGATACATGCCACCAATTAGTTATGAGGCCACAGACTCAGTTGGTTACTGGAGGTGGAGGCTTGATGAGATGGGGGAGATTCAGTGGGCACAATATGCAGGGTGTGAGGCTTGGGGACATGAGATCCCATAGCAGGATGGATACGCAGAGGATGAGTTCTATGACTCATATTACATGAGGTTTGTGTAGATGGACTATTGGCTCATAGGGCGAACAACATACATGATCTCTAGGTATATGACTTCGAGGGTATGGAGACAGATGAGACAGGTGCAGGAGGTGGTTCCAGATGGGTTCCCACATCCATTGGTGACCTGAGAGGTGGGGAGTATCTAGGGGATGGGGGTAGATCCACATATTGCATAAGAATATTGGGTGGGGATGATAGAGGTCCCATGGGTTAGGGCATGAGAGTCTTTATAGGATGCCAGGGTAGTACCAGCATATGCTCAGTAGTGGGAAGTACATAGACCAGTCAGAATAACTGTGCTAGGGATAGTATAGGCAGATGAGTAGTCTAGAGAGGGAGGGGATGGAGGAGGTTAAGATGATGATGATGATGAGGATGGAGGAGGGTCCAGGGGGAGGAGATTCTGGCCCAAGGTTGCAACTCAGAGGCGGAGAGGGTAGGTGGAGATGCCAGTGGGGAGGCAACCTCCTATAGTCCCAGATGCATAGGGACAGGATTAGGGATAGGGACAGGGACAGGGGCCACAAGGGCCACCCTATTAGCCACAAGGGCCATAGGGACAGGGGCCATAGGGATAGGTACCACCATCTGGGTATATAGCCCAGGATATTCATGATACCATGGTAATAGAGCAGGACAGTCTTTAGACTGAGTTAGGTAGGGTACAGGGCTTGCTAGCGACATCTCAGGCGACTGAGGTGAGCGTGCAAGCATAGATCTAGAGGTTGTAGGGATTATTAGCTATGACTCAGTCTACATCTAGCAGTTTGCAGATAGAGCTAGCCAGGGTACAGGGGGAGTTAGTGTTAGGGTTTGATAGATCTGGAACAATGTAAGAATAAACAGTTATATGTAGAAAACAAAAGAAGAAGAAAAATTAACATAGCTAACACACAAATTTAACATGGTTCACCCAAAACCTAGGCTACATCCACCTATACAGTCGTCCAACCTTTCTTTTTATCCAACAAAAATATACACAACCTTACAATGCATTATACATCTCAAACACTTATAACATGTCGCCACAATATCAACACCTACTACATGATCAGTTGCCATAATATCAAAAATTTCCCACTTGGAGACTGATTAGGCTCCACACCACATAATTTCCCACTTGGAGACTAGAACTAGATGACAATGTAGTATGTACAACTCCCACTGGATAAAATACCTTGCTGTGTATTAACCCCATGATCATAAGTCAAGAAGCCAAATAGAAGCTGAGTAAGAAACCAACTTCTCCTTGGGGACTACCTTCATGAACATGTCTACAGGATTGTCACTTGTGTGAACCTTTTCAAGCCATAATTGGCCATCCTCCAAAATAGACCTTATAAAATGGTACCTAAGCTATATGTGCTTTGTCCTTGAATGAAAATAATAATTCTTTGCAAGATGAATGACACTCTAGCTATCACTGTACAATGGGCGATCTTCCTACTTCTGACCCAATTCCTCCAAAAAACATTGTAACCAAATCATCTCCTTTCTAGCTTCCATAGAAGCTACATACTTAGCTTTAGTAGTTGAAAGTGCATTAACTTTCTGCAATCTAGAAATCCAACTGGCTGCAGTACCCCCTACAGTGAAAACATATTATGTAGTACTCCTCCTTGTATCAATATATCCTGCCAGATCAGAGTCAAAAAATCCACTCAGAGCATAACTAGATCATATGTAACATAATGCCTTTGTATTAGTTCCTCTCAAATATCAAAGAATCCATTTGACAACATTTTGATGTTCCATACCCGAATTGCTCATGTACCTTCTGACAACTCCCACTGCATGAGCAATATTTAGCTATGTGCTTACCATTGCATACACCAGACTGCCAATAGCTGATGAATACAGGATGTTAGACATTTTATCTACCTCTTCCTATACCTTTGGGCACATTTCCTTAGTCAATTTGAAATGACTAGTCAAAGGTGTACTAACTACTTTTGCATCCTGCATATTGAATCTTTTCAACACCTTCTTTATATACTCACTTTGGGACAAATTCAAAGTTCTATTTTTCCTGTCCTATGTAATCCTCATACCAAGGATTTTCTTAGCAACACCAAAATCCTTCATAGAAAATGACCTTTCTAATTTCTATTTAAGTTCATTTATGTGTTTCATATTGGACCCAGCAACAACCATGTCATCAACATAGAGTAACAAGATAATGTAACTTCCATTATCCAATCTCTTAAAATATACACAGTGATTAGAATGACATCTATGGTATCCTTGTTCAGCCATGAAACTATCAAATTTTAAATACCATTGGTGGGGTGCCTGCATTAGGCCATACATACTCTTCCTTAACCTGCACACTAAATTCTCCTTACCCTTGACTTCATATCCCTCTAGTTGCTGCATGTAAATTTCCTCCTCCAAATATCCATGGAGAAAAGCTATTTTGACATCTAGTTGTTCAAGATGCAAGTCATCTGCAACCACAAGACTTAGTACAGTTCTAATTGAAGTCATTTTTACAATAGGGGAGAATATTTCATCAAAATCTATACCCTTTCTCTGTGCAAAACCTTTTACCACAAGTCTGGCCTTATACCTCTTCTTTCCTTCATCTTCCTCCTTCAGCCTATAAACCCATTTTTTAGGCAAGAATATTTTTCCTTCAGGTAAAGGGAATAAGTCCCAAGTCTTATTTTTCAACAAGGAGTCCATCTCCTCTTTCATGCCTAGCTTCCACTGTTGTTTGGCATCCACCTGTATTGCTTCTTCATATTCTTCTGGTTCACCAGGATCAGTCAATAAAATGGAATACAAAGAAGGAGAAAACCTTTCAGGAGGTCTACTTGACCTTGTAGAATGTCTAAAACTTACAGGAGTTTGTGGGATAACCTATTGTTGCTAAGAATTAGGTACCAGTAGTGTTCCTTTTTTAGGAGTCTCATCCAACACCACATATTCTTGTCTGACCTGTTCATGCTTCTTTTCTTGCAACTATTCTTTATACATGACCTTCTCATTGAATATAACATATCTACTTCTAATTATCTTAAGATTTTCAAAATCCCATAACCGATAACCATAGTCATCTACTCCATATCCAATAGAGGTACATTTTTGAGATTTAGCATCAAGCTTGGTTCTATTTTCTTTATCAACATGGACAAAAGCTTCACAACCAAAAGTTTTCATAAATGAATAATTTACCTTTTTACCAGTCCATGCTACCTCTGGAATACCACCATCCAAAGGGGATGAAGGTCCTCTATTTATCAAATAGACTACATTTTTTACAACATTTTTCCATAAATGAAGGGGCTATCCAGCATGCAATCTCATGCTCCTTGCACGTTCCATGATTGTCCTATTCATTCTTTCTGACATACCATTTTCTTGTGGGGTTCCTAGAATTATCTTCTGCCTTTGAATTCCATTGATAGAACAATAATATTCAAAGGGTCTGCTGCAATACTCACCTCCATTATCAGATCTGAGACACTTCAACTTCTTTCTTGTCTCATTCTCAACCAAAGCTTTCCATTTCTTAAATGTTTCAAAAAAATCAGATTTATGTTTCAAGAAATATACCCATGTTTTCCTGGTTGAATCATCTATAAAAATAACATAATAATGAGAGCCATCGAGAGATGATACCTAAGCCAGTCCCCATACATCTGAATGCACTAGCTCTAACTTCTCACTCTTCTTTTCTTTCCCAACTTTGAGAAATCTGACTCTTTTCTGTTTACTATAAACACAATTTTCACAGAACTCTAAATCGATATTTTTCAGTCCTGGCAATAGATTTTTAGAGTGAAGTATTTTCATCCCTTTCTCACTCATGTGCCCAAGCCTATGGTGCCACATTTTTGAATATGTTCCTGCAACATCTATAGTATCTTTCCCTGCATTAACATTATCAGTAGCAACTAAGGTAGAATAAGTGTTACCAATACACAGATATAATATGCCTATCTTCAAACCTTTAGCTACTACTAAAGAACCTTTAGTGACCTTCCAAACATTGTCTGTAAACATGACTATGCAGCCTTCACTACCTTTTTGTCCTGTAGAAATTAAATTTCTTCTTAAATTAAGGACATGCCTTACCTCCTGCAGTACCTAGTCATTTCTGTTTGGCAACTTGATCTTTATTTTCCCTTTCCCAACAATAGGACAGGGCTCATCATCACCCAAATATACCTGTCCGAAATCACCTTGAACATAATCTTGAAAATATTTTCTATGGGGTGTAGCATGGAATGAAGCCCTAGAATCAATTACACAGGAATCATTAACATTATCCAAACATAATATTAAAGCATCTTGTAAAGTATTACTTGCAACATTAGCTTCCTTACTGTTATCTTCATTTCTATCTCCTTGTTTGTTTTTCTGAGACCAACAATATTTCTTCAGGTGGCCAGGATTTCCATAGTACCAGCAATCTTTCTTTCATTTCGATTGAGGATGTCCTTTATTTGACTTCCCTCGTGACTTTCCATGAGAAGGGTCTTTTCCTCTTTCACTTGTTCTTCCTCTGTTCTCCACATTTAAAGTGGAACCTGATTAGGTTGAATTTTCACTTGTGCTTTTCCGTTGCATTTCCTCACTTAGGATAACACCAACAACTTCATCAAATTTCAAAGTATTTGAACTAGAGATAGATTTTCTTACAACCATAACCAAACTATTCCAGCTTTCTAGAAAATAACATAAAAGTAAGAGAGCCCTAACCTCTTCATTGAATACAATTTTTACGGATGTCAATTGACTGGTGACGGTATTAAATTCATTTAAATGATTCGATATAGATCCTCCCTCACCCATTTTCATATTAAACAAATGCTTCATAAGAAATACCTTATTCAAAGCTGAGGGTTTCTTGTATAACTTAGCCAATGTCTCCATCAGCTCTATGGTCATTGTTGCCTTTGATATGTTGAATGTTACAAATTGTACAAGGCACAATCAAATAGATCCCAGTGCCTTCCTATCCAAGACCTCCCAGTCCTCTACTGACATAGTTCCTTGTTTCTTGGTTTTTCCTTCTAATGACTTCCACAGGTCTTTTTGATACAGATAATCTTCCATCTGCATTTTCCACAACTGAAAATTTAGGCCATTGAATTTTTCAATCTTGAATTTGGAATCCTCCATTGCTCCCACTCAAATCTGAAAGTCTTGTCAATCTACAGCAACGAACCTCACTCTGATACCAATTTTTAGGGTTTAAAAGATCTGGAATAATATAAGAATAAATAGTATATGAAGAAAAAAAAAGAAGAATAAAACCTAACACAGCTAACACACAGATTTAACGTGATTCACCCAAAACCTGGGCTACATCCACCTACACAGCCATCCAAACTTTCTTATTATCCAGCAAAAATGTACACAACCTTACAATGCATTATACATCTCAAGCGCTTACTACATGATCAGTCGCCACAATATAAACAGTTAGCAGCGGAGACCACTCGCAGGGATAGTGCATAAAGAGCACTAGATTTATTACAAGCATAGGTGGATAGCAGAGAGTTCACTATGATCAAGGAGCATGTAGATGCGGAGGAGCTGGCAGCTATGTCAGCATAGATAGAAGCTCTGAAAGAAGAGAGAGACCTAGCATGGAGATATGCAGAGGATTACAGAGCGGATTGAGAGATATCTCGTTAGGAAGGCAGGGCGGTCGGTTTAGGACAGGTGATGGTGGATGCATTTGTAGTGTAGAGAGAGGCTGGTCAGAGAGGCCGAGAGGCTGCATATTATATGGGTCTCTATCATGCCGCAGTGCTAGAGGGTTTACGATAGCTTGCATACTCAGAGAGAGCACAGAATAAGAGCATAGGGTGAGGCTCGCAGGGATCGATGGGGTTACCACCACATTCAGGCAGTGGTGCAGGGCCATTATAGCCACCACTGTGATTCATCTCAGACCATTTTTTGATACACATTTGTGTATGAGTTATGTGACACATTATGTACTACTAACATTTTGAGATATATACATGGACTTTGTGGACTATTTGGACTTTATAGACTTTATGATGCTATGTGATGTTTATGCAGGATGTATGGATGCATTGTGAGTTTATATTACATGTGTTATATGATGTTTATGACTGACATGCAAGATGAGATGAATGTATATGATTATACTAACTTATTTGTGATGTAGGTATGTGATGCATATATAGATGTATATGTTAGATGTGATATGTAGATGCTTATAGATGGATGTATTTTACATGTATTGATGTTATGTGATTGTTAATAAATGTAAATTCATATGTGATTTATGTAATGAATCCTAAAATGATTTTAATGACTTAACAATGCAACTAAATAAGTGATGGATAATGAATGAAATGAATAACTATATGCAACTATCATGATTAATGGATAATGAATGAAGTAACAATGTACCTAACTAATGAATGAAATGAATAATGATCATGTAATGGAACTAAATGCAACCTTAATGAATAATGATTAATGAATGAAGGAACAATGCCACTTGTAATTTGAATAATGATTAAGGAATGGACCTAATGAATGAATGCAATATGAGACATATGGGGATACTATTTTTGTGTGTATCAAATAGGTATAACAAAATCACTTAGGTGACTGGATAGGGGGAATAAATAGAAACCTTTCCAAGAGAAAAATCAAGATGCAATATGACCTAGCTAAAATGCAATGTTAACTACATGATAATAGTGGGATTGATACCATGTTAATGTTGGAGAGAACACCCTAGTTTGATATTGCAAAAGGAGCTCTGCACCATGTGCTAGAAAGCACAAGTGACATGGTTCCTTTGCGTGGACTAGACTCTTAGAAAAATAGGTTGTTAGAAACAAGTATACAAGATATCAGGTATGATGAAACCTATGAAATGTTACTCATGAGGAGATGCCATACATCTAGATCTTTTGAGGGATTTGAGATGCATGAATCCTACCCCCAGTGAGGCATACATAGTCATAACTAAATATCAAACATAAATGCACTAACAATCTATGACAAGCATATCATACCACAAATAATACGTATTTCACTATATACTCACCATAACGATCCAAGTTATAAAAGATCGAGGCTGTCGCGATAAGGACATATTAAAATACAAGATACAATCAATCAAAAAGGCATCCTAACCAAGTGGTCATTTAGTCCAAAATTTCTTTCCATGAACAAATTTGATGTGAGAATTGATAGAACAACTGACATTGGAAGGATTCATCCTGATGGGCTAAATATTGATTGATAGAAATAGGAATTCACTGGCAATTTCTTGTGAATAGAATGAAACAAGGAAAGTCAATCTATCTACTGATTTGTTGGAAATGTTTGTGGTCATTGTGTCTAGAAAAAAGCTTTGTATTGATATGGTAAGCTCAGTCGTGCGGGAATGTGGTTTTATTGTGAAAGATGGAAAGTGATCAAGAAACTACCTGCATAGATATGGGTAGTGAATTTATTATGAAAGGTGATGTAGGCTGTATGGAAAGAATGTGGAAAGAGATGGTGGATCTGACTACACATGGTACCTGAGATAGGTTTTCACCATGGTACTTATCCATTGCACCATCGAAGTGGTTTTCATAGATGGACGAATTTATTTCTTTTTCTCTTTTGCTTTTTTTGATACTTTTTTCAAGATTTTGTATTTTTTATGCTTTTTTGAATATTTTGACTTTTTTTCTTTTGCTTGCTTTTTGAATATTTTTGGATTTTTTACTTTTTTTATTTTTTTTATTTTTTTGAAAATTTCGGCTGTACAATGGACTGTTGACAGATCAAGCATAGAAGCACTTGAGATGTAAAATAGGATTAGGGATAGGATCTCCCTCTGGTGATGCAATCTGATAAGCGTCAAACCCATACTTTTCTATGATGATGAAGGGCCCCAACCAATTAGGCTCAAACTTTCCTTTCTTTTCATGGTTCTGGAGGTTCTTCATATTGTGCTACAGGACAAGATCACCAACCTCAAACTGACAAGGTTTGATCCTTTTATTGAACTGGAGGTGAAGGAAATTTTGATACATGCGGAGGTGATTTAGGGCACTGAGGCATCTCTCATTAAGGAGTTCTAGCTCTTGCAAGTGGGCAACTCTATATTCTTCTTTGGACAATAGATGTTTGAGAGAAATTCTGAGGGAAGGGATCTCAATTTTGATGGGTAGAATAGCCTCAGTACCGTAAATGAGGGAAAAGGGGGTGGCTCCAGTGGGGGTTAGAATGGAGGTGTGGTAGGCCCAAATGGAGGGATTGAGGCAAAGGTGCCAATCACAACCAGTATCATCGACTGTCTTCTTGAGGATTCTGAGGATGGTTTTGTTCATAGCCTCTGCTTGACCGTTGCTTTGTGGAAAGTACTTGGAAGAGGTATGGTGGGTAATGATAAATTTATTGCATAGCTCTGTGACATCCTTTTTCTTGAAAGGTCCTCCATTATCAGTAACAATGTCCTGAGGAATGCCATAGCGATAGATAAGATAGTTCAAAATGAACTTCAAAATCTATTTTCCAGTGGTGTAGGTGAGAGGAACAACTTTGAGCCACTTGTTAAAGCACTTAGTAGAAGCAAGGATGTATTTATGGCCATTGGAAGAATCAGGGAAAATCTGGCCAATGAGGTCGAGACCCCATCGGGAAAAGGGCCAAGGGGTGATGGTGGGCTAAAGGGATTTCTTCACAAAATTGTAAGCATCCTGTTCCATAGTAGGCCAATAATATCTAGTGCGTAACATCTTCTTGGCCAAAGTAACTCCACTAGAGGGATCCCCATAAATTCCTTGATGTTCCTCCTCCAAGGATGTTTGTGCTTCATTAGAATTCATGCACCTTAGAAGAGTTCCATCAAAATGCTTTCAAAAAAGGGTATCACCAAGGATTGTGTATTGGGAAGTTTGATGAATGAAGGTTTTGCGTTGATTGGTAGTTAAGGAAAGTGGGGTATGTCCATCGCGAAGATAGGAATATAATTCTTGGTACCATGGGGAGTTAGGATCAGCAATTTCACACACCATTTCAGAATTTGGTTTTTCACATGCAGGGACCGTAAGATTCTCAAATAGAAACTCACACTATGTACTGTGTTCTGGCATGGTGATCAAGGACTCGATAGTTGCCATGATGTCAACTGCTTTGTTTTTTGTGCGGGGGATCTTTTGGAAGATCAACTCAATGAAATGTGTTTTGAGATCTTCAACTGTACGGTGGTAGGGAAGCAACTTGTCATCCTTTGTTTGATATTCATCCATAACTTGTTTCATAACCAATTGTAAATCACCTAATCCCAATAAATTGAGAATCTTCCATTGTATGGCCTGACGGAGTCCAAGTACAAGGGCTTCATAGTCTGCAATATTATTTGTACAAGGAAATTGTAACTTGTAAGATTTAGGGATGAGATCCCCTTTTCGTGTAACAAACAAGATTCCTACCCCTGATCCTTTCTAAGTGAAGGATCCATCAAAATAAAGTTTCCATGGTGTATTCAGGGCAAGATTAAGGACTGATTCATCTGGAAAATATGTGATCAAAGGATGTTTACCATCAATAGGTGCTTCAGCTAGTTGATCTGCAATAACTTCTCCTTTGATAGCTTTGCGATCCACATAAACAATGTCAAATTCACTAAGGATCATAACCCATTGTGCTGTACAACCAGTGAGAGCAACACATGCCAGGAGATATTTGAGTGGGTCAATTTTGGCAACAAGATGAATCTTATGATTAAGCATATAATGCCTTATTTTTCATGTACAGAAAAAAACAACCAAACATGCTTTTTCAATAAGAGAATAATTCAACTCATAACCAATATGAGTCCTGCTGAGGTAGTAAATTTCTCGCTCTTTTCTGATATTATCCAATTGTGTTAGGAGGGCTCCCAACGTGACCTCTATAACAGATATATACAAAATTAGAGGATAGTCAGCAACAAGTGGTACCAACATAGGTGGATTATCCAAATAGCCTTTCAGTTTCTCAAATGCATTTTGACATAATCAATCCCACTGAAATTTGATATTCTTGCATTAGAGATGAGAGAACGGATGCACCTTGTCTACTAGTTGTGACACGAATCTCTTGATTGATTGTAATTTTCCTTGTAAGCTACGCAATTGTTTCAATGTTTTGGGAGGTGGCATCTCTAGGATTTCTTTCACTTTCTTTGGATCAACTTCTATTCCTCGCCGCAACATAATGTATCCCAAAAACTTACCACATTGTACTCCAAAGACACACTTCTTGGGATTTAGTCATAGCTTATACTTCTCCAATCGCTCAAAAATGGTAGTGAGGATAGGAATGTGTGATTCATGTGTCTTGGATTTGCCTAAAAGATCATCCACATAGTTCTCCATGATGACATGTAAAAGGTAATGAAATATGGTAGTCATTTCTCATTGATGAGTGGCTCCAGCATTCTTAAGACCAAAGGGCATCACCTGATAACAGAAGGTACCCCAAGGTGTTGTGAATGTAGTTTTGTGTTGATCTTCTGGTGCTACCCTGATCTGATTGTAACTGGAGAAGCCATCCATGAGGGACAACATCTCATGTCCAACAATCAAATCCACTATAATGTCAATATTTGGGAGTGAAAAATCATCCTTAGGACATGCAAGGTTGAAATCTCTAAAATCCATGCAAATGCAAATACCCCCAGTAGGCTTGCCTACTGGTACAATATTGGAGACCCATTCAGGAGAGTCTATAGGTCTGATTATTTTAGCATCCAACATCTTCTGAAGCTCTACTTTGACTACCAATGCATCTTGCGGAGATTTTGTTTAATAGGTTTCACACTAGGATCAACAACAAGATGGTGCATGACAAGATATCTATCAAGCCCAGACATGTCCTTGTAAGTCCATGCAAAGTTGATCTTATGTTTATGAAGGACTGCCATCATGTCTTTCTTTTCTTGATCACTAAGAGAGACTGTAATGTAAGTGATGTGTGGATCTTCTTCTATGCCCAAATTGATCAAAATGGCGTCTTCAATGATCATAGAGGATACTTCTAGTTCTTTTGATATGAATGGCAAGTCAGCTTCTCCCTCCTCTAGCACCTCAGAAAGGTTTTCACTAGAGGACACGTCCTTTATTTTTTCTTTTTCTTCATACAAAGGTGTCCGCGAGAGGTTTTCACCAGGGGATGTTTCTATTTTTTTATTTTTTGTCATTTTTGTGACTAAGAGAATTGACTTGGCTACTGAAGTAGGCTTTCTCACTATAGTAGATCTGATGTTCATATTCTCGGAGGTTCTTAAGTCCAAAGAGGGCTAAAACTGCCTCATCTGAATCGCAAATGTCCAAAGCTGGTGGTGAATCTTGCTGATCCCAGTCAATTAGTTTGGGGTTTTTGAGGGGAAGATGAGGGGATGAAAAGTCAATTTGGGTGATAGTAAAGACATGGTTAACATTATTGAGGTCATCTTCAATATATTGGAAATGAATTTTAAAGAACTCCTCTTCAGTATCTGAATCTGAAATAGCTAAACAATAATCCTTAGCGAAGTTAGTCTTAGTCTCTATGGAACCCAATCCATGTCCTTTGGGATAGCCATTGGCTGTTATGATTTTCTTCTTACCATTTTCATTAGCTCCAAGAACAATACCATGATATCCCATGCTTTCAACAATGAGAGTAAACTTAGGATACTTTCCTTTGGGGAAAGTCACAGGTTTTTCTTCTTCATCACTATGGAGCCAATCAAGGATGTTGTATTCCATGTGTTCATCTGATAAGGACCCCCAATGTTAAAAAATGGTTGATTTGTAGTGCATAAGCTCTTTGTCTTTAGAGGAGGGTAACAATGATGGTTTTCCATAAGACTTTGGAGACAAAGGGAGTTTCCCAATACATAGATCACTTTCAAATTTATACTCTCCCATACCTTGATCTGTAAAGGTAGATTTTTCTTCAGATCTAGAAGCCTTGTCTTCAATAACCTTTTCTTTTCCTTTGGATTGCTCAGCTGGTGTTTTTGATGCCATTTTTGGAACTGAGGGAGTGTCTTGAACATGGGTTTCTTGATTAGAATGTCGGCCAAAGTCATTCAAGGGACAATAGTTAGATTGTTTTCCTTCCAGTCTCTTGCAATATTGAAAGGGCTCAGGATATTTGGGAATTGTAATTTCTCTTCCATTATGTGGGAACTTTAGACATTGATGATAAGTAGAGGGTACACCTTTGATAGCGTTTATCTAGGTTCATCCCAGTAAGATGTTATAAGGTAGATCTAGATCTAGCACATGGCAAACAGTTTCAACCAAGGCCAGGCCCACTTGTAAGGGAAATGTGATCAGGCCCTTTCTTTCTCATTCTCTATCATCATAGGTCTTTATCACGATTCATTTGTCTACATCTAGGAGGTCCTAAAAAATATTGATGTTACGAATCATCTTTAATGTGCACAAATTCAGGCCAGATCCACCATCTATAAGGACTCATTTTATCTTTGTGGATTGGATTTTGCCTTCTATATGGAGGGATTTATTATGATGAGGGTTAGGACCATGAAAGTCCTTATCCATAAAGACAAGATGCTCTTGTGCAGCTAGGTTCCTGATCATGGCTTGGAATTGTGTGACATTGATGTTCTTAGGGACATGAGATTCATTTAGAGAATCTTCAAGTATTTCTTTGTTAATTGGCGAGGCTTTTAGGAGCTCTAGAATGGATATTTGTGTAGGTGTCTTTCCTAATTGAGCCAATAGGTCATAGCGTGAGGCAGGTCGAGTAGCGGTAGATGGTGTAGCTAGTGGATTTGCAGATGTAGAAGGTTTATTTGTAGCTTGGATATTGACTCTGGGTCTGCATATGGTAGCATTACAATCAGCTTTGAGGATTATGGTATTAACATGTGTGTCAGTTTCTTTGATGCAGCCACAAAGAGAGTCAAACCCAAAGATATCATTTTGTTCTATATTCCCACATATTCGATCAAAACCTGTGATGCTATTGGTAGAATAGTCATATGGGATTGCGTTTGATGCATTGTTTTGATTGTGAGGTGGGAAGGGCTGATTGTAGACTTTAAGTTTTGCATTAGATGAGGATGCATTATGACCTTCAACTTCAATTCTTCCATCCTCAATAAGGTCCTGCACAAAGTGTCTAAGCTTCATGCATTTCTTGGTATCATGTCCTTTGATGCGATGTTAATCACAATACTCATTATCTCTATACCAAACAGGCTTAGGTTGATTCTCATCAAAAGGCCAAGTATTTGGATAGATTATCATCCGTTGATCTGCAAGTTGTTTAAAGATCACATCTAGAGGTTCTGCCAAAGCTGTGAATTGTCACCGTTGTCAATTGTTGTTATTATTATTATTTTTGTTGTTGTAATTGTTTCAAGGAAATAAGTAGGAATGATTGCGTGTTTGTTGTTGATTGTTATTCTTATTTTGATTCGGATTGTTTTGATTTTGATTTTGATTTTGATTGTTGTTGTGATTCTAATTTTGATTCTGATTGTTATTGCGATTGTTTTGGTTATTGTCATTATTGGATGCTTGAATGGTTTGAACATGCTTGGCATCAATCACTCCATCATTGACAACTCCTTTGTTCTTACTCCAAAATTTTGGTTTATCATTGTTGGAGGGAGTATAATGTTTGATGCTACCTCTTTGCAAAAGGCCATCTTTAATGTCTTTCCCTTCTTGACAAGGGATTCAAAGGTGTCAGGTGAAGCCATTTTCATCTAGAAAGACATCTCAGAAATCAATTTATTTTTGAATATGTCAATTAAGTGACTATCAGGTATTTTCCATGGCATGCGATTTGTGATATGTCTCCATCGTTGTAAGAAACTAGTAAAGGTTTCTCCATTCTTTTGTTTAGTATTGCACAAATTGCTAAGTGTTGCTTGATGCTCAATGTTATATGAATATTGTCTAACAAATTTCTCTGCAAGATCAGAGAAAGTAGAGATTGATCCATAAGGAAGGGCCATGCACCATTCCAAAGCTGGGCCTCCAAGACTCCTAGTGAAGAGTCTTTTTAGGTAATTCTCATTATAGGAAACTTCTTGACATGCAATGTAAAACTCTTTGAGATGTTGTAGAGGACATGTTTCACCTTTGTATTTCTCAAATTTAGGCATCTCAAAGTTTGGTGGGAATGGTTGCATCATGATAGACTTGTCAAATGGATAGGGACAAATCTCCTCAAAAGAAAACTCCTTCTTGTCCCCATTTTTTAAACCTTGTACAATGCTTTTGAGCTCATTGAATTGTTGAGTGAAATATGGAGTATTTTGTTGAATAAATGGTGGCACATAAGCTCCTCCTCCTCCAAACTGTGCAGCTAAAAATCCTATGGAGGTCATATCAACAGTAGGAGGAGGTATATATTGATAAGCTCTAGATGTGTCAGTTGCAGGTGTATTCATACCTATTGTTTGAAATAGAGATGATGTAGGTAAAGGTATGGAAATCTTCCCTATGTTGTTAACATTAGCGCTTGCTCCTTGAGTTTTTTTTGTTTGAGTGTTGTTATGAATAGTATTGTTGGGAAAGGCACTTAGGATTTGTTGAATTTGTTCTGGTGTTAATTGGGGTATTGATGCAGTTGTTGACATAGGTACTGATGTGGAAGGTTCACTAACAGGTCCTTTATTGGTGTCACATGATGATGTAGCATTTGAGGTAGAAGCCATGGCTATAGTAGCGACAATGGTGGCTTTGATGATGTTTCAGGTAAGGAGTGTATCATCAAAGTTAGCAGGTACTGTGACACCATTTCAACTAATATTCAAGAACATTTCACCGCTATTTTGCATAATGGCTTTCTCAACCATTTACACATTGTAAGGATCGCTAAGGAAGTCATTCACTTGGGTGGGTTGTTCCTCTTGCTCTACTAAATCAATTTATTTGGGAATTTCCCCGGCTTGTACCTTAGTGCCTTGAAAGTATTGAATGCCAAAAGGGTTCACTTCATAGATAGCGGTGTTGAGTGTTCCACGCCTCATGTTTCTAGCTTGGGATCGAGTGACAAATACACAATGGTGGACTTAGAAGAATGGAAGAAAGAAGGTGTGAGATTGAAATCAAATGGAGCAAAGATCTGATTCTAGATTTGGATTTGATTTGATTGGATTGGATTGATTGATGTTTGGTTAAGGATTGATTGATTGATTGATTTGATTAAGGATTGGTTTAAAGTTTTTTGGAGAAAAACCTAAGCATGACAAAACCTTGTGATGATACAAACACAAAAGGATTTTAAATGATACCTATTCTACTTGAAGATGGACTTGTGATCTCAAGAAAAATGGGACATCACTAAGGGATTTAAATTACTTGAGATGGACTACTGGTCTACAAGTAATGTTGTGTTTGTTTGAGGATGAAGGTTTGTAACACTTTGATTAAGGTCTTTCAACCTAAAAGGATTGATTTAATTTGATTGATTTGATCTAATGCTCCAAGAGAAGAAAGGATGATGATGGAAGAAATTGAAGAATTGATCCTAGAAGCAAGAGGTTGTCTAATCATACTGCTCAAAGGTGACAAAAGCATGGTTAATTGAATATTTGGCCATGAAATTGCATATTTTTTTATTGTACAAGATTTTGTTAACTTTGTCACAATACTCAATTTCCTGCTTGATTGATGTGGCAATGTGTTGATAGTCTTTGGATTTGCTAGTGGTTTCTTTCTTCTCTTGATAGAATGGAGGTGTTGGAAGCTTAACCTTCTTATGTTTCTTGGAACTGGTCATGTCACATGAAAAATATGATTTTGATTGAAAGAGTGAATGATTTAGGCCAAATGGTTTAAGGGTCCTACAGAAGACCAAATTTTGAATGTTTCAGTAGATATGCATAGACAGTGATCTACACAGACGATAATCTACACAGATCATAGATCTAGAGCATAGACAACCGACTGTTGATAAGGCAGTGTGTTGAAATTCTGGGTATATTTTGATCTTCAGTCTAATTTTTGATAAATTTGTTCGATGGAAAGAACTGATTTCAACTCAGTTAAACCAGAAAAATAATAGACACACATCTCAAAACAATCCAACAAGGGATAAAGCAACCTTGAGGGATACAAGCAAATGTGACTTTGGGGAACTTTGATTCAAATTGCAAAATTTTGTTTGTGTATGTTCAAGTGACTCTTTCAAGCCACTTATGTTTTTACTTGGTTTATCACAACGAAGATAGTTCAGATAGTAGCTACCTTAGGAAATTGGATTTGCATGAAATATTATAGGCCCATTGCTTGGTAGTCCTTTAGCTCACACAATAGTGTCACCCCCGGAATGGCTCCTGTGTTTTTTCCTTTTGCCAGGTATTGTTGTTGTGCTACAAAGATATCTTTTGCAAAATAATACCCTAGGACACGTATGATGAGAATCTTGGGGGGAGAATCTACCCTCCCCTTGCACTATAATAAATCACTGTTTAGAGGTGAATCAGGTAGGCTACTAAGTTACAGTTGCTAATAAGATTTTGTGGCATCCCCAAATTTAGTTTGTACGGTGTGAGACACTTAAGTCTCTAGTTCAACCATGCCAATATGCTGAGGATATTCACTCAGTATGGACTACCATTGAACATGAACCACCTAAGCTTGAAGGGATAAAAAGGACCTTTGGGTCACACTTTATTTCTATTCTGGCTGAAGGGATTACCGGTTTGAGGTTCTCCTCTAAAGGGGAAGCACACCCTCTAGACAAGCATCTCTAGAAGCTTGATTAAGCTAAGCTTTCTCTTCACCCAAGATCCACGAAGGCGAGGGAAGAGGATAAAAATATAACTTAATCATAGTGTCACTTATATTAAGGGATTTAATCTAATGACAAATAGCTTGAAAGAAGTGTTGAAAAACACTTCTTCAAAGACACCAAAAAGAGTTCATTCCAAATTGAACCTAGTTAAAGCAAAACTATGTGTTTTCTACCTAAGAAAAAGACACAATAGTGTTATTAAACATACATGTTCAATTGTTTTCCCACACAGCAAAAAGAAAAGCTTGTAAAGGTGTGTTGATTCACTTTAAGTCATTCAAGAGTGATGAAGTTCATTCCCTTAAACATTCAAGATTGGGTGAGGTTCATTTTTCTTAAGCAACATACATTCCAAGACAAATGATTAAACATACAAGTTCATTCCAAAAAATTTGTTAAAACTGCCAGAGAACCTGCACGATACCATTAGTAGTTTTCTAATCTGAAATGTGAAATGTTGCAAAAGATAGTAGACCATAGGAAAACCGCGTAGGCAATGATCCACGTAGATGGTGATCTGTGCAGACGCTGATCTGCAGATACGGCTGTTCACCTGCACAAACGACCAAATAAATAGGCAGTCAGATTCTTCTATAAAAATACCTAATACACACAAATATCAATTTTTTTTTATCAATTTAGGCAACATTTAACTCTTAAAAAGTGTCTTACTGTAAAAATCCAGAGAGTTAAAATACTTAAAATTTGATAAAAATAGTTTAAACCATATTATTGTAAGCTTTCTTTTCAACAGGAGGAGACGGTAGTTTGGATGCGTAGATGGCTAAGTATCACAGATGATGATCTACGTAGACAATATTCTGGTAACACAGACGACAAAATCAGAGTGCATATGGGTATACGTAAAAAGTTTCTATAATTCTGAGAGATACAAAAAGAATGTTAGAAAATAGGGACGTGGGTCCTACCCGATGTGCAAAAATGTTTGTGACAAAAGGATACCTACTAAGAAAAACACTAAAACATGCAAAAATTAAGGTTAGCCATTAGAAACAAGATTCAAGATGTTAGCATGCTTAAAATAAAATCTAAAACAAAGACTTTCACCACAACCTCCAATGAGCCAAACAAGGGCACCCAATGCCTTGTTGATTTGCTCTTAGAGATTATTGTGGGTGTGATCTCCCAAAACAATAACTTAATCCCACTAATGATAAGAAATGCAAGCTAAGAGAGTGAAGAACTTGTTGACGGGGTTTTGCTGACCGGGTCCGCCAACAGTCATAAGTTGTCACCGGGTTCCGGGGAAATTGGCCAACTCCGCCTGCAAAGGTTATCCGGGGAAAATAAATCCTCCGGGCCTTCAAGCACCTGGGTGTTGGGTCACAACGGTGCGGGGCTCAGTTGGGAGAGGTGACTATTTTCGAGGGGGATAGCTGGTTACTTCAACTCATTCTTCCAGAGATTCAGTACAGTAAAGGTTTCCCAGAGCATTCTACACTTAGCAAATAAAACGAAAAAGATCCTGTAGGGTTAGAAATGTCTATCTAACTATAGTCATGCTGAAATGTCTGGAACATCGACAATACTCTAAAAGACTACACTAAATACCGAATAAATACACAACCATCAGTTAGCATTTTATTAGTAGCAAAAATAAAGAGGTCGTTAATCTACTTTAACATACCAGAGTGAAGGACATACAGAACATTAAAACATGAAATACCATTAACTCAGAAGTAGGAACGCTAACAACATCATTGCCAAGAATCCTTCCTTCTTCATTAATATTTAGTCCAGCAGGCACTGGTGTGTGATACAATGGTTGCTCTAGGGGAGCATCTAACTATCAAGAATAGAACAATGGAGCATTAAGCTCTGCAAATTAAACTCAAGAATTCCTTTTGCTATTTCTTATGGACAACAAAATCATCAATTTTTCCGACCCTTAGAAATGGGTCGATTTGCCTATTTATACAACTCTATAACCCTAACCCTATTTCACTATGCTTCAATAAAATACAATATCTGGGGGCCGGTACTACTTGCGCCACCCTACAAAAGACCTGGAGACGGAATAGGTCTTCCATGTCAGAAGAATAAGATAAGGATATACATCGGAAGAATCGGTCTCGAGAAGAGAGCCAGAGAGGAGAAAGAAGAAAATAGGCCCCTCAAGGACCGAGCCTACATGCCTCATAAATGGGAAATGCGGCACCCTGTTTCCAATGTGCCAGGTGTACCTTTGAATGGTGCCTCGAGAAGACCACCCTATCAGAGGACCAATTATCGAACTGACGCCCCTTGATGTGGCCAGGCACAAAAGTGCCAGCCTAAAAAAGATCGACGAAGATGGCATTTTCCGCCTCCTTCAGGCCTTCAACGATAATAAGCAGCCTTGAGCGTTCTCCAGGAACCGGGAAAAATTGAACATTAAGTATTCTTTATTCTTTTGGGGATGTAAGTTCTTGGATCCCGGAGTCCTGGATCCAAAATTTTGTATTCTTTAAAGTGATCCATGTCCCGGTCCCCGAGGCCGACCGGTCATTTTCAGAGGTAGTTAATAAAGACTGTCAGAAGGTAGTTGGGCACATCAAGGGGCGTCAGTTCAGCGATTGGTCCTTTGACAGGGTGGTTTTATCGAGGCACCATTCAAAGGTACACCTGGCACATTGGAGACAGGGCGCCGCATTTCCCATTGATGAGGCATGTAGCCTCGGTCCTTAAGGGGCCTATTTTCTTCTTTCTCCTCTCTGGCTCTCTTCTCAAGACCGATTCTTTCAATGTATATCCTTATCTTATTCTTCTGACATGGCAGACCTATTCTATCTCCAGGTCTTTTGTAGGATGGCACAGGTAGTACCGGCCCCCAGATATTGTATTTTATTGAAGCACAGTGAAATAGGGTTAGGGTTAGAGAGTTGTATAAATAGGCATATTGACCCATTTCCACGGGTCAGCGAAATTGATGATTTTGTTGTCTATAAGAAATAGCAAAAGGAATTCCTGAGTTTAAGTTACAGAGCTCAATGCTCCATTGTTCTGTTCTTGATAGTTAGATGCTCCCCTGGAGCAACCATTGTATCACGCACCAGTGCCTGCTGGACTAAATATTAATGAAGAAGGAAGGATTCTTGGCAATGATATTGTTAGCGTTCCTACTTCTGAGTTAATGGTATTTCATGTTTTAATGTTCTGTATGTCCTTCACTCTGATATGTTAAAGTAGATTAACGACCTCTTTATTTTTTCTACTGATAAAATGCTAACTGATGGTTGTGTATTTCTTCAGTATTTAGTGTAGTCTTTCAGAGTATTGTCGATGTTCTGGACATTTCAGCATGACTGTAGTTAGATAGACGTTTCTAACCCTGATGGATCTTTTTCATTTTATTTTCTAAGTGTAGAATTCTCTGGGAAACCTTTACTGTACTGAATCTCTGGAAGAATGAGTTGAAGTAACCAGCTATCCCCCTCGAAAATAGTCACCTCTCCCAACTGAGCCCCGCACCGTCGTGACCCGACACCCAGGTGCTTGAAGGCCCAGAGGATTTATTTCCCCCGGATAACCTTTGCAGGCAGAGTTGGCCGATTTCCCCGGAACCCAGTGACAACTTATGACTGTTGGCGGACCCGGTCAGCAAAACCCCGTCAACAGAAACTAGCGCTAGAAGGAGGGCATGAATTCATCCCCCTCCCAAGATTCTGATTTTACACCTTCTGAGGGTTCCCCGAGTTGTAGTTTTAGGAGACAAGCTTTCACTGGGATTGGATCTTTTTACCCAGCTAAATTCCAAAGAGTCCTTAGGTCTACTCCGAATCTCAGAAAGTTTGTCAAACTCGAGCCTCCTGCTTGAAAGAAATGGACCTCTAAAGTCCTACCAGTCACTGTTGTCTGGGGATCTACCATATCTCTGAATACCCAAACTCCCCAGATAGTCCCAGGAACCAGTACCCAAACTACCCAACATATAGTTCCCCTAATGGCTGCATATTTTGGAAACACTGGGTCCCCAATGGGCACTTTTCTGGGTGCAATCAACAACTTACCCTCCCACCCAGAGAATATTTGCCCGCGATATGAGCACTTAGGCTCACGGACCGCCGAAGAATATTTACAGACATACAAAGATGCCATGAATCGACACCGGATCCAGCATGAGGATGTTGTGACCCGCATGTTTCCCCTGTCCTTAGGACAAAGCGAGTTGAACTGGTACCTAAACTTACTTGCCAACTCTATCAACACTTGGTAGGATATGGAAGCCGCCTTCTTGGCTGCCTTTCTTGTGCATGTGGACCCAGCCTGGTCCCACAGCCAGTTCATCTCCATCAGAAAGGAACCCAATGAACCTCTTGCAGCATTCAACCATAGGTTCTAGCATGCCCTGAAGCAGTGCACGGGCCCTTTTGTCCCATTGCCAGACGTTACCATACAGACATATCTTAATGCGATGGACCCTTTCGTTGCCACCCTCCTCTGGAGAACAACCGCCCTGGGCGACTGGGATACCTTGGAAAAAGTCTACAACCTATCCCTAGAGTTGTCCCGCGGTCTCAACAAATCCCCGGGCGGGATTGGACAGAACACGCCTTTCAATATGATCCCCGACAGAACTGCTTATGCTGGGGGTTACAATCCCAATCTGAAAATAGGTGCCCCCTTGATGGCGATGAATCCCCCGCCACCTTTGATAGACCAACAGGCACGATATGTTTACCCCTCCCAGACCCAGATGACACCAGGTTCGGAAGTCTTCCCTTAGAATCAGCCACAGCAGACACAACAGACTCAGACACAACCGTCCAGAGTGCCCTTCTTCTAGTCGTCCACGGCTGGAGGATTGCCACCCTTGACTCTGGTTAATCATACTGCCTTCCTGGGAAACCAACAACTGCCACAACCATCCCATTGTGACGCCAACACTCAGTTGACCGCCGAGGTCAAATCCCTCCAGTGAATGCTGTCCACCTTGACCATGGACATGGGTCAACTGAAGGCGGGGTCCTACGCACCCCAGAACTCAAATTCCCAGAGAGAGAACATCTTCTCCAGCCAACGAAACAACAATTTCGGGGAAGAAACTTTAACAATGGGCCTAGGCCCAACCAACAACAATGGAATAATAATGCTAACACTGGAGGCCCACCTCCGAACCAAAACACCAACCAAAATGGTGCTGGACCATCCCATTTTACACCAGTCGCAGACTTTCATCCCATGACTAATTGGTGTCGGCTGCACGATACATGTTCGTACAATGAGGTGAATTGTGCCACTTTGGAGAAAGTCATAATGATCTCCCAGCTAGACAGGCAGCAATCGCACGATACCGCTCCCCCGGAGCCCCCTGTCCAAGAGCAAATCCACAGTGCCTTCACCTGTGACACCATCTTCTTCGGTACTTCCGGGGAAGATGAAGAAGAATCTGAACTACAAGGATTCTTTGATGAATCCATTCTGCCCTTTAAGGCCAACGCCTTTACTAACCCGCGGGCTCCATACAACACCCGGAGCTAGGCGGGTAAAGGACCAGCTTACACACCCATGCCTCCTACCAAAGATACTCCTCCCCCCCAGAGTAATGCAACTGATCGACCCGTCCCTCCAAAAAGTCCTAGCCCTAACCAAGCAAAAGATATCATGGAGGAAAATCACTAGTTCCTGGGAGGAAGATTCGACATCACGAAGGCGTTAGAGCAGACCACCACCTCCATGACCTTGATGGAGGTTTTGTTAAATTTTTCTGAGTAGAAGAAGTCCCTTCTGAAGCTCTTAGGCAACCCGGAAGTAGTTAGCCGCCCACCCAAGACTGTCTCATTCGAAGATGCTAATGTAGCTATCTTCCGAGGAAATAATGAGGATCCTCCCTTCCTACTAGGCCTAAACATTTATGGAAAAAATATACACAACTGCTTAGTAGACTCCGGAGCTTCGGGTAAAATCATGCCCTTATCTATTTGTCAGAAGCTTGGACTCCACCCCACCCCGTCTAATGGCGTAGTGATCCAACTGGATAAGACTACTGTCAAAATGGTGGGGGAATTAAAGAATGTCCGGATACACCTTACCCAGGACCCCAAGATAGCTAGCATCATTGACATCCAAGTGGTGGATATCCCAGAGACTTACGGGATGTTACTAATTCAGAATTGGTCTAAGTCCTTAAATAGATACTTTTCGACCGACTTCACCCACTTATGGCTTCCGTGGGAAGGAGAATCCAATCAGATCCAGGTCGAAAGCGAACCCTGGATGAAGCAGGCCCTTACCAAAGTTGGGAGGGTCAATGAAGTCCTTTTCTCTGAGACTTCTCTGGGGGTGTACCGACCTCTTGAAATGTTAACATTTGATCTCATCCCCAGAGAGGATCCTGTAGTGTTGAAAAGAACACAAGACTTAGAAGAAAAGGTGAGAGTTGAAGTTAACTCTCAGGGCCCCACAGTGACCCTTGCCACACTCCTATCTGGCACTTGGTGCTGTGTGCATTACCAGAAACATTTAGAGCATGAGTGTGAACCATGTCTATCGATCGCTACCCGACAACTTGATATCTTTCGGAGTGAACATACAACTAATTCCTCGGGACCCAGTACTTCTATGGGATGCACTCCTTTGGTGCCATCCACCCCAGAATCACAAATCGAAATGCCTCCATGGATAAATTCCACTTTCACATCAGTAGTCGGGGAAGAGATCCCCAAGTCTCCCAACAATAATCCAAAGAAAACTCCCCCTCCCCAGCCCCAGATTACAAATAATGACTTATGGAGCCTGAAGTTTGACGGGTCCTGATCCAAACAGGGCTGTGGGGCCGGGGTGGAATTAATCAACCCACGAGGGAAATCCTTCCTCACATCCTACAGGCTGCAGCTTAACTATACAAACAATGTCACGGAGTACGAGGCTTTGGTCCTTGGACTCTTATTCGCATTAAGGAAGGGTATCACCCACCTCCGGGCTCTAGGTGATTCAGAGTTGGTTGTTAAACAAGTTCGGAGTCAATATACATGTCATGACAAAAGGCTGGCCGCATACTGCAACTGGGCTTGGAGCCTTATCAAAGATTTTGATGCCTTTTGCATTGACCTCATTCCCCGGCGATGGAACTATGTCCCGGATGCCCTAGCTATTTCTGCCAGCACACTTGAGCCGATGGCCGGCTCATGACTCTGAAGATTTTCAGTTGAGATGGTCCCCACCCCCTCCATTCCAGATAATGTTACTCACTTTCAGGTTTTTGAGGATGATCGACATATCCTGGCCTTCATGGCAAATGTTGGTGTCTTTGAAGATCAGATAGTGGAAGAACGAGACTACGATGATACAAGGCAAGGTAATGAAGACGATGGGATCATGGACTTTCCCACCAACACTATCCCTAAGGGGATGGTTGCATTAGAATGAATCTTCGATTCGGACCCTCGGGCCCGTGAGAAGGTATCATCCTCCCTTGAGGGAGGAAAGTTTGAAAAGGTTAACATCGGCCAGCCCGGTGAAGAAAAGATCATCCACATTGGTACCTCCTGCTCTCCTGAGGAAAAGGAGAAGATTCTTGCGGTTCTCTGAGAATAAATTTATGTGATTGCCTAGGGTTATGAAGACTTAAAGACATATGATACGTCCATCATGACCCATATCATTCCCCTGAAGCCTGACGCTAAGCCCTTTCGGCAAAAGAAAAGACCGGTCAACCCCCTGATAGAGCCTCTAATCCGTCAAGAGGTAGAAAAACTATTGTCAACCCAGATAATATTTCCAATCCAACATACTGCATGGGTTGCCAACGTGGTCCCAGTTAGGAAGAAGAATGGTGAGATCCGCCTTTGCGTGGATTTCTAAAATTTGAACAAGGCATCTAAAAAAGATAATCACCCTCTCCCCTCCTTGGATGAGGTGCTGCAGATAGTAAATAGATCTCAGATGATGTCATTCTTGGATGGATATTCAGGATACAACCAGGTCATGGTTAAGTATGAGGACAGAGAGAAAATAGCGTTTACCACCAAGTGGGGAACGTTTGCGTATAGAAGAATGCCCTTCAGTTTGATCAATGCAGGGGCTACTTTTTAGAAGGCCATGGACATTGCGTTTGAGGGCCTTGTAAATTGATGCATAATCATCTACATGGATGATTTGACCGTCTTCTCTCGGGACAGGTGTGATCACGCCGCCCACCTCGCTCAGATCTGTGAAAGATGTCGCCGGTACGGAATATCCCTCAACCCCAAGAAGTGCATATTTGGGGTCACCGAAGGGAAGTTGCTCGGGCATATCATCTCTGAGAAGGGTATATCCATAGGCCCTGATAGAGTTGATGCATTTCTAAACTTACAGATGCATGGTAGCAAGAAAGAAATGCGATCCTTCTTTGGAAAAATCAACTTCGTGCGATGATTCATCACGGGATTCACAGAAATAGTCAAACCACTCAATGAAATGATGAAAAAGGATACCAAAATTGAGTGGAGTCCTGAAGCAAAGTGGGTGTTTGCCCAAATTAAATAGACCATAACGGAGGCACCTGTCTTGGCTAGTTCAGACTATTCCCTCCCGTTTGACATATACTCGTTTGCTTCACCGCATTCTGCTGCGGTAGTACTGACCCAAAAGGTTAAAGGGGAGGAACGACCAATTACTTTCATGAGTTCCCCCTTTAAGAACGTTGAAGTCTGGTATTCATCACTGGAGAAACAGGCCTTTGCTCTAGTTTGTGCCGTGAAGAAATTCTAGCATTATATCCTCCGGAGCAAAGTGCATGCTATCATCCTGGACCAGGCTGTCAAATCTCTGCTGATGCAGAGTGAATTGGGTGAGAGAAGGGGGAAATGGATGGCCATCCTCCAGGAATATGACTTAGAGATGCATCCCATGAAAATAGTCCGAGGCCAGGGACTAAGTCGAACAATGGCAGAAGAGACTCCCCACATAGAATGTCAAACTTATACGGTGGAGTCCATTACCCAAGAATCGTGGTATACCGATCTGGTGTACTTGCTGCTAAACAACAAATGCCTGGAGGGATTACCTCCCCACAAATGCTGCACCCTGCGGATGAAAAGTGCCCATTTCATGGTTAAAAATTCTGCGCTTTACCGCAGAAATTATGAGGGAGTGTACCTCCAGTGCATCAACAGGGACCAAGCTGTGAAAATAATTGATGAATTCCATAGACAGTTTGGAACCAAGCATGGTTCAGCTGATGCCACTGCCCATCAGATACTTCAGGCCAGATATTATTGGCCCTGCGTGTTTAAAGACGTCTACGCTCATGTTAGGAAATGCCATACTTGTCAAACAACAGCGCATCATGAGCGTAACCCGGCCATGCCTCTGCAACCAGTCTATGAGGCTAGACCCTTTGCCCAATAGGCACTTGACTTCATCGGGGAAATCAACCCCAACTCGTCTGCCAACCACTGATATATCCTTACTGTGACTGATTACTATACTCGGTGGTCTGAAGCTATACCTTGCAAAAACAACACAGCAGACGTAGTTATCAAGTTTTTGGAAGAAAACATCGTCACAAGGTTTGGAATGCCCTTTGCTTTAGTATGTGACAATGGTCCGGTGTTTTCTTCCGCACAATTACTCGAATGGACTTACAATTAAAAGATCACACTGAAGTTCTCCAGAAACTATTACCCCCAGGGAAACGGTGTTGCTGAATCAACAAACAAGAATCTACTTGAGGTGATCAAACATCTGTTAGAACAAAATCCCCGGGATTGGCACCAAAAGTTGAGGTTCGCCCTCTGGGAGGATCGTATTCATATTAAGGCCGCCCTGGGGACATCCCCGTTCCACCTGGTTTATGGCCAGAACCCTGTATTCCCAGTCAACTTACAAATCCCAATATTACAGTTTATGCAGGAATTTAACAACAGGGACAACATTGTGGAGGTTTGACTTTTGAATCTGGTGTGAATGGAAGAACAGCGAGACGCGGCCCTTGAATACTTTGCGCGTCATCAAGCAGTAGTAAAAAGGTGGTTTGACAGAAGAGCCCAATATAAGGCTTTTCGGATTTTGGACCTGGTCCTGTTGTGGGATAAGGCCCGGGAAAAGAAAGGAAAGCATACCAAGTTCCAACGGCTCTGGCTTGGACTATACTTAATTTTAGAAATCTGCGGGGCACATACTTACCGCCTTAACACCTTGACTGGAGAACCTGTCGCATTGCCTGTTAATGGGCAGTTTCTCAAACATTACTTTGAATAAGGGTAAGTTTGTTCAAAGCTGTATTATATGTAAATATCCCCTTGTAAATAGTCTTGTCGGCTGTCCTCCGGGGCAGTCTCCCCTTTTGTTTTTTTTTTCTTTGTTTTTGCTTTCAGCTTTCTTTTGGTCCCGGCGTTTTGTTCCATCTTGTAGGAACTGGAATGCTTCGCATAACTTTGGCTTCTGGTGTAATGCCTCCGGCATGGTGAACTTTAGAATCTCTTTATCACGGTGGAATCAACCCGGTCTCCAGGATTGTTTTGCAGGTTATGGCACATTTTCGAGCAATCTCCATTGGGTGTTGTCTCCGGGAGTCTGACAATCGGTGAACAATAATAATATAAGGAACAAGTAATCAAACACGTCGAGGGTAGATCAGCTGTACTAGTTGGTTGATCCACGTCTGAAAATCCAAAGAAATTCCTCCCGGGTCCAGAGTTTTATCCTCCCTCCAAATATCTAAATGTAGGTGGATAGGTGAAAGAAGTACCGCCATTTGAATTTAGCTAAGCTTAGGCTCAATGGTGAAAGAAGTACCGCCTTCCCCACCTGGAAACAAATAAAATAGTAAGAGGAAAAGTGGGATGAAAATCTAGTCTTTGGGGGGAAGCAATCAAATTAATGACTGGTTTGATGTAATTAGTACCGCTTCTCTATTCCTCCCAGGGGTCATCGGCTTGATTTCCTTTCAAAGAACACACAAAACCACTGATGAAAGGCTATGGACTAACTCCTGTGTGGTCAGGTTCTCTCGGATATGCTTCTCTATGCTTGTCAAACACTTTGGGAGGTGGATTTGTTCCCGCTGTGCTAACCAGAGGTTCTATGATTCTCAAATGTGCTAAGGCATTTGTCCCAGATAGTCACCATTTGTTATGCCCTGCATCCCCATCCCTACATTTTGTGTGCAAAATGTTGGGTCCCCCTTTTTCTTTTATTTTTCTTTTTGCTGGGGCTTTGCCTTGTCTTTTTCCTTTCACTTTCTTTCTCCGGGGTTTTCTTCCCTGGTGTGTGTTGTTTTCTTGGTTTGGTTTTCTCTTCCGGGATTTCGGTCCCGGAGGTTGTCTTTTATCAGAGACCAGATTTCAGACTCCGAGATTCTTTGCTATGATGTTCCTAAGAATATCATCGTAAGGAATCCTCAGGCCCGGAGTCTGGAGGTTTTGCCTGACCTAAAATCTCCGGAAGGGGAGGATTACTTTTCACCATGGGTATAAATAGACTTACCTATCATTTTCACACTTACCACGATTAAAACCTTCGAGCACTTAGAGAGAAATAGAGCATTTTCAAAGCGATTAGCAGAGCATTTACAGAGAATTTGTGATAATCAAAACTTAACACCTCCTGTTGTTCTCAGACATACGCAAGTGCTTCGTGGTGGTGATCTTGGCAACCTAACGACTCAAGTTGTTGCAGAGTTCTCTCGGTAATCCCTCCTTTCCTCTGCCTTCTACATTTTCAGGTTGGTGTTTCGCCTTTCCTCCTCTCTATTTTGCTTCTATTTTCTAGTTTTTCCTTGGGTTTGCTTGGTTTTGTTTTCTCTTTTCTTTGTTTCTCTGTCGTGTCTGTTCTTTTGCTTTTGGGTCTTGCCACCCGTTGGTGGGTCGGCTTTGCTAGGAGGTTTTCTGCCTTCTATGCAGAGGTTGTTTGTCTATAAAGTCTGTAAATAGCATGTAAATAATGTAAATGGCTGTATATATTTATTTCTGCCTTGTCTGGTTTTTTCTGCGGGAGTCGTCCGGTGTGTATATTCATGTATATATGTGCATATCTATAGATAAACCTTGTATATCTCCTCCTTTCTATGTATATACCCCTCATCTCTATGTGTATCCTTTTGGGTGGCTCAACAAGCTGGTCAAGTCACCCTTGCTACTGGTTTTTTGCCTCCAAGCTTGCTTCGAGGTAGAAAACCACCTGTTTGAAACTCGGCTCTCGGCCAGTTTCAAACGGGTGGTTTTCTCTCTCCTCCATCAAGGCTGTCAGAGCCTCATTTATTTCCCATGCACATAATTACTTCTCACCAAGTGGCTTTCCCTTTTCACACACTCAGACAGTTGGCTCTGCCGTAATTACCATCACATCCATTTAATGCCAACACATGTGACATCCACGTGGACTTGCCTTCACATTCTTCCTTGTTAACGGTCATTTCTCTGGGCTTCGGGCCTTTTTACCACCACACATCCATTGTCCTTACCATGTGTGATAAAATCCCCAGACCCAGATGTGTAATAAAGATTCCTAAGTTCATGATGTGTTTTGCTTTTTGGGTATCTTTGCATAAAACTAACTTTTCAGGAAAGGTAAACATCATGGTGGTAAGATTTCCCAGACCCCGGAGTAACTGTTTTATTTTGATAAAATATTCTTACGATCGCTTTGTCTCGCAGGTCTGAATTTCATCTTACAAACATGTCTGAGGCATCTGCATCATCTCCTCCCAGAAGTCTAGAGTTACCAACCACAACCGAGACTAGGGCAGCAACAAAGTCAAAAATAGAGAAGGCCCTGGAAAAGCTTCCCCTCACCATGAAGTTTGTGCAGGATAATGAGATTATGGGCTCAAAGATTGAGTCCAAGGTAAAACTGATAACTGACGCCAGTGTCAGGACCTGGGCAGAGATGCAAGCCCTGGTAAAAATAATGCACATCCAGCGACACGCTGGAGACAAACTCGCAACCAATGTCGAAGGTTCCAGAATCCTCCAGGCAGCTTGCTTTCCATGCTCCGTGCAGTCTCTGAAACTTGTCTTAGCATTGGCGGCCAATTATAACTCTTCTTTCTGGGCTGTCATGCTCGCAGCCGCAGAGCCCACGGGATTCCCCACTCCACTGGTGTCCCTTGACCCAGTCACTTTCCAAGCAGGCCTGGGCATCCCACAATTTGATAGGGCCTCGGTGGTTACAAGGACTGAAGCCTTGAAATAGTTCAATCAACTGGAGGATGTTTCCCAGGTGTACATGAACACCAACTGGCTCAAGATCCCAAAGAGGGACCCAAGGAGAATGAAGATAGATATCCCCCGCTCTGAATTCAAGGAGAGCATCCAAATGGGGATGATAGCATTGGCCTGGGTATTTGGGAAACCCTCCACCCAGGAGTTCGCCAAATGGATGTACTATTTCCTCTTGGGCATCTCCACTAAGGGAGAATTCTTCGACTGGGTGACAATAATCTCTAATCATGTCGACTCCCAGTTCCTGCAATTGAACCAGAAGAAGAAGTTCTACATGACTTCCTATGTTTTCTGGGCTTTGGCCCAACAGAGGCCCCACTCCAATGGCCTGCTTACAGATGACATTCTCAAGATTGGCCCGGGACAAAAAGCACCATGGGACCATTTCCCACAAATTCAATGGGAGGCTAGATTCCCCAGTTTCTGCCGAGTAAACGATGCTTTCGTTTACTACCACTTGCTCACACCCACCTGGGATGCCAAATACCACCTGTCCACTGAGGTGATGAAGTTGGTTAGTAGTTATGGGCACTACTATATCCAATTCCAGCAGCATACATACATTAGGGTCACCGGCTTCTCTGGGAAACCCTACTTGTTGTCCAAGCATTGTGGGGACAAGATCGTGCTGCTGGAATATTGCCAGCAAATGATGGAACTGCATACCTTCTTGGCCCACAAGAAGGTCCCCAATGTCTCATTCCCATTCTCTTGTGGTAACTACACCTGCAGTCTGGCCGCTGCGAAGGAGGCAGATAATGAGTTAAAATGTTATAACTTGCAGGAATTCTATCTAGCACGGAGAAATTTTGATCCACATGGCAGAATTACAACGGCACTGCCCCGGGCTTCGGAGCCCCACCACGTACACATGGAAGACTTTTGGGCCAATCACCAGGATGACATGGATGTGCGTAGCTGGCACTATGATAGAATGACGACCAGAATGATGCAGGAACTAAAGCTCCAGAGGTTCCCGACAGGTTTCTCAGACACTGCCCCCACTGAAGATCCCAAGTATAAAGAAAAGGGGATTGACAAAATGCCACTGACAGCAATGAACTTGGCCACCGAGGAGGGGCCTACGATTGAGGACTTCACTCAGGAAGTAGTCGAGCGAAGTCACGCCTATTTCAAGAGGGTGTGCCCCAGGAGTATGTGCCAAGCTCCCTGACCGGTACCAAAACCAACACCGCAGCCGGTACCAAAATTGACTCCGGGGGCCAGGACTTCTGCACAAGGTGCAGACAAAGGAAAGGGGATAGATACAACCCCCCCCGCGCAGTAGGTCTCCATACAGGAACAAATTAAGCAATCTGTGGCAGCCTCCCAGCAGATGAGGGAGCATTTAATGATGAGGTTGGCTACGCCCCCACTCATGACCGGACCAATTCGTCCCCCTTCCTCCCTGTCACTGGCAGCCTTAATGGTGAAGGCAACTGGGGTAGATCCCATGGAAGCGGTGGCAATTGCCGATGCGGGGCCGCCTTTAATTACCCAGAGGAAGAGAAAGCACATCCAACAGCCTAAGGCAGAACCAGCGCCAAAGGCATCCCTCCCAAAAGAAGTGGAGATCCTTTCCTCTAGTTCCCCAGAACCAGAAAAAGAAGACGAACAGGCAGGGGTCCCAGCCAGTCCCCCTCTGGAAGAGGAATTTGACTTATTTGCAGCCAATGAGTTCAGAAATCTACAAGGGGATGACACACAGGCAGAGATGAAAGTCCTGGAGAAAGAACAAGGGGTTGTGGACCCAGAAGACCTGGAACAAGAAGCTACAAAACAAGAAGAGCAGCAGACAGAAGAAAAGAGACCAGAACCAGAGATCATTTCTGGGGCTTAAGCAGTGCAAGGTCTGGGAGTGGACCAACAACCACCAAGTGAACAGATGGAATCCACTAGGGAACCCAGACCCGGACCTTTAGGATCAACCGTAACCCCAGCCGCCATGTTCCAAGGGCCACTCCCGGGAGCAACCTTCGGGCAGGTAATCACAGCGGCCCAAACTCTGAATCTCGGCCCATACCTCCCCTACTGCCAACAGATGAGGAAGAAGAAGAAGAGCAGCATGAAGAGGAAATTCCTGAGGAAGCTGACCAGGGTCCAGACCCATCGATTGATATCTAGGACCAGGCTGAGGAGATAGAAATTGAAAAGGATGTTGCTGCAGAAGAAGTTTCGACAGGGAGGGGAACAGATGAGGCATATGTTGAAAAGGAGCAGCCACCACCGGACACCGGGAGAGAACCTAAAGAACAAACTCTGGCAGGAAGGCCACCTCTCCCACCTCCATGGCTGGTGGAAAACAGGAAAAGAAAAGCCCAATCTGCTCTGATGATCCCTCTTTCCCTGGCCAAAATGATGGCCCTAGCTCAGGCCCCACCAAAAACAAAGAAAGCCCTGACCGTTCATACTCTGCGAACTGGGTCGGGCAGAGAGATAGTTGCCATCGTAGAAACACCTCCCCCATACGCCAATGAAGCAACCGCTGACCCTGCAAAATACAATGTTGCAGAGGTATCCCTGGGTAAAAGAGGAAAGCAAGGTGAAGTAGACTTGCTTAAGGAGGCAGCAAGGGCAGTTGAAGCCTGATACGAGAAAGAGGCCCAAAGGCTCAAAGCTGAGAAAGAGAAGAATGAAAACCTTATGGAGTTTCTTACAGAGCTAGCCTGAGCCCTCAATGCCGCTCCTCCAGAGACCTCCACATCAGAAGAGATACCGCAGAGCGACATAGACTCCCTGCGAGCAATGAAAAAGAAGGCCCAAGCAGTTGATGAATGGGTCGCTCTACAGATAGGAAACACCTGGCATTTTCTGGCGTCCACACTCCCAGATTTATATATGGCCCAATAGGTTATTCACCAGGTAGAAGCGCTAATTGAGCAATGGGAGAGTGATGCCGAGAATTACCAGGCGTGGAAGGCAGAGCTTGAAGAGCTCCTCACCCTGGGGGAAGACATAATTTCTAAATTTGGAATTCTGGGTGAGGAATCATTTGATTTTGTAAGGGCTCAGCACTCCAGACTAGACCTCACATTGGAGGTAACCAAGCAACTGGTAGAGTCCTTACAGGAAAAGGTAAACACAGTAAAGTATTCTTCCAATTTGTATAAGTCATTTGTAACAAAAGCTTCTGGGGTTGATCCCCTTAGTACAGATACTTATACCCCCAAGGAGTCAGTTTTGGGGAATTTTGATGAAATGATGGCATCTCGGTATCAATCCCCGGAGGGGATAGATGGGGCCCAAATGGAAAAACTAACCAAAATGGTGCTTAAGGGACATGACGCCGCGAGGATGGTAGATGAGTTCAGAAATAATGTTCCAGACCTAGGAGAACTAGTTGATGTGGCCAGGCACAGAAGGGCCAGCCTAAAAAAGATCGACGAAGATGGCATTTTCCGCCTCCTTCAGGCCTTCAACGATAATAAGCAACCTTGAGCGTTCTCCGGGAACCGGGGAAACTTGAACATTAAGTATTCTTTATTCTTTTGGGGACGTAAGTTCCCAGATCACGGAGTCCCGGATCCAAAATTTTGTATTCTTTAAAGTGATCTGTGTCCGGGTCCCCGAGGCCGACCGGTCATTTTTAGAGGTAGTTAATAAAGACTGTCAGAAGGTAGTTGGCCACATCAAGGGGCGTCAGTTCGGCGATTGGTCCTCTGACAGGGTGGTCTTCTTGAGGCACCATTTGAAGGTACACCTGGCACATTGGAGACAAGGTGCCGCATTTCCCATTTATGAGGCATGTAGCCTCAGTCCTTGAGGGGCCTATTTTCTTCTTTCTCCTCTCTGGCTCTCTTCTCGAGACTGATTCTTCCGATGTATATCCTTATCTTATTCTTCTGACATGGCAGACCTATTCCATCTCTAGGTCTTTTGTAGGGTGGCGCAGGTAGTGCCGGCCCCCAGATATTGTATTTTATTGAAGCACAGTGAAATAGGGTTAGGGTTAGAGAGTTGTATAAATAGGCAAATTGACCCATTTCCAAGGGTCGATGAAATTGATGATTTTGTTGTCCATAAGAAATAGCAAAAGGAATTCCTGAGTTTAAGTTGCAGAGCATAATGCTCCATTGTTCTGTTCTTGATAGTTAGATGCTCCCCTGGAGCAACCATTGTATCACGCACCAGTGCCTGCTAGACTAAATATTAATGAAGAAGGAAGGATTCTTGGCAATGATGTTGTTAGCGTTCTTGCTTCTGAGTTAATGGTATTTCATGTTTTAATATTCTGTATGTCCTTCACTCTGATATGTTAAAGTAGATTAACGACCTCTTTATTTCTTCTACTGATAAAATGCTAACTGATGGTTGTGTATTTCTTTAGTATTTAGTGTAGTCTTTCAGAGTATTGTCGATGTTCCGGACATTTCAGCATGACTGTAGTTAGATAGACGTTTCTAACCCTGCAGGATGTTTTTTATTTTATTTTCTAAGTGTAGAATTCTCTGGGAAACCTTTACTGTACTGAATCTCCGGAAGAATGAGTTGAAGTAACCAGCTATCCCCCTTGAAAACAGTCACCTCTCTCAACTGAGCCCCGCATCATCGTGACCCGACACCCAGGTGCTTGAAGGCCCAAAGGATTTATTTCCCCCGGATAACCTTTGCAGGCGGAGTTGGCCGATTTCCCCAGAACCCGGTGACAACTTATGACTGTTGGCGAACCCGGTCAGCAAAACCCCGTCAACAGAACTCAAGAACAAGTATGAGGAACTTGTCTCAATCCATCACAATGATTTGATGAATGCAAAACTAATCTAGATTGATATGCAAGACTAACTAAGATTCATTCCATTATAGACCTAAGATGTGATATCTAGATTCAACAATGAAATAAACATGAACTAAGAACTGATATTGCTATGAAATGCTAAATTCCTTAAGGAAATCTAGAGCTAAACTAGCATGATAATAATGCATATAAGGGAGATGATTTTCTCTTGACAATGGCCTCTATTTATAGATATTTTTGGAGGAGAGAGAGGGCTTGGATAAGGTGGAGCTCATGTGGCATCCACATAGGTGCCACATGAGGGACACATAAGCCATGCAAGAGGACAAATTTGCTCACACATGTGTGAGCAACTTTGGATGTGATGGGTCAAAGTGTATTTAAAGTAGAGATGTGAAGGATCTTGTAAGAGGTGTAAGAGATTTGGGCCAATGAGACACTTTTAGAAAGTGTAAGAAGGTGTCATCATAGGTGTAAGAAACCTTGTTGGCACCAAATAAGGATTATTTGGAAAAGGTGATTTTTGGAAATTTGCTCACACATGTGTGAGCAAATAATTAGGACTAATTGGTGTAGGAATCAAGAAATTATCCTAATTAACCTTAGTTAATTAGTAAGTAGGTCTATTTGGTAAGAGTGATGTGAGGTAGGGTAGGATCTAGGTTTAAATTAGCTTAATCTTAAAATAAAATTTAGATTAATCATGGTTTAGTAGAATTAAGTCATGTGGAGGAATAAATAAATTAAAAATTTATTTAAAAAAGACTAATGAAGGGTAATGTATTTAAATAAAATTTAATACATTAAAGGGTATAGTATTTAAATACTAAGGAAAGTGAATTATATTTAATTAAATAAATAGAAGAATATAATAAATATAATTAATTAATCAAAATTAATTATAATGCTAAGGGAATATTAATTAAATTAATATAAGCATGATTTTAGACGTCTACACTACCTATGTTTCATCATAAAAGTAGAAAGCCCTATTGTCTGAAAAATGAAGCCTATTTTGGAGAACTTGATGAACAAGATATTTCTCCTTTGCCAATGGATTCTCCCATGCAACGTAATTTATTAATAATTGAGACTGTTGAAGTTTAAGTAGATGTGAATGACTCTGACAAAACAATCAAAATTGGGAAATGTTTTAATCAAGATGAACATGATTAGTTGGTTTCCCTCTTGCTTGAATATAATTGTATATTTGCTTGGACATATTTAGATATGCCGGGTATAGATCCTAAGATTATTACTCACAATATTGTTCTCAAATGTAATGCTAAACCCGTGAAACATAAAATCTGAAAGATGAATCCAGGCATGGCCTTATTAGTTAAAGCCGAAATTGAAAAATTATTAGGTGTTGGCTTCATCCTCTCTATTGATTACTCTGAATGGATTTCCAATATTGTGGTTATTTCTAAAGGATAAAATAAGATAAGGATGTGCACTAAATTTCAAGATTTAAATAAGGCATCCTTAAAAGATGATTTCTCATTACCTAATATTGATAGGATTGTGGATTCGACAGCGGGTCATTCTTTATTGTCTTTTATGGATGGTTTCCCGGGTTATAATCAAATCTTTATTCCTATTGAAGACCAACTTAAGAACGCATTTATAACACCTTGGGGAACATTTTGTTGGGTCATGCCCTTTGGATTAATAAATGCAGGAGCAACTTATTAGTGTGCTATGACTTTGATTTTTCATGATTACATTCATAAGATTTTGGAAGATTATGTGGATGATATCTTGGAAAAATCTATACAAAGAGAGGATCATGTTTTTATTTTACGACAAATATTTGAAAGAATTAGGAGTTATAATATGAGATTGAATCCTAAGAAATGTACCTTTGGAGTTGATTCTGGTAAATTATTAGGATTTATAATCTCTAAGAGAAGCATAGAGGTTGATACTGAAAAGATTGATGCTATTGTTAACATGCCTCCTCCTAAGAATATTTCTCAATTACGTAGTTTACAAGGAAAAATTCAAGCCATTCGTCACTTTGTTTCTCACTTAGCCGATAGAACTGTTCCTTTCACTTCCTTGCTTAGAAAAGATACCATTTTTTCTTGGAATAAGGAATGTAAACAATCCTTTGAGCAATTTAAGGAGTATCTTGACAATCCTCCTATTTTGCAACCCGCTCAATTCAATAAACCCTTTTATCTATATACTTCTGCTACTCTGAATGTCGTGAGTACATTGTTGGCTCAACATGATAGTGAAGGTAAGGAAAGAATGGTGTACTACATTAGTCGTAGTTTACTTGATTATAAAATGAGATAACTAACTTGGAAAGACAATGCTTGGCTTTAGTTTCTGCTTGTCAAAAATGCAGGCATTACCTAGTGAATGTTGAGGTCAACATGATTGTTAAATTTCATCCTCTAAAACATCTTTTATCAAAGACTGATCTCTCTGGCCGTCTCTCAAAGTGGGTGATGTTACTTATGGAATTCGATCTTAATTTCATTTCTCAAAAGTCAATTAAAGGACAAGCTTTAACTGATTATTTAGTTGAAGCTCCTTGTCCTCATTCTGATACAGACTTTACCTCAATAGAATTCCCTAATGAGAGCACTCTAGCTATTAAGCAAGAGGATGTTTGGGAATTATATTTTGATGGTTCTAGATGTAAGATAGGTTCTGGTGTTGGCATTATCTTGGTCCCTCCTACAAAGAAATTGATCCCTATGTCGTATAAATTGACCTTTCCTTGTACTAACAGTATTGTGGAATATGAAGCTCTTATAGCTGGCTTACGAGCAACTTCATCCCTTCATATTAAAAAATTGGAAATCTACGGGGATTGACAATTGATTGTGGAATGATTCAAAGTAGGTTATCAGACTAAGAATGATAAAATGATGCAATATAGAGATTTGGCTCTTGATCTTCTTTCACTATTCTCATCTTATATGATTCAGAATTTACCTAGGAAAGATAATCAACATGCAGAAGCCATGGAAAGTGCAACTTCTTTGGTTTGTCTCGAGAATAATGCTGAAGACTTTCAATTTACTATACATACTCTTAAACACCCTACAATTTCTAATAAGGTTACTGTTGATTTTTTTAACTTGCATTTGGATGAATGGTATTCGCATATCTTTCATTTTTTGAAAGATAGTAATTTTGTGGAATCAAAAACAAGGAACATGCGTAATCATATTAGGAAGCTTGTATACACTTTACAAATGCTCTTATAATGGTTTGCTATTAAGATGTCTCGGTAGGACCAAAATTTTGATAGCTTTAGCAGAAGCTCATTCTGGTTCTTGTGGGGGACATTTTGGTGGGAAGTCTATAGTCAATAAACTTCTTAGAATGGGATATTATTGGAAAATAATTGAACACGAATCTTTTTGTCTTTAGTGTTAGCAAAATAGCAATTTAATGCGTGCTCCTTCTTGTGAGCTTCGTAATCAAGTTGCTCCATGGCCTTTTAGTATTTGGGGTTTTGATGTTATTGGAAAAATATCACCAGCTTCTTATCAAGGATATACATAAATCCTAATAATTACAGATTACTTTACGAAGTGGGTGGAATATATTCCTCTCCGTTCTACTACTGTGGATATTATTTGTGATTTAATCCTTAATCATATTATATCACAATTTGGTATTCCTTCAACAATAGTTTCGGATAACGACACTTTTTTCAAGAATAAAAGAGTCACAAAATTCTTGGAGAAATATCATATTCAGCATAGATTTTATACTCCCTACTATCCTCAATAAAATGGTCAAGCTGAAGCATCAAATAAATTTATTGAAATTTTTTTAAGGAAAACAATTAATAAGCATGCGAAAGATTGACATACCCAACTTACCTATGATTTATGGGCTTATAGGAATAGTGTTCATACTGCCACAAGTACTTCTCCTTATAATCTTGTCTATGGTACTGATGCTATTATGCCCTTAGAATTAGAAATACCTTCTTTGCATGTTTCATTTCATGGGATAATTGACAAGGATACTTTTCAGGAATAATGATTACAGGAATTAGAAATGTTGGATGAATAACGAATAAATGATTTGGAACATATAAAAGCTTATCATAAATCACTTCAGAAATAGTATAATCATAAGGTGATTGAACGTTTATTTTCGGTAAGTGATTTAGTCTTATATGAGAATCACAAGAATGTGAATGCTTTAGCTGGTGAAAAAGGGAAGTTTAGCCCTAATTGGCTTGGACCTTTTGTGGTAATTGAGGACTTTTCTTCAGGTGCTTATAAGATTGCTGATATGAATGGTGTCCCTCTTAAGGAACCTAATAATATTATGCATCTCAAACATTATTATCCTTAGCAAATCATTCTTTCTTTGTGTATTTATGTATTCCTTATAGAATAATTATGTCTATTTTATAGGTTATGTGATTTGAATACATTCATACATGACTTCATTCTTTCTTTATGTTAAGTTTTATGTATTGGTGAAAAATACAGTAATCAATCACAAAACTAACTGGGCAAAGAAATTTTTTCATATATAAACTTCTATGAGTTTGATACATATATGGCACATGTGCCCTATCTATCAATCTCTATCTCTACGCTCTGAGGGTCGATGACTCCCAACTCTCTCTAATCTATGATGTGAAGCCTAGGATATCAGTACGGTAGTCTGTGTGGGACTCCTTGACATGCTCATCGCATAGTTATATTCCTATGCTCTCTGTAGGTCAGCTATCAATTTCTCTTCTCTCTCTTTGCATAACCTTATCTCTCGCTAGACATATGCAAAAACATCTGCATGTCTGTCGGGATCTCTTTGTCCAATGAGGGACTCTCATTTTCTAGCTATAAGTTGGTAGGATATACATGTATCCTTCAGGACCTCAGATACAAAGCTCCTCCACTCCACTATGTGAACTACAAAATTCAAACATATTTACTTTTAGTACTTATTTTTAAAACATTTAGTTAAAATATCCAAATATAATGCATATTTCATACCTGGATCTCTCTCCTGAGCATCACCAAAAGATCTAGATGGTGGGGTAATGGAGTGACTTCTCTCTCCATGCTCGCTATGTCTGGGTCTCGATGGTGGTGTCTCTGTATGAGTGCAGGGAGATCATCATGATCTCAGTGGTATAACATAGACAACACACTCATCTACACCTATACTATCACCTAGGGGAATCTCCTCTTCTCTTTCCCCTGCTCCCTCTTCTTCTCTAAACTCTTCTCTCTCCTCTTCTCTCTACTCCTCCATAGGATCTCCCTCAGAGATGGGATCCTCCTCATCTCTATGATCCTCCTCCTCCTCCACTGGTATGTCACTACCTCAGTGTGTCCTCTCTAATAGACCTGGATCATCTGTGGGATAATTATCAGGGAAGATGGGGTAGGTTCCCTGTAGACTCCAATATCTGATATACTCTCTGATAAGATCTGAATAGGGTACACCAAGAGCTACCTCTATATCCTTGGTCACATGTGTCTCACTATCTACAATATCTACTACTTTAGGTCAAGGTATAGCGCTGAGTCTTTGATAGTATCTGTTCAGGTGTACATACTGAGGTACTATTCTGGGGACCCCCTGTATCAAACAAAACTATCTCATAACTCTATCATAGTAATATGGCATCACTACATGCTTGGCGGGACCCTCTAGTAGCTTTCATTGTTGTGAGTGTCTCAGCTAGTGTCGAGTATCTGGCCATTCTGTCATCTGATAGTATGGTCTCTATATCAAATCAATACTTGGTATACAGTCAAGGCATACCCTCCAAAAGAGGATATCCTAGTATTGCTAGACATCTGCTAGTGGGTAGGCAAAGGTTCTTGGTGTGCTTGAATCTACCATCACTAGAACACCCTATGGTCATGTACAGGTGTAATTCTCAAATATCCAAACCTGTAGTAAGGTGCATACTGTGAGACTCTCCCGCTGGTATCTCACTAACTTACACAACTCATGGTAGAAATGGGATAACATGTTGTGAACCCATGAGAAGATAGTTCTATCACCCTCCATCCTACGTATGAGATGAGTGAATGGTGCTAAAAATATTGTACCCTTTATGTTGGATATTACAACTAAAGAGAGTATACACAACATCACTTTTTGTACCAAAGGTGTCGGGCCTGCTAGTATGGATAATAGAATGATCTGATCTACCTAGGTCCCCATCTATGGTACTCATCCTAAACAATACTCCCCATCTAAGAGGACCTTAGTAGGACCCTATTGCATTCTTGGTCTAACAAGCTTAACTCAGATTGGAAGTCATAGGATCCTATGCAAATCCTCCAGTGTGATCGTGATCTCTTCTGAGGGAAGATGGAAGGAACAAGTATCCTAATCCCACCTCTCTATCATGGGTGATAACATGGATCGATGGAACCTAATTTGTGGTAGGACTACTACCTAGTATAGTCCCACATCTCTCAATATTTATATCTCATTCTGCTGTAGCTCGGACAAGTTCTCTCTAACAGTCAGAAATAGCCCTCTAAAGGAGTGCTCTTGGAGACGAACAAGATCATGTTAGCACAAACAACATCATATTAATACTCTATCATCATGCAACTATAATACTCACTTTCCTAGGTCAAGGTTGAACTTTTTGGGTCAATGTTGACCTTTTTGGGTTAGGGTCAACCTTATCCTCAGAAAGGGTGAGATCTTCCCAGTTATGGTTAACCTTAAAGGGTCAAGGTCAACATAACTGGGTCAGGGTCAACCTTTTTGGGTCAAGATTGACCTTACCTATGAAAACATGAATTTTACAACCATAAATATCAAAATAATGAACTTACCTTAGGAAGTGGATGTCCGTTGGTTAGGCACTCTCTCATGATCTCCATGCGGCTCGCTCAAATTTCTTCTCTCTTCGACATTATGCTTCTTTTCCTAAACTCTGAAAATGGTAAGAATGAGAAGGTAAGTGTTTCTTTCTCTTATTTATAGCTAAAAATTAGGGTTTTATTAGGGTTTTGTTTGAATTTACTTAGGTTAAAATCAAATTTTCCTTCATATGCATTTAGATAGACATTCACTCTTTTCATCATAACTCAAGTTTGGTAGCTCCATTTTCAATGTCATCAATGGAATTGGAATTGTGATTCAGATACCTAACCTTATGAATCAGTTTAGGAAGGTTAGGAATCCTTATAATTGGTTTAGGAAAGGACTTTTCAATAAATTGCATATCTAGTGCATAGGTTTAACCTTATCACCCTGTTTCACCTTTCAGAATTAGTAAGCCAAAATAGGGGGGCATAAGGGGCTATATGAACTTCTAAAATTCATACTAGTAAGTCTTAGGTTCTCTATGTATTTTCATTAACCTTGTGTGCAACAGGTTGTAGGTACTAATGGTTTCTTGTAGGATCTCTACGTTGATGACTTGGCTATATCCTTTTTATTTTATGATGTTTTCTTACTTTAGCTTGCATATTCACGTAGTTTCATATCTAAGATAAAGTGGGGGATAAATGTATCATCTTAAAATGGAAACACTTCCATTTTGGTAGGTTTAGCACCCTCATTTAGTACACTTGCATGCTATATTTGCATTTAGGATGCATTCGCACTTGATTCTGCATTTCTAGGTGAAATTAGGGTTAGGATCCTGTGGATCCTCCTTAATTTCCCTCTCTATGGATTTATTTTTAGGTAGAACCTACATACTGGTTCTCCTAATCTTCATCATACCTCTTCCATGGCCTCTGTGCCTCTCCCTGGCATTTTGGTGTGTTTTCTCACCTTCCTAGGTCCCCAACTGACCTGGGAATCTTGCAAATTTCTCAAATTGAGCTACCTAAACCTCAGGTCATGGTTGAGGTCGATTATAACATAGTTCAGAATCAAGTTTGACCTTGACCTAGGTCAATTTCAAGGTCAACCTTGATGTAGGTCAAGGTTGAGGTCAATTTTGACCTCTATCAAGTGTTGGTCCCTGCTTTTAGATCCAGAACATATTGGGGCCCTAAACTTAAAAATAGGTCCCCAGGTCCGAGTGCGAAAGTGTTTTATCCAATATTCAAATTAATACATCCCCTCCTTGGTTGGTAATTGTAATTGGACCATAATTCAAGGTGAAATTTGGATTTGGTTCCCTTGCATTGCCCTAGGAGGTCTATCATGAGATCTCTATATAAGCACTCTCTTTTGCCTTCATTTGGACATGACCAAATTATTATTATGACATGATGATGATGCAAGAATGAAAGAGGATGATATAGAAGGACAAGATATGATTATTCCTTAATACATACAAGAATTTTGATGGACAAGCTATTGTGGATCTTCATTGGAGCAAGAAAGAGTTCTTCCTTCCTTCCTTCCTTCTTCTTGGATCTACCATTTTCAACATTCAAGCATTCAAAAGATACTATCATGGGGTAGCAACTATGGATTTTGAGTTTGGTAGGAATACTTTAGCCTTGTGAACTTGGTATGATTTCTTTATCATATTCAAATCTATGTATTTCTCTCTCATTTTCAATTCATGCTAGGTTTTCAATTTGGAGAATTAGATCTTGGCATTATACATTCAAAGCTCTTTCCAAGAGCAACACACATATACATTATATTCCATTTGGCTATTCATGGATGTGGAAACTACCAAAATAGGGGTTTGACTAAGTAAAAACCCTATATAGCCACCCCAAAACCCCCTTTTTTAGATATCAACAGTCGTTGTTTTGGGAGTTGCATGAGGTCAGAATCAAAATTTTGTTCTGGGTCAGAATCAAACTTTCTGGGTCAAAATCAGACATTTTGGGTCAGATTCTACATTCATTTCTGGGTTAGAATTGACATTTTGTTCTGGGTCAGAATTGGATATTCTGGGTCAGAATAAAATTTTTTGGGTCAAAGGTGACATTCATTTTTGGGTCAAAATTGGAACTGAGTTAGATTCGAAGAAGATTTTTGGGTTTTTTTCGTCTTTGCATTTCTGTTCTAGACCCAGTTGTAGATTTGCCAGAAAATTTACAAAGGCATCATAAAAAAGGTATTCCCAAATCCTCTATAATGTGAGGTATGTATTTTACTCCATTATTCTTTGTAAACATTTCCAGCTTTACATTTCTTATTATTACAATTAAATGTAAATGGTTGAATATGGCATAGGGTCTCTTTTATATGCAAATCCCCATTGTTAAAACCCTATTTAAAAGACAATCAAATTTTACCCTTTACATTTTGGTGAACCCAATGTGAAGACAACTCTTTCTTTTTAGAGATAGATTTACATTTTATGTTAGATCTTGCATGCATATAAAAGTAGATTTCTTTTATGCTCTTGCATTTATATTTCAAAAATATATAAAAATTACAAAATTTATTTAAAAACACAAAAATATTTACATGCTTATAATTTTACTTTATGTTGAACATGTATGAATTTTGTTTTGAATACTTTGATGAGGATTTTATTGCACATGAGGATAGATCCCTTAATGAGGTACATGGAAGTGAGAATGAAAATGGTTCGAATGAGATCTCCATGGATCCTATTCCTATTTAATCCTCCTCCACAACCTCTCCAATTGACCTTTACTATAGGGTGTGTGCATGGTTATCTTCATATTCCACTATTTGCAACATTGATGCACCTAGAATGTTATATCCTAAACCTTTGATGATGGTAAAAGGATGTCCTCGAATAACTATTAAGGGTAAACCTAGAGATCCTTTGGATTTATTTGATAACACAGATTCTGTTTCACATGCTTATCGCACACAGAATAATCCTCAACCTACTCTTCCACCTTCTTTACCTCCTTCTCAACCCATGCTTCCTCAAGCACATAGGTTACCTTCTTCCTTTAAGGACTATGACTTAGTTTAACAATTACGCGCTACTCCAGCTAAGATATCTTTATGGTAATTGCTTCAAACTTCTCCTACATATCATGAGGCTTTGCAAAAAGCTTTATCTACTCTTCCTACTCCGCCTCCTAACCAAGAGAATATCAATTCATTTTTGGAGTACATGCATACTATGCCTTCTATACCTCCTATTATGTTTACCAATGAGGATTTACCTTCTGTTGAGGTGCAGAATCAATATGATGCTCTTATGGTTGTTGTTTCTATTAATCAAAGCATCATTTGTAGAACATTAATTGACAATGGATCTGGGCTTAATGTTTGTTGAATGGATATGCTTAAGGAAATTAAGGCCGATCTTACAACTATTCAACCAGATAATATCCCTATTCATGGATTTGATTATCACAAAGAAAACTATGGGAATTATTACACTAATTATTAAGGTTGGTCAAGTTCTTCTCAATACACCTATTCATGTTATTCCTGGAACTCTTAGTTATAACCTTCTGTTAGGAAGACCTTGGTTACATACTATGCATGCAACTCCTTCTACTCTTCATTGAAAGGTTAGGTTCATTTATAAAAATTTTATGTATACACTACATGCGGATGATGCGATGAATCCTTACCTAAATGCAGAATATGCTAAAATTTATGAACCTGTACAACCAAGTAAACCTGAGCAACCACCTGAAGTTAAAAAAACTGAAAATCCATCTTATTCTTTGACCGGAGATGAATGGGGAACATTGGACTTTAATCCTTCTTTTATGGGAGAATATAAAGTTTCTAATTTAGAATTTATGAAACAACAAAGTGGGTTTGAAAAACAAGTTTTTACTCCTTCCCAACTTTGTGAGGAATAAAAAAGTAACTTTGTTGCTGCTTCTCTTGAAGAAGCAATTGAGACAATAAAGCCAGATTGCTATGACATTGTGACATATGTCACTCCTTTGACGCAATCTGATATGGCTGATAGATATGGTTCTAGTTATCATTTACTCAAGAAATCAAGATTCAACGGGAAAGGATGTGGTAAATATGAACAAGGCATACAAGTGCCCTTGGACAATGAAGTTTATGATTATACTTATGGGTTAGGGTCCAATCCTTATAAACAACCATTGACTTTTCCTCTTAATGTTAATCACATCTGTGGTGGACATTTGAAGTTGGTTAATCCGCTTCTCCTTGACATGGATCAAAAACCTAGTTTGGATATTTTTCCTAAGGATGAAGCCGTAGTAGATTTTTTAGGGGCTTATCAGGATCTACCTATGTTTCATCATAAAAGAAGAAAGCCCTATTGTCTGAAAAATGAAGCCTATTTTGGAGAACTTGATGAACAAGATATTTCTCCTTTGCCAATGGATTCTCCCATGCAAAGTAATTTATTAATAATTGAGACTGTTGAAGTTCGAGTGGATGCGAATGACTCTGACAAAATAATCAAAATTGGGAAATGTTTTAATCAAGATGAACATGATCAGTTGGTTTCCCTCTTGCTTGAATATAAGTATATATTTTCTTGGACGTATTCAGATATGCTGAGAATAGATCCTAAGATTATTACTCACAATATTGTTCTCAAACCTAATGCTAAACCTGTGAAACATAAAATCCGAAAGATGAATCTAGGCATGGCCTTATTAGTTAAAGCTGAAATTGAAAAATTATTAGGTGTTGGGTTCATCCTCTCTATTGATTACTCTGAATGGATTTCCAATATTGTGGTTGTTTCTAAAGGAGAAAATAAGACAAGGATGTGCACTGACTTTAAAGATTTAAATAAGGCATCCTTAAAAGATGTTTTCTCATTACCTAATATTGATAGGATTGTGGATTCTACAACGGGTCATGCTTTATTGTCTTTTATGGATGGCTTTTCGGGTTATAATAAAATCTTTATTCCTATCGAAGACCAACTTAGAACCACATTTATAACACCTTGGGGAACATTTTGTTGGGTCATGATGCCCTTTGGATTAAGAAATGTGGGAACAAATTATTAGCGCACTATGACTTTGATTTTTCATGATTACATTCATAAGATTCTGGAAGATTATGTGGATGATATCTTGGCAAAATCTATACAAAGAGAGGATCATGTTTTTATTTTACGACAAATATTTGAAAGAATTAGGAGTTATAATATGAGACTGAATCCTAAGAAATGTGCCTTTGGAGTTGATTCTGGTAAATTATTAGGATTTATAATCTCTAAGAGAGGCATAGAGGTTTATACTGAAAAGATTGATACTATTGTTAACATGCCTCCTCCTAAGAATATTTCTCAATTACGCAGTTTACAAGGAAAAATCCAAGCCATTCATTTCTTTGTTTCTCACTTAGCCGATAGAACTATTCCTTTCACTTCCTTGCTTAGAAAAGATACCATTTTTTCTTGGAATAAGAAATGTAAACAATCCTTTGAGAAATTTAAGGAGTATCTTGCCAATCCTCCTATTTTTCAACCCTCTCAATTTAATAAACCCTTTTATCTATATACTTCTGCTACTTTGTATGTCACGAGTGCATTGTTGGCTCAACATGATAGTGAAGGTAAGGAAAGATCGATGTGATACATTAGTCACACTTTACTTGATTATGAAATTAGATATGCCGACTTGGAAAGACAATGCTTGGCTTTAGTTTATTCTTGTCAAAAAGTCAGGCATTACATATTGAATGTTGAGGTCAATGTGATTGTTATATTTGATCCTCTAAAACATCTTTTCTCAAAGACTGATCTCTCTGGCCGTCTGGAAAAGTGGGTGATGTTACTTATGAAATTTGATCTTAATTTCATTTCTCAAAATTCAATTAAAGGATAAGCTTTAACTGATTATTTAGCTGAAGCTCCTTGTCCTCATTTTGATATAGGTGTTACCTCAATAGAATTCCCTAATGAGAACATTCTAGCTACTAAGAAAGAGGATGTTTGGGAATTATATTTTGATGGGTCTAGATGTAAGAAATGTTCTGGTGTTGGAATTGTCTTGGTCCCTCCTACAAAGAAATTGATCCCTATGTCATATAAATTGACCTTTCCTTGTACTAACAATATTGCGGAATATGAAGCTCTTATAACTGGCTTATGAGTAGCTTCATCCCTTCATATTAAAAACTTGGAAATCTACGGGGATTCACAATTGATTATGGAATAAATCAAAGGAGGTTATTAGACTAAGAATGATACAATGACACAATATAGAGATTTGGCTCTTGATATTCTTTCACAATTCTCTTCTTATATGATTCAAACTTTACCTAGGAAAGATAATCGACATGCAAACCCCATGGAAAGTGAAACTTCTTTGGTTTGTCTTGAGAATAATGCCAAAGAATTTCAATTTACTATACATACTCTTAAACACCTTGCAATTTATAATAAGGTTACTGCTGATTGTTTTAACTTGCATTTGGATGAATGGTATTCTCATATCTTTCATTTTTTGAAAGATAGTACTTTTCTGGAATCAACAACAAGGAACATGCGTAATCATATTAGGAAGCTAGTGTTAGAGTAATAAAGTGATTCCACTTATTAATTAAATCATATTGATTTAATTATTAAGTCACTTATTATCTCTCTTTTACTTAAGCTAAACTTTAGGCATTTAATAATTAATTCTTTTATTAATTATTATTATTATGCAACCTAGATATTTCCCTTTTAGGGTTTCCCTTTTAGTGTTTCGGTATCCTTTTATAAGGATTCCCTCTTTGTAAATTATGAGAATTTGATGGTTATTAATTAATTGAGGATGTTATTGCATTAAGAGTTTTTTCTCCATTGTATTGCACAATATGTTTCCTCTTTCATCAATCTGTGATTTTTGGCCTCCATAGCTTTTTTTTTTCTCTCTTCCTGTGATAGGTTTGCATGCAGGTGATTCTTGGGAGTTGTGGGTTGATAGTTTTCATCAACTCCAATAGCTAGCAGCATGTTATATCATTTAGGGAGATACACTTTACAAGCCCTATTATAATGGTTTGCTATTAAGATGTCTCGCTAGAACCAAAATTCTGATAGCTTTAGCAGAAGCTCATTCTGGTTCTTGTGGGGGACATTTTGGTGGGAATTCTTTAGTCAATAAACTTCTTAGAATGGGATATTATTGGAAAAAAATGGAAAAAGACTCTTTGTGTCCTCTGTATCACCAACATAGAAATTTAATTCATGCTCCTTCTCGTGAGCTTCGTAATCAAGTTTCTCCATGGCCTTTTAGTATTTGGTGTTTTGATCTTATTGGAAAAATCTCACTAGCTTCTTCTCAATGACATACATACATCCTGACAGCTACATATTACTTTACAAAGTGGGTGGAAGCTATTCCTATCCGTGTTGTAAATACAATATTGGGAAAGCAAGATGTTGAGAGGGGGGGGGGGGGAATCAGATATTCANTATTGGGAAAGCAAGATGTTGAGAGGGGGGGGGGGTGAATCAGATATTCAAGTTTTAACACTTAAAAAAAACTAATCCACAATCATACATAAATTTTATTTATCTATCATCTAGTAGCATCCATGATAGTAAATAAATAACACAATACACATAATTTTGGTAACCCAGAAACCCAATAAGGTAAAATTGGGGTGGGGATGACACCCACAAAATATTCACTACTACAGCAATAAAGTGTGCCTGTTAGGGCTACAAAGTTTGATCACAATATGTAATCTACCTGGTTAAAGGTTTACCTAGGTAAGAGCTACAGATAATTACAATCTACCTTGTAAAAGGATTTGAAACTTACAAAAAAATAAGCACTCAGCTAAGAGATTTAGAAAGGTTTATTAGAACCACTCTGTTAAGAGATTTCACTTGATACACTTGTTAGAATGTCTCAAGATTTGATCCTTCGATATGCACTTTGATGTTGATAACAGATATCCTCTTTTCAATATCTTCTCTGATCTAATAATCTGATATATCTTTACTCTACTGCTCACTACTCTGTTACTTTGCTAGATCTATGCTTCCTCTCTAAACACAACCCTTCACACATCTCTCATGTACGCATACACATTCACTCTGTCCTCTTCAAAATTAGGGTAAGAAGCAATCTTCATATACTATACGGATCTGGCAATTAGATCTAGATCAATGATCAAGATCAAATGCTTATGCCGCTTAGGCAATCCAATTTTTTGATTAGCTCCATGTTGCGTAGTGGGATCAAATAATTAAATGCATAATTATCCTTTTGAAAAAATTAAATGCTTAGATAAGTCGACTCAAAAATTACCTTGAAGTTTGTGTCATTCCTGACATACATAAAAAAAATCTCTTGCTCAGCATGAAAAGACTCTATCACTCAGCATGAACTAAACTTGGTAACCATGTGACTCAGAAACTATTAACTACTCGGCAACTACTATGCCAGATAGCTCAGCCTATACTAGATAGCTCGGCCGCAGTGATAATAGACTAAAACTACCTAGATAAATGACTAAGTGTGGGACACTAATGATCAACAAAACTTAGAGATCAACACTCTATTCTACTACCACAGATGTTATTTGTGATTTCCTCCTTAATCATATTATAGCACAATTTGGTATTCCTTCAACGATACTTTTGGATAATGAAACTTCTTTCAAGAATAAAGAAGTCATGAAATTCTTGGAGAAATATTGTATTCAGAAAATATTTTCTACTCCCTACTATCCTCACTCTAATGGTCAAGTTGATGCATTGAATAAAGTTATTGAGCAAGTCTTAAGGAAAATAGTCAATAAGCATGCAAAAGATTGGCATACCCAACTTACCTATGCTTTATGGGCTTAAAGAGCTAGTGTTCATACTGCCACATGTACTTCTCCTTATAATCTTGTCTATGGTACTGATGCTATTATTCCCTTAGAATTATAAATACCTTCTTTGCATGTTTCATTTCATGCGATAATTGATAAGGATACTTTTTGGGAACAACAATTACATGAATTAGAAATGTTGGATTAACAATGGACCTTTTGTGGTAATTGAGGACTTTTCTTCAGGTGCTTATAAGATTTCTGATATGAATGGTGTCCCTCTTAAGGAACCTATTAATATTATTCATCTCAAACGTTATTATCCCTAGTACATCATTCTTTCTTTGTGTATTTATGTATTCCTTATAGAATAATTATGTCTGTTTTATAGGTTATATGATTTGAATACATTCATACATGACTTTTTTCTTTCTTTCTATTAAGTTTTATGTATTGGTGAAAAATATAGTAATCAATCACAGAACTAATTGGGCAAAGAAAATTTGTCATATATAAACTTCTACGAGTTTGATACATATAAGCCACATGTGCCCTATACATTAATCTCTGTCTCTAAGCTCTGAGGGTTGATGACTCCCAACTCTCTCTAATCTATGATGTGAAGTTGAGGATCTTAGTGAGGTAGTCCATGTATGGCTCCTCGACATACTCATCTCATAGTTACATTTCTAGGCTCTTTGTAGGTTAGCTATCAATTTCTCTTCTCTCTCTCTCTCTCTGTATAACCTTAGCTCTCACTAGATGCATGCAAAAACATCCACATGTCTGTCATGATCTGTTTGTCCAATAAGGGACTCTCACTCGCTAGCTAGTAGTTGAAAGGATATACATGTACCCTTCAAGACCTTGGATACAAAACTCCTCCACTCCGCTACACTAGCTGCAGAATTCAAACATATTTATCTTTTAGTACTTTTTTTAAAAATATTCAGTTAAAATATCCAAATATAATGCATATTTTATAACTAGATCTCCCTCTTGAGCATCACCAAAAGATCTAGATGGTGGAGGTATGGAGTGACTACTCTCTCCATGCTTTCTATGTCTGGGTCTCAGTGGTGGTTTCTCTGTATGAGAATGGGGAGGTCGTCATGATCTCAGTGGTACAACATAGAAAACACACTCATCTACACCTGTACTATCACATGGGGGCATCTCCTCTACTCTTTCCCCTGGTCCATCATCTTTTCTAAACTCTTCTCTCTCCTCCACTCTCTCCTCCTCCATAGGATCTCCCTCAGAGATGGGCTCATCCTCTTCTCTATCCTCCTCCACTGGTATGTCACTACCTCGATGTGTCCTCTTCGATAGACCTGGATCACCTGTGGGATAGTTATCAGGGAAGATGACATGGGTTCTTTGTAGACTCTAATATCTGATATACTCTCTGCTAACACCTAAATAGGGTACATTGGGAGATACCTTTGTATCCTTGGTCTCATCTGTGTCACTATCTACAATAGCTGCTACTGTAGGTCGGCATATAGTGTCAGGTCTCTGATAGTATCTGGTCAGGTGTACATACAGAAGTACTATCCTGGGGACCCCTTGTATCAGCCCAAACTATCTCATCACTCTATCATAGTAATATCGAATCATTGCATGACTAGTGGTACCCTCTAGTAGCTTGTGTTACTCTGAGTGTCTCAACTGGTGTTGAGTATTTGGCCATTCTATCATTCGACAGTACGGTCTCCATATCACATCAATACCTAGTATATGTTCAAGGCATACCCTCCAAAAGAGGATATGCATGTACTTCCAGACATCTGCTAGTGGGTAGGCAAAGGCTCTTAGTGTGCTCACATCTACTGTCACCGGAACACCTTGTGGTTTTGTACATGTGTAATTCTCAAACATCCAAACTTGTAGAAAGATGCATACTATGGGACTATCCTGTTGGTATCTCACTAAATGACACAACTCATGGTAGAGATGGGCTAACATGCTACGACCCCATGAGAAGTCAGTCATGTCACCCTCCATCCTACATATGATATGAGTGAATGGTGCTAAAAATATTGTACCCTTTGTGTTGGGTATTACAACTAAAGAGAGTATACACAACATCACTTTCTATACCAAAGGTGTCAGGCCTGCTAGTATGACTGATAGACTGATTTGATCTGCCTGAGTCCCCATATATGGTACTCATCTTAAAAAATAATACCCATTTGAGAGGAACTTAGTAGTACCCTTCTGCACTCTCGGTCTGACAGGATCACCTTAGACTAGAAGTCATAGGATCATATGCACATCCTCCAGTGTGATCATGATCTCTCCTAAGGGAAGATGGAAGGAACAAGTATCCTCATCCCACCTCTCTATCATGGCTGATATCATGGATCAATGGAACCTCATCTATGGTAGGACTTCTATCCATTAGAGTCCCACATCTCTCAATATATGTATCTCATTCTGTTGTAGCTCAGACAAGTTCTCTCTAATAGTCAGCAATAGCCCTCTAAAGGGGTGCTCTCAGAGATAGACAAGATCCTGTCAGAACAAATAGCATCATATTAATACTCTATCATCATGAAACTATAATACTCACTTGACTAGGTCAAGGTCAACCTTTTTGGGTCAAGGTCAACATTTTTAGGTCAAGGTCAACCTTTTTGGGTCAAGGTCAACCTTTTTGGGTTAGGGTCGACCTTATCCCAAGAAAGGGTGAGATCTTCTAAGTTATGGTCGACCTTAAAGGGTCAAGGTAAACATAACTAGGTCAGGGTCAACCTTTTTGGGTTAGGGTTGACCTTATCCCAAGAAAGGGTGAGATCTTCTGAGTTATGGTCAACCTTAAAGGGTCAAGGTCAACATAACTAGGTTAGGGTCAACCTTTTTGGGTCAAGGTCGACCTTAACTATGAAAACATGAATTTTACAACCACAAATTTCAAAACAATGAACTTACCTCAAGAAGTGTTTGTCTGCTGGCTAGGCACTCTCTCAGGATCTCCATGCGGCTCGCTCGAAGTTCTTCTCTCTTCGGCATTCTGCTTCTTTTCCTAAACTCTAAAAATGGTAAGAATGAGAAGGTAAGTGTTTCTTTCTCTTATTTATAGCTACAAATTAGGGTTTTATTAGGATTTTTTTTGAATTTACTTAGGTTAAATTTGAATTTTCCTTCATATGCATTTAGATAAACATTCACTCTTTTCATCATAACTTGAGTTCGGTAGGTCCATTTTCAATGCTGTCAGTGGAATTGGAATCATGATTCAGATACCCAACCCCTTGATTCAATTTAGGAAGGTTAGGATTCCTTCTAGTTGGTTTAGGAAAGGAATTTTCAATAAAATGCATATACAGTGTATAGGTCTAACCTTATCACCCCATTTCACCTTTCAGAACTAGTAAGCCAAAATAGGGGGGAATAAGGGTCTCTATGCACTTATCAAATTCATCCTCGTAAGTCTTAGGTTCTCTATGGATTTTCATTAACCTTGTGTGGTTCAAGTTGCGGGTACTAATGGTTTCCTTCAAGATTTCTACATTGAGGACTTGGCTATATCCTTTTTTATTTTATGATGTTTTCTTACTTTAGCTTGCATATTCGCATAGTTTCATGTCTAAGCTAAAGTGGGGGATAAATGTATTGTCTTAAAATGGAATAAATTCTATTTTGGTAGGTTTAGCACCCTCATTTAGTACACTTGCATGCTAGATTTGCATTTAGGATGCATCTGCACTTGATTCTGCATTTCTAGGTGAAATTTTAGGATCTTGTGGATCCTCCTTAATTTCCCTCTTTGTGGCTTTATTTTTAGGTAGAACCTATGTACTAGCTCTCCTAATCTTCATCATAACTCTTCTATGGCCTTTGTACCTCTCCCCAACATTCTAGTGTGTTTTCTCACCTTCCTAGGTCCCTAGCTGACTTGGAAATCTTGCAGATTTCTCAAGGTGACCTACCTGAAACCTCAGGTCATGGTTGAGGTTGATTATGACCTAGGTCAAAATCAAGTTTGACCTTGACCTAGGTCAAGGTTGAGCTTTATTTTGACATCTATCAGGTGTTGGTCCCCGCTTTCAGATCCATAATATATCGAGGCCCTAAACTTAAAAATAGGTCCCTAGGTCCGCGTGCGGAAGTGTTTTCTCAAATATTTGAATTAATACATCCCCTCCTTGGTTAGTGATTGTAATTGGACCATACTTCAAGGTGAAATTTTAATTTGGGTCCCTTACATTGTTAGGAACCTATGTGTTCCTTCTATTTGTTTTTTTAAGTGTAGTATTGTTGGACACATATGCTTTGTAAGTCATCCCATGAGTATATTTTATTATCCCACATGCATAGGTAGTAATACTTTTCTAGATTGTACTTAGTATATAAGTGTGTGTTGAGGCCTTTGAATGGTACCAACAAATTTATTGTATTGAACTTGCTCAAAGGAGGTTACCCCCTCGAATTGGCCCATGATCAATAGATTCACTCAGAGTTCTACTGTTGCTCCATATTTCTATTATTTCATGCATATTCATCATATTGCAGTAGGAGGTTCCTCTCATCTAGTATCAGAGCACGTTCTTGGGCTCGCTGGGTGGAAATTATGTCAAAAAAATTTATGTCATGGCCTTCAAGTTCCTTTTTTGCATCTGGGTTTATTTCAAATTCCAGTATTTATTGTTATTGTAGTACTTCTTTTCAGTTATTAAGTATCTGAGTGATTTTCCCTGAGTCGATTGTTACAAAAAACTAAAAAATTTAGCCATAGCTTCCTTGCTTTTTTCCCATTTCCTCTCAAAGTTCCTTAGAACCCCCGGAATACCATTCTGCATACTTCCTTCCTTGAAGAACCTACCCCAAATTCCACATATTGAAGCCCTAAATCCCTCATTTACCTAATTTTAGGGTTTTCCCTAATTTTTTTTCTTCTCAGCCAATCGCCACCAAATCTAGCCACAAGGTTCATTTCCTAATTCTGCTCCCTTGTCCCTCTTGGACAACTCGCCCCATTCCACCTCCCCACCCCTAAAACCCTCATTTTTATTTTTCCCTTTTCATTAGAAAGTGTCCAACCACTTGTCAAACACCCATTTACCATTTGAGTTTTGCCCAAATCCAAGTTTGCCTTAACTAAAAAAGTTTTTGTTTCTATTTTTCTACCCTTTCCAAAATTTAAAAAAAAAAAAAAATTTGCTATATGGTTGTTACACGTACAGGAGAAAAAATCATGGAGGAGGAACTTGCATCCCTAAAAACCAAACTTCAAGATCTGGATGAAAAATTTCTCAGTCTCACTCTTCAGCATTCAGCCATGAATCAAAGCCATTCTAGAGACGCTGGGTTCTCTTCTGGAAATTTTTGTGGACCAAAGCTTGATTTTCCTCGCTTCGATGGTGCTGATCTGACTGGATGGATTTACAGGGCAGAGTAGTATTTCATCTTGCATAATACTCTAGATATCAACAAAGTCCCACTTGCATCTTTTCATTTGGAACATGAAGCTCTTCAATGGTTCCGTTGGTACGTCAAGGCTAATGTAGACCCAACATGGAAAAAATTGTGCACACTCCTTTTGGAGTGCTTTGGCCCTAGTGCTTTTAATGACTTCACAGGAGTACTCACTAAACTTTTCCATATAGGAACTGTAATAGAATACCAGACAAAGTTTGAAAAATTCGCTAATCACATAGAGGGATTGTCTGATGAATTCTTCTGCAGTTGTTTTGTCAGTGGTCTGAAGGATGCACTTCGATCTGAAGTAAAAATGTTCCGGCCCACTACAATGATGGAAGCCCTTGGGTTGGCTAAGTTAGAAGAGGACAAGATTAGTGCTCTACAACATTCCAGATCTAATTTTGTTCCATTCAAAAATATGGGTTCTCACAACCCTCAAGTCATGCCAGCTCCCAGAACTAATCCTATCAAGCACTTGTCTGAAACAAAGATGCAGGCCCAACGAGAAAAAGGGCTTTATTATAATGGTGATGAGAAATGGTCTTGGGTCCATAGATGTGTTTAGTAAAATATCTATCTCTTGGATGTGGATTCTCCACGTGAACTGGAAGAATATATAGATGCTCATGAAACAGTAGATGATGAGGTTAAGCCTTAATAGCCTGAACCTCCTTCGCTAGAAGCTCAAGCAGAGATATCTGTCCATTCTTTGGCATGAGTCACTACCCCACAAACCATGTGACTCCAGGGTTTCTTGAAGAAGATCCCTCTTACTATACTCATTGATTATGGTAGCACTCATAACTTCATTGACCCCCAAATAGCCAAACAGACTGATTGCTTTGTCCATCCCTGCTCTAGCTTTGAAGTCATGATTTCCAATGGGGGCACTTTACCTTGTAAAGGGAAATGTCACAATGTGCGTCTCTCTATTAGAGATTATAACCTGTGCTCTGACATGTTTTCCTTTCCCTTAGGTGGATGTGATGTGGTTTTGGGTGCCCAATGGTTACGCACTCTTGGCCCCATTCTATGGGATTTTGCTGAACTTTGGATGCAATTTTTAGCCAATGGGAAACAACACACTTTGAAAGGCTTATAGTCAGGGTCTCTCAGCATCATCAGTTCACATCGTATGGAAAATATTCTTAAGAAGAATTCACATGGTGTCATTTCTTATCTCCATTCCATTCAGATCCAGCCATCAGCGGTCTCTAGTACTCCTGTAGATCTACAACAAATTTTGGATAAGTATTCAGGTGTATTTGCTAAACCTGTGGGATTGCCCCCTTCTCTCCTAGAGGACCACCATAGTCATCTCCTTCCTAGTAGCATTCCACCCAACATCAAGCCCTACTGCTACTCATTTCATCATAAGACCAAAATTGAGATGCTCATTTGTGACTTACTGAAGCAAGGTATTATTCGCCCTAGTACCAGTTCCTTTTCTTCTTGAGTTCTGCTTGTCCACAAAAAAGATGGGTCCTAGCGACTCTGCATTGATTTTCAAGCACTTAATCATCTCATGATAAAGGATAAGTTTCCCATTCTGATTGTTGATGAACTTCTTGATGAGCTTCATGGCGCTCATTTTTTCTCCAAGTTGGATCTTCATTCTAGGTATCATCAAATTAGGGTTAATGAGGAGGATATCCCTAAAATAGCGTTCCACACACATGATGGTCACTATGAATTTTTATTCATGCCCTTTGGCCTCACTAATGCTCCTTCAACATTTTAGGTAGTGATGAATAAAATATTTTGGCCATAATTCCATAAATTCATTCTGGTCTTCTTCGATGATATCCTCATATATAGAAAAACCTAGGTTGAGCATCTCCATCATCTGGAGCTTGTAATGCAACTTTTCTCTGATCATCAAATCTGTGTGAAATAGTCTAAATGTGTGTTTGGCTAGGAGGAAGTGGAGTATCTCGGGCATATTGTTGCAAACCAAGGGGTTCAGGATCCTACCAAAATAGATGCCATGAAAAATTGGCCGCATCCTAAAACTCTCAAGAGCCTTCAGGATTTTTTGGGGCTGACTGGCTATTACCACAAGTTTGTCAAGAATTATGGGAAGATTATAGCACCCTTGACAACTATGTTAAAAAAGGATGCTTTTACGTAGACCCATGTTGCTAAGAATGCATTTGAACAACTGAAACAAGCTATGTTCAGTATACATGTTCTCACTATGCCAAATTTTTCCAAGCCCTTCACTATTGAGAGTGATGCTTGCGGCAATGATCTGGGTGTTGTTCTCCTTCAAGATGACCATCCTATTGCATTCACTAGAAAAGCCCTTTCTGGTAAGAATCTAGCCCTATCTACTTATGAAAAATGAATGATGGCTATTTTTCATGCTGTAGAAAAGTGGTGGCCATACCTCCTAGGGAGTCATTTTTGCATCAAGACCAATCACCAAAGTCTGAAATACTTCTTGGAACAATGAGTATCCTCCCCTGCACAATAGAAATGGGTCACCAAACTCATGGGGTATGATTATGAGATCACCTACAAGAAGGGTAAGGATAATATTGTGGCAGATGCTCTTTCTCACACATTTCATGATCAAGCTTCCTTTTTAGCTATTTCTATGCCAATTCCCAATTGGTTAGCATCTATTTAGTAGGGCTATGTCAGTGACTCTTCTTTATCTCAAATCATTCACCAGTTGGCCAATAATCCTTCTGTTGTACCACATTACTCTTGGGATGGTGCTTCTCTCTAATACAAGGGCCTTCTAGTGCTTCCTCAGAATCCAGATCTGCAACAGGCTGTCTTTTATGAACTCCATGCCTCTCCTTTGGTAGAGCACTCTAGATTCCTCAAAAATTATGAGTGGGTAAGGAGAAACTTCTTTTGGAAAGGAATGAAATAGATTATTTAATAGATGGTGACTGAATGTGATACCTGCCAATGCCACAAGGGTGAAATGACCCTCCTTCCTGGCTTGCTAGAACCCTTGCCCATCCCTACATATATTTGGACTAATATTTCTATGGATTTCATTAAAGAGCTTCCTAAATCAGGTGGCAAGACAGTGATCTTGGTTGTGGTTGATCGTCTCTCCAAATATAGTCATTTTTGTACCCTCATCCACCCCTATACTGCCTCCCTAGTTTCACAAATCTTCATGGACCAGATCTTCCATCTTCATGGCCTCCCTTCTTCCATTGTCTTAGATCATGATGCAACTTTTACCAGTCATTTTTGGACTAAAATATTTCAGAAAACCAAACTGAAGATGATTTCGGGTTATCACCCACAAACTGATGGTCAGACCGAAATTGTTAACAAATTCTTGGAAACTTATCTTCGCTGCTTCACTTCCGAACATCAACATCAGTGGGCCTAGTGGCTTCCTCTAGATGAATGGTGGTACAATACCTCTTACCATACTACATCTAAAATGACTCCATATGAAGTAGTCTATGGTTAGGCACCTCTAGTGCTCCTTTTCTACACTTTAAATAGCTCACCAGTCTAGGAAGTTGACATAGTTCTCCGCACCAGGGATCAGATTCTTTGCACCTTACAGGATAATCTTCACATGGCCCAAAATCAAATGAAACAGTAGGCAGATCAACTCCATTTTGAGTGCTCATTTCAAGTTGTGGATATGGTTTTTCTTCATCTATAGCCATACAAGCAATCCTCCCTTAAGCTTAAAGGGTGTCATAAGCTGGCCCCAAAATTTTATGGGTCATATAAGGTTCCGCAGAATATTGGTTTAGTTGCTTATAAATTGGAACTTCCTCCTTCTTCCCGCATTCATCCAATATTTCACATTTCTTGTCTCAAGCAAGTTCTTGGTACCAATGTCAGAGCACAAACTACTCTCCCTAAAATGGACAAGGAAGGATCTATTATCTTGGAGCCTGAGGCAATCCTTGACCCGCGCACTCATCAGCTTCGCTATCACTCCATATCTGAGGTCTTCATTCAGTGGCATGGAATGCAACCAGAGGATGCTACATGGGAACCCCTTCTTTAGATTCAACAACAATTTCCACACCTTAAGCTTTGAGGACAAATCTTTTTTCTGAGAGAGGGGATGTTAGGAACCTGTGTGTTCCTTCTGTTTATTTTGTTAAGTGTAGTATTTCTGGACGCATATGATTTGTAAGTCATCCTGTGAGTATATTTTATTATCCCACATGCATAGGTAGTAATAATTTTTAAGATTGTACTTAGTATATAAGTGTGTATTGAGGCCTTTGAATGGTACCGACAAATTTATTGTATAAAGCTTTCTTAAAGGAGGTTACCCCCTCGAAGTGGCTTGCGATCAATAGATTCACTCTGAGTTCTACTGTTGCTCTATATTTCTATTATTTCATGCATGTTCATCATATTGAAGTAGGAGGTTCCTCTCATGCATTGCCCTAGGAGGTCTATCTTGAGATCTCTATATAAGAAATCTCTTTTGCCTTCATTTGGACATAACCAAATTAAGATTATGACATGATGATGATGCAAGAATGCAAGAGGATGGTATAGAAGGACAAGATATGATGATGCTTTAATACATACAAGAATTTTTGCGGACAATCTATTGTGGATCTTCATTGGAGCAAGAAAGAGTTCTTCCTTCCTTCCTTCTTCTTGGATCAACCATTTTCAACATTCAAGCATTCAAAAGATACTATCATGGGGTAGCAACTACTTATTGTAAGTTTGGTAGGAATACTTTAGCCTTGGGGGCTTGTATGCTTTCTTTATCATATTCAAATCTATGTATTGCTCTCTCATTTTAAATTCATGCTAGGGTTTTGTTATGCCCTGCATCCCCGTTCCTACATTTTGTGTGCAAAATGTTGGGTCCCCCTTTTTTTTGCTTTTTCTTTGTGGTTTTGCCTGTCTTTCTTTTACTTTTTGTTTTCTTTCTCCGGGGTTTTCTTCCCCGGCGTGTCATTTTTTTGTTTGTATTCTATCTTTGAGACTCCGGTCTCGGAGGTTGTCTTCTGTTGGGAACCGGATTCCAGACTCTGGGATTCTTTGTCGTGATGTTCTTAGGGACATCATCACGAGGAATCCCTGAGCCCAGAGTCCAGAGGTTTTGCCTGTCTGGAGATCGCCAGAAGGCGGAGGATTGCATTTTACCGTGGGTATAAATAGGTTTTATCAGTCACTTTCACACTTACCGCGATTAAAACCTTCGAGCACTTAGAGCGAATTAGAGCGATTTTAAAGCAATTAAACAGAGCATTTGCAGAGAATTTGTGATAATCAAAGCTTAACATCTTCTGAATTCTCAGGCAAGTACAAGTGCTTCATGGTGGTGCTCCTAATCAATTGACCACTCGGGCTCCTGTGGTAAACCCTTCTCTTTCAACCACCTTCTGCATTCTTAGGTTCGTGCTTCCGCCTTCCCTCCTCTCTGTTTTGCTTCCATTTTCCAGTTTTGCTTCAGTTTTTGGTTTTGTTCTTGTTTGTCTAGTTTTGTTTCGCTTCTCGGTCGTGTCTGGTCCTTCGTTTCTAGTTTCACCGCCTGTTGGTGGGTCGGCTCTGCCAGAGGGTTGTCCACCCTCTATGAAGAAGATGTTTCTGTAAATAATGTAAATAGTGTAAATAGTGGTCTGTTTGTAAATATGTAGATAAGTTATATATTTGTTTCTGCTTTTCCTGGTTTTCCCGCGGACGTCGTCCCACATTGTATATTCATGTATATATGTTTATAGTTGTAAGGTGCCCTCTGTATATCCTTTCATTCCCTATATATACCCCTTAGCTTTGTGTATATCCTTCTAGGTGACTCGACAAGCTGGTCGAGTCGCCTTTGCTTCCGGTTTTCCACCTCCAAGTTTGCTTCGAGGCAGAAAACCACCTGTTTGAAACTCGGCTCCCTGCTGGTTTCAAATAGGTGGTTTTCTCTCTCCTCCATGAATTCTGTCAGAACCTCATTTATGTCCCATGTGCGCAATAAATTCCAGCCAAGTGACTTTCCCTTTTCGCACATTCAGACAGTTGGATCCACCGTCATCGCCATCACATCTATTTAATGCCAACGCACGTGGCATCCACATGGGCTCGACAACTTGCCTTTTCATACATCTTTACTAATGGTCATTTCTCTGGGCTTTGGGCCTCTTACCACCATCCATCCTGTGCCTTTTCCGAGTGCGATAAAATTCCCCAGACCTGGATATGTTATACTTTAAGTTTACGATGTGTTTTGCTTTTTGGTTATCTTTGCATGATACTAACTTTTCAGGAAAAGAAAATGTCGCGGTGGTAAGATCTCCGGACCCCGGAGTAACAATTTTATTTTGATAAAAATATTCTTACGGTCACTTTGCCTTGTAGGTTCCTGGACTTTGTCTTCCAAACATGTCTGAAGCATCTGCATCATCTCCTCCCGGAAGTCTGGAAATACCAACAGTGACGGAAACCAGGGCAGCGATGAAATCTAAGATGGAGAGGGCCCTGGAGAAACTGCCCCTCACCATGAAGTTCGTGTAGAACAACGTCATTATGGGCTCAAAGATTGAGTCCAAGGTTAAACTCATAACCGACACCAGCATCAGAACATGGGCAGAGATGCAAGCCTTGGTAAAAGTAATGCACATCCAGTGACAAGTTGGGGATCAATTAGCGATCAACATTGGAGGTTCCGGGATCCTCCGGGCAGCTTGCTTCCCATGCTCCGTGCAGTCTCCGGAGCTTATCCTGACGCTAGCGACCAACTACAAATCCTCTGTTTGGGCTGTTATGCTTGCAGCCATAGACCCTACGGGATACCCCACTCCACTGGTGTCCCTCAACCCAGACACATTCTGGGCAGGATTAGGAATCCCACAATTCGACAGAGCCACAGTGGTTACAAGGGCTGATGCCTTGGACCAGTTTACTCAACTGGAGGATGTTGCCCAGGTGTACATGAATACCCACTGGCTCAAGGCCCCGAAGAGGGATCCAAAGAGAATGAAGATAGAAATATCCCACTCTGAATTCAAGGAGAGCATCTAGATGGGGATAATAGCACTAGCCCAAGTATTTGGGAAACCCTCTGCCCAGGAGTTTGCAAAATGGATGTATTATTTCCTCCTCAGCATCTCCACCAAGGGAGAATTCTTTGACTGGGCCGCAATAATCTTCAATCACATTGACTCCCAGTTCCTCCAAGTGGACAGGAAAAAGAAGTTCTATATGTCTTCTTATGTTTTCTGGGCCCTGGCCCAGCAGAGGCCCCACTCCAATGTCCTACTTACAGATGGCATGCTCAGGATGGGCCCGGAACAAAGAGCACTGTGGGACCATTTCCCACAAATTTAATGGGAGGCCAGCTTCCCCAGTTTTTGCCGGGTAAACGATGCGTTCGTTTACTACCATTTTCTCACACCCACCTAGGATGCCAGATACCACCTGTCCACTGAGGCGATGAAGTTAGTCAGTAGTTATGGGCACTACTACATTCAGTTCTAGCAGCATACATACATTAGGGTCGCTGGCTTCTCTGAAAAACCCTACTTTTTGCCCAGGCATTATGGGGACAAGATCGTGCTGCTGGAATATTGCCAGCAAATGATAGAGTTGCATGCCTTCTTTTCCCTCAAGAAGGTCCCCAACATCTCATTCCTAGTCATCTGTGGGAACTACACCTGCAGTCTGGCCGCCGCAAAGGAGGCGGACAATGAGCTGAAGAGTTATAACTTGTAGGAATTTTATCTGGCGCGGAAGAACTTTGATCTGCATGGGAAAATAGCAACGACAATATCCCAGGCTTCAGAGCCCCATCAAATATACATGGAGGACTTCTGGGCAGACTGCCAAGATGATGTGGAGGTGTGAAGCCGGCACTATATTGGACTGACAGCCAGAATGATGCAGGAAATGAAACTCCAGAGATTCCCTCCGGGCTTCTCTGATGCTGCCCCCACCATAGATCCCTAGTACAAAGAAAAGGGGATCGATAAAATGGTACTGCCGGCAATGGATTGGGCCACCTAGGAGGGGCCCACAATTGAGGACTTCACTCGAGATGTGGTCGAGAAAATTCATGCCTATTTTAAGAGGGTATGCCTCGAGAGTATGTGTCAAGCTCCCCAATCGGCACCAAAATTAGCACCACAACCGGTACCAAGATTGACCCCGGGGGCCGGGACTTCTTCGCAGGGTGCAGACAAGGGAAAAGGGATAGCTACAACCCCCTCTGCGTAGGAAGTCCCCATACAAGAATAGATAGAGAAATATTTGGTAGCCTCCCAACAAATGAGGGAGCAGTTAATAACAAGGCTTGCCACTCCCCCACTAATGGCCGGACCAATTCTTCCTTCCTCCCCATCACTGGAAGCCCTAATGGTCAAGGCAATGGGGGTGGATCCCATGGAGGTGGAAACAAAAGCTGATGCGGGGCCACCTTTGGTCACCTGGAGGAAGAGGAAGCACATCAAATAGGCCAACGTAGAACCAGTACCATCACCAAGGGCATCCCTCCCCCGAGAAGTAGAGATCCTTTCTTCCAGATCCCCGGAACCGGAGAAAGAAGCAGAACCGACAGAGGTCCTAGCCAGTCCCCCTCCGAAAGAGGAGTTTGATGTATTTGCAACTGATGAATTCGGGAATTTGAAGGGGGACGATACACAAGCAGGGACAGAAGTCTTGGAGAAAGAACAAGAGGCTACAGACCAAGAGGACTTGGAACAAGAACCTACATAAGAATAGGAGCAGCAGGTAGAAGAGGAGCCAGAGCCAGAGATTATCTCCGGGGCTCAAGAGATGCAAGGTCCGGGAGTGGACCAACTAAAGCTAGGTGAACAAATGACATCTGCTGGGGGAACCGGACCTTCGGGAATAACTTTAAACCCAGCCGTCATGTTCCCAAGGCCACTCCTAGGGGCAACCTTTGGGCAGGTTATCACGGCGGCCCAAACTCTGAATCTCGACCTGATACCTCCCCTACTGCCAACAGAGGAAGAAGCCCTGGCAGAAAAAGAAGAAGAAGAGGAGAAGATTGAAGAGGAAATCCCCGAAGAAGCCTACGAAGGTCCAGAACCAGCAATAGACATATAAGACAAGGCTGAGGAGATGGAGGTTGACAAAGAAAATATTACTGCAGAAGAAGTTGAGGCAGGGAGAATGGATGAAGTCCATGTCAAAAAGGAGCAACAGCCACAGGACACCGGGAGAGAATCAGGAGAACAAATTTTGGCAAGAAGGCCACCTCTCCCACCTCAGTGGCTGGTAGAGAGCAAAAAGAGAAAATCTCAGTCCGCTCCGATGATTCCTCTCTCCCTGACCAAAATGATGGCCCAAGTTCAGGCCCTACCAAAGGTGAAGAAATCCTAGATAGTTCATACTTTGCAAACTAGGCCAGGCAGAGAAACCGTTGCCGTTGTGGCAACACCTCCCCCAGATGCCGACGAAGCAACTGCAGATCTCGCAGATTACAATGTTGCAGAGGTGTCCCTAGGAAAAAGAGGAAAGCAAGGTGAGGTAGACTTTCTTAAGGAGGCAGCAAGGGCAGTTGAAGCCCGATACGAAAAGGAGGCCCAGAGGCTCAAAGCTGAGAAAGAGAAGAATGCAAACCTTATGGGGTTGCTTACTGAACTGGCCTGACCCATCAATGCCGCTCCTTCGGAGACCTTCACAACTGAAGAATTACTGCAAAGTGACATAGACTCCCTGCGAGTAATGAAAAAGAAGGCCTAATAAGTGGATGAATGGGTCTCCCTATAGATAGGAAACACCCAGCATTTCCTAGTGTCCACTCTCCCGGACTTATACACAGCCCGACAAATTATTCATCAGGCAGAAGCACTCATTGAGCAGTGGGAGAGTGACGCTGAAAATTACCAAGCGTGGAAGGTGGAGCTTGAAGAGCTCCTCACCTTGGGAGAAGACATAATTTCTGAATCCAGAATTCTGGGTGAGGAATCATTTGATTTTGTGAGAACTCAGCACTCCAGACTTGACCTCACATTGGAGGTGACCAAGCAACTGGTAGAGTCCTTGCAGGAAAAGGTAAATACTGTAAAATATTCTTCTATATTATATAAGTCTTTTGTGATAAAGGCTTCCGGGGCAGATCCCCTTAGTACAGATACTTATACCCCTGAAGATTCAGTTTTGGGGAGTTTTGATGAGATAATGAAATCCCGGTGTCAATCTCTGGAGGGAATAGATGGGGCCCAGATGATGAAACTAACCAAGATGATACTTAAGGGTCATGACACGACAAGAATGGCAGATGAATTTAAAGGAAATGTTCCAGACCTGGGGGAACAAGTTGAGGTGGTCAGACACAGAAGGGCCAGCCTAAAAGATATAGATGAGGATGGCATCTTTTGCCTCCTCCAGGCCTTCAACGACAACAAGAAGCCTTGAGATTTTTCTAGGGGCCGGGGAGAACTCAAGTATTGAGTGTTCTTTATTCTGAGTATTCTTTATTCTTTTGGGATGAAAGCTCCCGGATCCAACAATTTTATATTCTTTAAAGTGATCCGTGTCCTGGTCTCTGAGACCGACCGGTCACTTTCAGAAGCGGTTAATAAAGACTGTCAGAGAAGTAGTTGGCCACTTCAAGGGGCGTCGGCTTGGTAGTTGGTCTTCTGACAGGGTGGTCTTCTTGAGGCACCGTTTGAAGGTACATCTGGCACATTAGAGATAGGGCGCCGCATTTCCCATTTATGAGGCATGTAGCCTCGGTCCTCGAGGGACCTACTTCCTTCCTTTCCCCTTTCTGGTTCTCTTCCTAAGACCAATTCTTCTAATGTATATTCTTATCTTATTCTTCTGACATGGCAGACCTATTCTATCTCCAGGTCTTTTATAGGGTGGCGTAGGTAGTACCGGCCCTCGAATATTGTATTTTATTAGAACTTGATGTAAATAGGGTTAGGGTTAGCAAAGAGTTGTATAAATAGGCAGATCGGCCCATTTCCAGGGGTTGGAAAAATTGATAATTTTGTTATTCATAGCAATAGCAAAGTGATTTCCCTTTTTAAGTTGCAGAGCTCAATGCTCCATTGTTCTGTTCTTGGTAGTTAGATGCTCCCCTGGAGCTGCCATTGTATCACGCACCAGTGCTTGCTGGACTGAATATTAATGAAGAAGGAAGGATTCTTGGCAATGATGTTGTTGGAATTCTTGCTTCTGAGTTAATGGTATTTCATGTTTTAATGTTTTGTATGTCTTTTACTTTGGTATGGTAAAGTAGATTAACAAACTCTTTTCTCCCACTACTGATAGAATGCTAGCTGATGGTTATGTGTTTCTTTAGTATTTAGTGTAGTCTACCAGAGTATTATTGATGTTCTAGATATTTCAACATGACTATAGTTAGATGAAATACTTCTAACCCTACAGGATCTTTTTCGCTTTTGTTAAGTATAAAACGCTCGGAAAACCCTTACTTTGATCGAATCTCCAGAGATGATGAGTTGAAGAAACCAGCTATCCCCCTTGAAAATAGTCACCTCTCCCGACCGAGCCCCATACCGTCATGACCTGACACCCAGGTGCTTGAAGGCCCAAAGAATTTATTTCCCCCGGACAACCTTTGCAGGCGGAGTTGGCCGATTTTCCCAGAACCCGGTGACAACTTATGACTGTTGGTGGACCCGGTCAGCAAAACCCCGTCAACAGAAACTGACACTAGAAGGAGGGCATGAACTCATCCCCTTCTAGAGATTCTCATTTTACACCTTCTGAGGGTTCCCCGAGTGGTAGTTTTATGAGACAGGCCTTTAGTGGGATTGGATCTTTCTCCCCAGCGAAATTTGAAAGAGTCCTTAGGTCCGCCCTGAATCCTAAAAAGTTTGTTGAACTCGAGCCCCCTGCTCAAAAGAAACGGACCTCTAAAGTCCTACCAGCCACTATTTTCTGGGGATCTACCATACCCCTGAATAACCAAGCTTCTCAGGCAATCCCGAGAACCAGTGCCCAAACTACTCAACATATAGTTCCCCCAATGGCTGCATATTTCGGAAACACTGGGTCCCTAATGGGCACTTTTCCGGGTGCGACCAATGATTTACCCTCTCACCCGGAGAAGATCTGCCTACGATACAAGAACTTAGGCTCACGAACTGCAGAAGAACACTTACAGGCATACAAAGATGCCATGAATCGACACCGGATCCAACATGAAGATGTTGTGACCCGTATGTTCCCCTTGTCCCTAGGACAAAGCGAGTTGAACTGGTACCTTAACCTGCCTGCCAACTCCATCAACACTTGGCAGGACATGGAGGACGCCTTCCTAGCTACCTTCCGCATGCATGTCGACCCAGCCTGGTCCCACAGCCAGTTCATCTCCATCAGAAAGGAACCCAATGAACCTCTTGCAGCATTCAACCACAGGTTCCAGCGTGCCCTAAAGCGGTGCACGGGCCCTTTTATCCCATCTCCAGACATAACCATACATACCTATCTTAATGCGATGGACCCTTTCATTGCTACTCTCCTTTGGAGAAGAACCGCCCTGGGTGACCGGGATACCTTGGTAAAAGTCTACAACCTAGCCCTAGAGCTGTCCCGCGATCTCAACAAATCCCCGGGCGGGATTGGGCAGAACACACCTTTCAATATGATCCCCAACAGAACTGCATATGCCGGGGGATACAACCCCAATCTGGCAATGGGTGCCCCCTCGATGGCAATGAATCCCCCGCCACCTCTAATAGACCAATAGGCACGGTATGTTTACCCCTCCCAGACCCAGATGACACCGGGTCTGGAAGTCTTCCCTTGGAATCAGCAATAGCAGACACAACAGACTCAGACACAACCGTCTAGAGTGCCATTCTTCCAGTCGTCTGTGGCTGGAGGATTGTCGCCCTCGACTCTGGCTAATCCTGCTGTCTTCCTGGGAAGCCAACAACAACCGCAGTCATCGCATTGTGACACCAACACTCAATTGACTGCCGAGGTTGAATCCCTCTAGAGAATGTTGTCCACTTTCACTATGGACATGGGCCAACTGAAGGCAGGATCCTACAAACCCCAGAATTCAAGTTCCCAGAGAGGGAATATTTTTTTCGGCCAGCGAAACAATAATGCCAAAGGGAGAAACTTCAACAATGGGTCTCGGCCCAATCAGCAATAATGGAATAACAATGCAAACACTGGAGGCCTACCTTCGAACCAAAACACCAACCAAAATGGTGCTGGACCATCACATTTTACACCAGTCGCAGACTTCCAGCCCATGACTAACTGGTGTAGATTACACGATACAGGTTCACATAACAAGGTGAATTGTGCCACTTTAGAGAAGGTCATCATGATCTCCCAGCTGGACAGGCAGCAGTCGCATGATACTACCGCTCCAGAACCTCCTGTCCAGGAAACAACCCACAGCGTCTTCACCTGCGACACCATCTTCTTCGGAACTTCCGGGGAAGATGAAGAAGAATCTGAATTACAGGGATTCTTTGACGAATCCATTCTGCCCTTTGAGGCCAACGCTTTCACTAACCCACAGACTCCATACAATACTCAGAGTCAGGTTGGTAAAGGACCAATTTAAATGCCTGTGCCTCCTACCAAAGATACTCCTCCTCCCCAGAACAACATGACTGATCAACCCGTGCCTCCAAAAGGTCCTAGCTCTAACCAAGCAAAAGATATCACAGAGGAAAATCACCAGTTCCCTGGAGAAATATTTGACATTACGAAGGCGTTATAACAGACCACTACCTCCATGACCTTGATGGAGGTTTTGTTGAACTGTCCTGAGTAGAAGAAGTCTCTTCTGAAGCTGTTAGGGAACCCAGAAGCTATTAGCCGCCCACCAAAGACTGTCTCCTTTGAAGATGCCAATGCGGCTGTCTTCCGAGGAAATAACGAAGATCCTCCCTTCCTACTAGGCCTGAACATTTACGGCAAAAATATACATAACTGCTTAGTAGATTCTAGAGCTTCGGGTAACATCATGCCCTTGTCTATTTGTCAGAAGCTCGGACTCCACCCCACCCCGTCTAACGGCGCAGTAATCCAACTGGATATGACTGCTGTAAAAATGGTGGGGGAATTAAAGAACATCCAGATACATCATATCCAGGACCCCAAGATAGCCAGTATCATTGACATCCAAGTGGTGGACATCCCAGAGACTTACGAGATGTTACTAAGTCGAAATGGATAGTTTTCGACCGACTTCACCCACTTGTGGCTTCCATGGGAGGGAGAATCCAATTAGATCCGGGTTGAAAGTGAGCCCCAGATGAAATAGGCCCTTACCAAGGTTGGGAGGGTCAACGAGGTCTTTTTCTCTGAAACTTCTCTGCGGGTGTACTGACCTCTTGAAATCTTAACATTCAATTTCATCCCCAGAGAGGATCCCGTTGTGCTACAAAGAGCCCAAGACCTCGAAGAAAATATAAGAGTTGAAGTCAGCTCTCAAGGGGCCACAACAACCCTTTCCACACTCTTGTCCGACACTTGGTGCCGAATGCACTACCAAAAACATTCAGAGCTTGAGTGTGAACCATGTCTTTCGATCGCTAACCGGCACCTTGATACCCTCCGGAACAAGCAACATGTAGCAGATTCCCCGGGACCCAGTGCCCCTATGGGAGATGCTTCTTTGGTGTCATCTCCCTGGGAATCCCAAATTCAAAAAGCTCCAGAGGAAAATTCCACTCTCACGCCGGCAGTCCGGGAGGCACCTCCTAAATCCCCCAGCAAGAATCCAAAGACTACTCCGCCCTAGCCCCAAATTACAAACAATGCCTTGTGGACCCTTAAGTTTGATGGGTCATGATCCAAATAGGGCTGTGGGGCCAGGGTAGAATTAATCAACCCATGAGGGAAGTCCTTCCTCGCGTCCTACAAGCTACAGTTTAACCATACAAACAATGTCACGGAGTACGAGGCTTTGATCCTTGGACTCTTATTTGCGTTAAGGAAAGGAATCACCCACCTCCGGGGTCTGGGTGATTCAGAATTGGTTGTTAAACAAGTTTGAAGTCAATACACATGTCATGATAAAAGGCTGGCCGCATACCGCAACCGGGCTTGGAGCCTTATCAAAGATTTTGATGCCTTCGGCATTGACCTCATTCGCCGGCGATGGAACTACGTCCCGGATGCCCTCGCCGTTTCCGCCAGCACACTGGAGCCAATGGCCGGCTCATGACTCTGGAGATTTTCAGTTGAGATGGTACCCACCTCGTCCATTCCAGACAATGTCACCCACTTTCAGGTTTTTGAGGACGATCAGCATATCTTGGCCTTCATGGAAAATGTTGGTGTTTTTGAGGATCAGATAGTGGAGGAACGAGACCATGACGATACTGGGCAGGGTGATGAAGATGATGGGATCATGGACTTGCCCACTAACACCATCCTGAAGGGAATGGTTGCACTAGAATGAATCTTTGACTCGGACCCTCAGGCCCATGAGAAGGTGTCATCCTCCCCTGAGGGAGGGAAGTTTAAAAAAATTAACATTGGCCAGCCCGGTGAAGAGAAAATCATCCACATAGGCACCTCTTGTTCCCCTGAGGAAAAGGAGAAGATTCTTGCGGTTCTCTGAGAATACATTGTTGTAATTTCCTGGGGTTATGAAGACTTGAAAATGTACGATACATCCATCATGACCCACACTATTCCCCTGAAACCTGACGCCAAGCCCCTTCAGCAAAAGAAAAGACCAGTCAACCCCCTAATAGAACCTCTAATTCATCAGAAGGTAGAAAAACTACTGTCAGCCTAGATAATCTTCCCAATCCGGCACACTACGTGGGTTGCCAACCTGGTCCCGGTAAGGAAAAAGAATGACGAGATCCGCCTTTGCATGGATTTCTAAAATTTGAACAAGGCCTCCAGGAAAGATAATCACCCTCTCCCCTCGTTGGATGAGGTGTTGCAAATAGTGAATGGATCCCAGATGATGTCTTTCTTGGATGGATACTCAGGATACAACCAAGTCATGGTCAAGTATGAAGACAGAGAGAAAATAGCGTTTACCACCAAGTGGGGAACGTTTGCGTACAGGAGAATGCCCTTTGGTCTGATCAATGTAGGGGCTACATTTCAAAAGGCCATGGACATTGCGTTTGAAGGCCTCGTAAATCGGTGCATAATCATCTACATGGATGATTTGACCATCTTTTCCTGGGTCAGGCGTGATCATCCCGCCCACCTCGCTCAGATCTACGAGAGATGTCGCCGGTATGGAATATCCCTTAACCCCAAGAAGTGCATATTCGGGGTCACCGAGGGGAAGTTGCTCGGGCATATTATCTCTGAGAAGGGTATATCTATAGACCCTGATAGAGTCGAAGCATTGCTAAATTTACAAATACCTGGCAGCAAGAAAGAAATGCGATCCTTTTTTAGAAAAATCAACTTCGTACGATGATTCATCACGGGATTCGCAGAAATAGTTAAACCACTTAATGAGATAATAAAAAAGGATACCAAAATTGAGTGGAGTCCTGAAGCAAAGCGGGCATTCACCCAGATCAAACAGACCATAATGGAGGCACCGGTCATGGCTAGTCCAAACAATTCCCTTCCATTTTACATTTATTCGTTTGCTTCGCCGCATTCCGCTGCGGCAGTGTTGACCCAAAAGGTTGAAGGGGAGGAACGACCAATAGCTTTCATGAGTTCCCCCTTCAAGAACGCTGAATTCTGGTATTCATCACTAAAAAAAGTAGGCCTTTGCTCTAGTTCACGCTGTGAATAAATTCTAGCATTACATTCTTCGGAGCAAAGTACGTGCTATTATCCTGGACTAGGCCGTCAAATCTCTGCTGATGCAAAGTGAATTGGGCGAGAGACGGGGGAAATGGATGACCATCCTCCAGGAATATGACTTAGAAATGCAGCCCATGAAAATTGTCCGTGGCCAAGGACTAAGTCGGGCGATGGCAGAAGAAACTCCCCACATAGAATGTCAGACTTACACAGTGGAGTCCATCACCCAAGACCCGTGGTATACCGATTTGGTATACTTGTTGCTAAATAAAAAATGTCCGGAGGTGTTGCCTCCCCACAAATGCCACACCCTGAAGATGAAAAGCGCACACTTCACGATCAAAAACTCTACGCTTTACCGCACAAACTATGAGGGAGTGTACCTTCGGTGCATCGACAGGGACCAAGCTGTAAGAATAATCGATGAATTCCATGGACAGTTTGGAACCGGGCATGGCTCAGCCGATGCCACTGCCCATCAGATCCTTCAGGCTAGATACTATTGGCCCTGTATCTTCAAGGATGTTTACGCTCATGTTAGGAAATGCCATACTTTCCAAACTACAGTACATCGCGAGCGTAACCCAGCTATGGCTCTACAACCAGTTTACGAGGCTAGACCCTTTGCCCAATGGACATTTGACTTCATCAGGGAGATCAACCCCAACTCGTCTGCCAACCACCGATACATACTTACTGCTACTGATTACTGCACTCGGTGGTCTGAAGCTATACCTTGTAAAAATAACACGGCAGACGTAGTTATCAAGTTCTTGGAAGAAAACATCATCACACAGTTTAGAATGCCCTTAACTTTAGTATGTGACAATGGTCCAGCATTCTCTTCAGCGCAGTTACTCAAATGGACCTACAATTAGAAGATCACACTAAAGTTCTCCAACAACTATTATCCCCAGGGAAATGGTGTTGCTGAATCAACAAACAAAAATCTACTTGAAGTGATCAAACACCTGTTAGAACAGAATCCCCAGAATTGGCACCAAAAACTGAAATTCGCCCTCTGGGCGGATCGCATTCGTATTAAGGCTGCCCTGGGAATGTCACCATTCCACCTGGTTTATGGCTAGAACCCTGTATTCCCAGTCAATTTACAGATCCCAGTATTACAGTTCATGCAGGAATTCAACAACAGGGACAACATCATGGAGGTTTGGCTCTTGAATCTGGTGCGAATGGAAGAACAGAGAGACACAGCCCTTGAACATTTCGCGCATCATCAAGCAGTGGTAAAATGATGGTTTGACAGAAGAGCCCAATACAAGGCTTTTTAGATCTCAGATCTGGTCCTGCTGTGGGAGAAGGCCTAGGAGAAAAAAGGAAAGCATACCAAGTTCCAACGGCTCTGGCTCAGACCATACTTGATTTAAGAAATCTGTGGGGCAAATACTTACCGCCTCAACACTTTGACTGGGGAACCTGTCGCATTGCCCATTAATGCACAGTTTCTCAAACACTATTTCGAATAAGGTAAGTTTGTCCCAAGTTGTACTATATGTAAAGCCTTCCGCTTGTAAATATTTCCTCCGGGTGTCTCGTTGCGAGGTACCCTGCCTTGTAAATAGCCTTGTCGGCTGTCCTCTGGGATAGTCCTCTTTTGTCGTCTTTTGTTTTCATTTTTGGTTTTCTTCTAGTCCCAGTGTTTTGTTTTGTCTTGCAGGAATTGGAATGCTTTGCATAACTTTGGCCTCCGGTACAATGCCTACGACATGGTGAACTTTAGAATCTATCTTTAGCATGGTGGAATCGACCTGGTTTCTGGGGTTCGTTTCACGGGTTATGGCATGTTTTGAGAAATCTCCATTGGGTGTTCTCTCTGGGAGACTAGCAATCAATGAACATAAATAATAATATGAGGAACAAGTAATCGGACACACCGAGGGTAGATCGGCTGTACTGATTGGTTGACCCACGTCTAAAAATCTAAAGAAATTCCTCCCGGGTCTAGAGCTTTATCCCCTCTTCTAATATCTAAACGCAGGTGGACAGGTGAAAGAAGTACCGCCATTAAAATTAGCTAAGCTTAAGCTTAATGGTGAAAGAAGTACTGCCTTCCCCACCCAAAAACAAAAAAAATAACAAGAGGAAAAGAGGGATAAAACTCCGGTCTCCGGGGGAAACGAGCAAATTGATGACTGGTTCGATGTAATTAGTGCCTCTTCTCTATTCCTCCCAAAGGTCATCGGCTTGATTTCCTTCCAAAGCACACACGACACCACTGCTGAAAGACTACGGACTGGCTCTTGTGTGGTTGGATTCTCTCGGATATGTTGCTCTTTTCCTGTCAGACACTTCGGGAAGCAGCTTGTTCCAGTTTTGCTAACCAGAGATTCTATAGTTCTCAAATGCGCTATGGCATTTGTCCCAGATAGTTGCCATTTGTTATGCCCTGCATCCCTGTCCCTACATTTTGTGTGCAAAATGTTGGGTCCCCCTTTTTTTTTCTTTTGCTTTACGGTTTCGCCTGTCTTTCTTTTCCTTTTTGTTTTCTTTCTCCGGGGTTTTCTTCCCCGACGTGTCGTTTTGTTGTTTGTCTTCTATCTCCGAGACTCTGGTCCCGGAGGTTGTCTTCTGTTGGGAACCAGATTCTGGACTCTGGCATTCTTCGTCATGATGTTCTTAGGGATATCATCACGAGGAATCCCCGGGCTTGGAGTCTGGAGGTTTTTCCTGTCCGAAGATCGCTAGAAGGCGGAGGATTGCCTTTTACCGCGGGTATAAATAGGTTTTATCAGTCACTTTCACACTTACCGCGATTAAAACCTTCGAGCACTTAGAGAGAATTAGAGCAATTTTAAAGCAATTAAACAGAGCATTTGCAGAGAATTTGTGATAATCAAAGCTTAACATCTTCTGCGTTCTCAGGCAAGTACAAGTGCTTCATGGTGGTGCTCCTGATCAATTGACTGCTCGGGCTCCTGCGGTAAACCCTTCTCTTTCCTCCGCCTTCTGCGTTCTCAGGTTGGTGCTTTTTCCTTCCCTCCTCTCTGTTTTACTTTCATTTTCCAGTTTTGCTTTGATTTTTGGTTTTGCTCTTGTTCATCTAGTTTTGTTTCGCTTCTCAGTCGTGTCTGGTCCTTCGTTTCTGGTTTCGCCGCCCATTGGTGGGTCGGCTCTGCCAAAGGGTTGTCCACCCTCTGTGCAGAAGATGTTTCTATAAATAATGTAAATAGTGTAAATAGTGGTCTATTTGTAAATATGTAGATAAGCTGTATATTTGTTTCTGCTTTGCCTGGTTTTCCCGCGGACGTCGTCCCGCATTGTATATTCATGTATATATGTTTATAGTTGTAAGGTTCCCTTTGTATATACTTTTGTTCCCTGTATATACCCCTTAGCTTCATGTATATCCTTCTAGGTGACTCAACAAGTTGGTCGAGTTGGCTTTGCTTCTGGTTTTCCACCTCAAAGTTTGCTTCGAGGCAGAAAACCACCTGTTTGAAACTCGGCTCCCTGCTGGTTTCAAACAGGTAGTTTTCTCTCTCCTCCATGAAGTCTGTCAGAACCTCATTTACGTCACATGCGCATAATCAATTCCAGCCAAGTGGCTTTCCCTTTTCGCGCGTTCAGACAGTTGGCTCCACCATCACGCCATCACATCTATTTAATGCCAATGCACGTGGCGTCCACGTGGGATTGACAACTTGCCTTTTCATAAATCTTTACTAATGGTCATTTCTCCAGGCTTCAGGCCTCTTACCACCGTCCATCCTATGCCTTTGCCAAGTGCGATAAAATTCCCCAGACCCGGATATGTTGATACTTTAAGTTTACGATGTGTTTTGCATTTTGGTTATCTTTGCATGATACTAACTTTTCAGGAAAAGCAAATGTCGCGGTGGTAAGATCTCCGGACCCCGGAGTAACAATTTTATTTTGATAAAAATATTCTGACGGTCGCTTTGCCTTGCAGGTTCCCAGACTTTGTCTTCCAAACATGTCTAAAGCATCTGCATCATCTCCTCTCGGAAGTCCGGAACTATCAAGAGCGACGGAAACCAGGGCAGTGATGAAATATAAGATGGAGAGGGCCCTGGAGAAACTACCCCTCACCATGAAGTTCGTGCAGAACAACATCATTACGGGCTCAAAGATTGAGTCCAAGGTTAAACTCATAACCGACACCAGTGTCAGAACATGGGCAGAGATGCAAGCCTTGGTAAAAGTAATGCACATCCAGTGACAAGCTGGGGATCAATTAGCGATCAACGTCGGAGGTTCTGGGATCCTCTGGGCAGCTTGCTTCCCATACTCCGTGCAGTATCCGGAGCTTATCCTGATGCTAGCGGCCAACTACAACTCCTATGTTCGGGCCGTTATGCTTGCAGCCATAGAACCTACAGGATACCCCACTCCACTGGTGTCCCTCGACCCAGACACATTCCAGGCAGGATTAGGAATCCCACAATTCAACAGAGCCACAGTGGTTACAAGGGCTGATGCCTTGGACCAGTTTACTCAACTGGAGGATGCTGCCCAGGTGTACATGAATACCCACTGGCTCAAGGCCCCGAAGAGGGATCCAAAGAGAATGAAGATAGAAATCCCCCGCTCTGAATTCAAGGAGAGCATCTAGATGGGGATAATAGCACTAGCCCGGGTATTTGGGCAACCCTCCGCCCAGGAGTTTGCAAAATGGATGTATTATTTCCTCCTTGGCATCTCCACCAAGGGAGAATTCTTCGACTGGGCCACAATAATCTCCAATCACGTCGACTCCTAGTTCCTCCAAGTGGAAAGGAAAAAGAATTTCTATATGTCTTCTTATGTTTTCTGGGCCCTGGCCAAGCAGAGGCCCCACTCCAACAACCTAATTACAGATGGCGTGCTTGGGATGGGCCCAGAACAAAGAGCACCATGGGACCATTTCCCACAAATTCAATGGGAGGCCAGCTTCCCCAGTTTCTGCCGGGTAAATAATGCATTCGTTTACTACCATTTGCTCACACCCACCCGGGATGCCGGATACCGCCTGTACACTAAGGCGATGAAGTTAGTCAGTAGTTATGGGCACTACTACATTCAGTTCCAGCAGCATTCTCCGAAAAACCCTACTTGTTGCCCTGGCATTATGGGGACAAGATTGTGTTGCTGGAATATTGCCAGCAAATGATGGAGTTGCATGCCTTCTTTGCCCTCAAGAAGGTCCCCAACGTCTTATTCCCAGTCACCTGTGGGAACTACACCTGCAGTCTGGCCGCCGCAAAGGTGGTAGACAATGAGCTGAAAAGTTATAACTTGCAGGAATTTTATCTAGCGCGGAAGAACTTTGATCCGCATGGGAAAAGAGAAATGACAATGCCCCGGGCTTCAGAGCCTCATCAAATACACGTGGAGGACTTCTAGGTAGACTGCCAAGAGGATGTGGAGGTGTGAAGCCGGCACTATATCAGAATGAAAGCCAAAATGATGCAGGAACTAAACCTCTAGAGATTCCCTCCAGGCTTCTCTCACGCCGCCCCCACCATAGATCCCCAGTACAAAGAAAAAAGGATTGATAAAATGGTACTGCCGGTAATGGATTGGGCCACCCAGGAGGGACCCACAATTGAGGACTTCACTCGAGATGTGGTCAAGCAAAGTCATGCCTATTTTAAGAGGGTATGCCCTGGGAGTATGCGTCAAGCTCCCCGACTGGCGCCAAAATTAGTACCACAGCCGGTACCAAGATTGACCCCGGGGGATGGGACTTCTTCACAGGGTGCAGACAAGGGAAAAGGGATAGCTACAACCCCCTCCATGCAGGAAGTCCTTATACAAGAACAGATCAAGTAATCTATGGCAGCCTCCCAACAAATGAGGGAGCAGTTAATAACGAGGCTTGCCACTCCCCCGTTCATGGCCGGACCAATTCGTCCTTCCTCCCTGTCACTGGCAACCCTAATGGTCAAGGCAACGGGGGTGGATCCCATGGAGGCGAAAGTAATAGCCGATGTGGGGCCACCTTTGGTCACCCGAAGGAAGAGGAAGCACATCAAACAAGCCAAGGCAGAACCGGTACCATCGCCAAGGGCATCCCTCCCCTGAGAAGTAGAGATCCTTTCTTCCAGTTCCCCAGAACTGGAGAAAGAAGCAGAACCGACAGAGGTCCCAGCCATTCCCCCTCCAGAAGAGGAGTTTGATATATTTGCAATTGATGAATTCAGGAATTTGTAGGGGGATGATACACAAGCAGGGACAAAAGTCCTGGAGAAAGAACAAGAGGCTGTAGACCAAGAGGACTTGGAACAAGAACTTGCACAAGAATAGGAGCAGCAGGTAGAAGAGGAGCCAGAGCCAGAGATTATCTCCGGGGCTCAAGAGATGCAAGGTCTGGGAGTGGACCAACTAAAGCTAGGTGAAAAAATGGCATCCGCTAGGGGAATCAGACCTTCAAGAATAACCGTAAACCCATCCGCTACGTTCCCAAGGCCACTTCCAGGGGCAAACTTTGGTCCAGTTATCATGGCGGCCCAAACTTTGAATCTCAGCCTGATACCTCCCCTACTACCAAAAGAGGAAGAAGCCCTGGCAGAAGAAGAAGAAGAGGATGAGCAGCTTGAAGAGGAAATCCTCAAAGAAGTCTACCAAGGTCCAGACCTAGCAATAGACATACAGGACAAGGCTGAGGAGATGGAGGTTGACAAAGAAAATATTGTTGCAGAAGAAGTTGAGGCAGGGAGGACGGATGAAGTCCATGTCGAAAAGGAGCAATAGCCATAGGACACCGGGAGAGAATCAGGAGAACAAATTCTGGCAGGAAGGCCACCTCTCCCACCTCAGTGGCTGGTAGAGAGAAAAAAGAGAAAAGATCAGTCTGCTCTGGTGATTCCTCTCTCCCTGGCCGAAATGATGGCCCAAGTTCAGGCCCTGCCGAAGGCGAAGAAAGCCCAGACAGTTCATAGTCTGTGAACTAGGCCGGATAGAGAAACCATTGCCATTGTGGCAACACCTCCCCCAGACACTGATGAAGCAACCGCAGATCCTGCAGATTACAATGTTGCAGAGGTGTCCCTGGGCAAAAGAGGAAAGCAAGGTGAGGTAGACTTGCTTAAGGAGGCAGCAAGGGTAGTTATAGCCCGATATGAAAAGGAGGCCCAGAGGCTCAAAGCTGAGAAAGAGAAGAATGCAAACCTTATGGGGTTGCTTATTGAGCTGGCCTGACCCATCAATACAGCTCCTCCGGAGACCTCCACAAATAAAGAATTACCACAGAGCGACATAGACTCCCAGCGAGTAATGAAAAAGAAGGCCCAAGCAGTGGATGAATGGGTCACCCTACAGATAGGAAACACCCAGTGTTTCCTAGTGTCCACTCTCCCAGACTTATACACAGCCCGACAAATTATTCATCAGGCGGAAGCACTCATTGAGCAGTGGGAGAGTGATGCTGAAAATTACCAAGCATGGAAAGTGGAGCTCGAAGAGCTCCTCACCTTGGAAGAAGACATAATTTCTGAATCCAAAATTCTGGGTGAGGAATCATTTGATTTTGTGAGAACTCAGCACTCCAAACTTGACCTCACATTGGAGGTGACCAAGCAACTGGTAGAGTCCTTGCAGGAAAAGGTAAATGCTGTGAAATATTCTTCTAATTTATATAAGTCTTTTGTGATAAAGGCTTCTGGGGTAGATCCCCTTAGTACAGATACTTATATCCCTGAAGATTCAGTTTTTGGGAGTTTTGATGAGATAATGAAATCTCGATATCAATCTTCGAAGGGAATAAATGGGGCCCAGACGATGAAACTAACCAAGATGATACTTAAGGGTCATGACGCTACAAGAATAGCAGATGAATTTAAAGGAAATGTTCTGGACTTGGGGGAACAAGTTGAGGTGGCCAGACACAGAAGGGCCAGCCTAAAAGATATAGATGAGGATGGCATCTTTCACCTCCTCCAGGCCTTCAACGACAACAAGTAGCCTTGAGATTTTTTCGGGGGCCGGGGAGAACTCAAGTATTGAGCGTTCTTTATTCTAAGTATTCTTTATTCTTTTGGGATGAAAGCTCCTAGATCCCGGAGTCTCGGATCCAACAATTTTATATTCTTTAAAGTGATCCATGTCCCAGTCTCCGAGACCAACCGGTCACTTTCATAAGTGGTTAATAAAGACTGTCAGAGAAGTAGTTGGCCACTTCAAGGGGCGTCGGCTCGGCAGTTGGTCTTCTGACAGGGTGGTATTCTTGAGGCACCATTCGAAGGTACATCTAGCACATTGGAGACAGGGCACCGCATTTCCCATTTATGAGGCATGTAGCCTCAGTCCTCGAGGGACCTACTTCCTTCCTTTCCCCTTTCTGGTTCTCTTCCTGAGACCGATTCTTCCGATGTATATTCTTATCTTATTCTTCTGACATGGCAGACCTATTCCATCTCCAGGTCTTTTATAGGGTGGCGCAGGTAGTACCTACCCCTGAATATTGTATTTTATTGGAACTTGATGTAAATAGGGTTAGGGTTAGCAAAGAGTTGTATAAATAGGCAGATCGGCCCATTCCTAGGGGTCGGCGAAATTGATGATTTTGTTGTCCATAGCAATAGCAAAGTGATTTCTCTTTTTAAGTTGCAGAGCTCAATGCTCCATTATTCTATTCTTGGTAGTTAGATGCTCCCCTGGAGCCGCCATTGTATCACGCACCAGTGCTTGCTAGAATGAATATTAATAAAGAAGGAAGGATTCTTGGCAATGATGTTGTTGGCATTCTTGCTTTTGAGTTAATGGTATTTCATGTTTTAATGTTCTGTATGTCTTTTACTTTGGTATGGTAAAGTAGATTAACGAACTCTTTTCTCCCGCTACTAATAGAATGCTAGCTGATGGTTATGTGTTTCTTTGGTATTTAGTGTAGTCTACCAGAGTATTATTGATGTTCCAGATATTTCAGCATGACTATAGTTAGATGAAATACTTCTAACCCTGCAGGATCTTTTTCGCTTTTGTTAAGTATAAAACGCTAAAAAAACCCTTACTTTGATCGAATCTCCGGAGATGATGAGTTGAAGAAACCAGTTATCCCCCTCAAAAATAGTCCCCTCTCCCGACCGAGCCCCGTACCGTCGTGACCCGACACCCAGGTGCTTGAAGGCCCGGAGGATTTATTTCCCCTGGACAACCTTTGCAGGTGGAGTTGGCCGATTTCCCCGGAACCCGGTGACAACTTATGACTGTTGGCGGACCCGGTCAGCAAAACCCCATCAACAGGTTTCAATCTATAGAATTAGATCTTGGCATTACACATTCAAAGCTCTTTCCAAGAGAAACACACACATACATTCTATTACATTTGGCTATTTGAGGAGGTGGAAACCACCAAAATGGGGTTTTGACTAAGGAAAAACACTATATAGCCACCCCAAAACCCCCCTTTTTAGATATCTATAGTTGTTTTTTTGGGAGTTGCAGGTCAAAATTGACATTCTGGGTCAGATGGAACATTCATTTCTGGGTCAGAATCGACATTTTATTCTGGGTTAGAATCATAAATTTTGGGTCAAAGGTGACATTCATTTTTGGGTCAAAATCAAAATTGAGTCAGATTCAGAAAAGATTTTTGGGTTTTCTTCATCTCTACATTTCTATTCGAAATCCGATTGTAGATTTTCCAGAAACTCGACACGGGCATCAGAAAAGAGGTATTTCTAGATCTGCTATAATGTGAGGTATGTATTTTACTCCATTATTCTTTGTAAACATTTCTAGCTTTACATTCCTTATTATTACAATTAAATGTAAATGGTTGAATATGGCATAGGGTTTCTTTTATATGAAAATCCCCATTGTTAAAACCCTTTTTAAAAGACCATAAAATTTTACCCTTTACATTTTGGTGAACCCGACATGAAGACAACTCTTTCTTTTTGGTGTTAGGTTTACATTTTATGTTAGATCTTGCATGCATATAGAAGTATATTTCTTTTATGCTCTTGCATTTATATTTCAAAAATACATAAAAATTACAAAATTTATTTAAAAACACAAAAACATTTATATGCTTGTAATTTTACATTGTGTTCAACATGTATGACTTTTCTTTTGAATACTTTGATGAGGCTTGTATTGCACAAGAGGATAGATACCTTAATGAGGTACATGGAAGTGAGAATGAAAATGGTTTGAATGAGATCTCCATGGATCCTATTCCTATTTCATCCTCCTCCACAACCTCTCCAATTGACCTTTACCATAGGGTGTGTGCATGGTTACCTTCATATTCCAGTATTTACAATATTGATGCACCTAGAATATTATATCCTAAACCTTTGATGATGGTAAAAGGATGTCCTCGAATAACTATTAAGGGTAAACCTAGAGATCTTTTGGATTTCTTTGATAACATGGATTCTGTTTCACATGCTTATAGCACACAGAATAATCCTCAACCTACTATTCCAGCTTATTTACCTCCTCAACCCATGCTTCCTCAAGCACATAGGTTACCTTCTTCCTTTAAGGAGTATGACTTATTTGAACAATTACGCGCTACTCCAGCGAAGACATCCTTATGGGAATTGCTTCAAACTTCTCCTACATATCATGAGGATTTGCAACAAGCTTTATCTACTCTTCCTGCTCTACCTACTAACCAAGAGAATATTAATTCATTTTTGGAGTGCATGCACACTATGCCTTTTGTACCTCCTATTGTGTTTACCAATGATGATTTACCTTCTTTTAAGGTGCATAATCAATATGATGCTCTTATGGTTGTTGTTTCTATTAATCAGAGCATCATTCATATAACATTAATTGAAAATGGATCTGGGCTTAATGTTTGTAGCATGGATATGCTTAAGGAAATTAAGGCCGATCTTAAAACTCTTCAACCAGATAATATCCCTATTCGTCGATTTGATAATATCGTAAAGAAAACTTTGGGCATTATTACGCTACCTATTAAGGTTGGTCTAGTTCTTCTCAATACACCTATTCATGTTATTCTTGGACCTCTCAATTATAACCTTTTGTTGGGAAGACCTTGGTTACATACTATGCATGTAGTTTCTTCTACTCTTCATCATAAGGTTAAGTTTATTTATAACAATTTGATGTATACACTACATGTGCATGATGCACTGAATTCTTGCCTAAATGCGGAATATGCTAAAGTTTCTGAACCTATACAGCCAAGTAAGGAACCTAAGAAACCACCTAAAGTTAAAAAACTGAAACTCCATCTTCTTCTGTAACGGTAGATCATTGGGGAACATTGGACTTTAATCCTTTTTTTATGGGAGAATATAAAGTTTCTAATTTATAATTTATGAAACAACAAAGTGGGTTTGAAATTCAAGTTTTTACTCCTTCCCCACTTTCTAATGAATTAAAAAGTAACTTTTTTTCTGCTTCACTTGAAGAAGAAATTGAGACAATAAAACCAAATTGCTATGACATTGTGACATATGCCGGTCTTTTGACTCAATCTGATATGGCCGATAGAAATGGTTCTGGTTATCATCTACTCAAGAAATTAGGATTCAATGGGAAAGGATGTGGTAAATATGAACAAGGCATACAAGTTCCCTTAGACAACAAAGTTTATGATTATAATTATGGGTTAGGGTTCAATCCTTATAAACAACCATCGTCTTTTCCTCTTAATGTTAATCACGTTTGTGGTGGAAATTTGAAGTTGGTTAATCTGCTTCTCCTCAACATGGATCAAAATCCTAGTTTGGATATTTTTCTTGAGGATGAAGCCCTAGTAGAATTTTTAGGGGCTTATCAAGATCTACCTATGTTTCATCATAAAAAAAGAAAGCCCTATTATTTTAATAATGAAGCCTATTTTTGAGAACTTGATGAACACGATATTTCTCCTTTGCCAATGGATTCTCCCATGCAATGTACTTTATTAATAATTGAGAATATTGAAGTTCAAGTGGATGTGAATGACTCTGAAAAAATAATCAAAATTGGGAAATGTTTAAATCAAGATGAACATGATCAGTTGGTTTCCCTCTTGCTTGAATATAAGGATATATTTGCTTGGACATATTTGGATATGCCAGGTATAGATCCTAAGATTTTTACTCACAATATTGTTCTCAAACCTAATGCTAAACCTGTGAAACAAAAAATCTAAAAGATGAATCCAGGCATTGCCTTATTAGTTAAAGCCAAAATTGAAAAATTATTAGGTGTTGGGTTCATCCGCTCTATTGATTACTCTTAATGGATTTCTAATATTGTGGCTATTTCTAAAGGAGAAAATAAGATAAGGATGTGCACTAACTTTAAATATTTAAATAAGTCATCCTTAAAAGATAATTTCTCGTTACCTAATATTGATATGATTGTGGATTCGACGATGGGTCATGTTTTATTATCTTTTATAGATGGTTTTCAGGATACAATCAAATATTTATTCCTATCGAAGACCAACTTAAGATTGCATTTATAACACCTTGGGGAACATTTTGTTGGGTCATGATGCCCTTTGGATTAAGAAATGTGGGAGCAACTTATCAGCGTGCTATGCCTTTGATTTTTCATGATTACATTGATAAGATTTTGGAAGATTATGTGGATGATATCTTGGCAAAATATATACAAAGAGAGGATCATGTTTTTATTTTACGACAAATATTTGAAAGAATTAGGAGTTATAATATGAGGTGTAATCCTAAGAAATGTGCCTTTGGAATTGATTCTGGTAAATTATTAGGATTTATAATCTCTAAGAGAGGCATAGAGGTTGATACTGAAAAGATTAATGCTATTGTTAACATGCCTCCTCCTAAGAATTATTCTCAATTACACAGTTTACAAGGAAAAATTCAAGCCAATCGTTTCTTTGTTTCTCACTTAGCCAATAGAAATGTTCCTTTCATTTCCTTGCTTAGAAAAGATACCATTTTTTCTTGGAATAAGGAATGTAAACAATCCTTTGAGCAATTTAAGAAGGATCTTGCCAATCCTCCTATTTTTCAACCCTCTCAATTTAATAAACCCTTTTATCTATATACTTTTTCTACTTTGAATTCCATGAGTGCATTTTTGGGTATGTGCACCAAGTTGTGAACCCAAAAAGTGGACATATCTTTAAAAAAAATTAAGAACCAGATTGGGTTTCTAAATTTCCAATAACCCGATCGGGTTTTTAAAATCAAAAAGTACTTCAAAACCCGATTGGGTTTTGAAGAAGAAAAAATTATGCATTTATTCTCCATAACCCGATCGGGTTATGAAGAAATTAAAATAGGCTTTTCTCTAGAAGCCATAACTTCCACATACGGAGTCCGATTGACTCCGTTCAAAAAGCATAGGAAAGATCTTGAGACGATCTAACACATGATTAACCTAAAATCATCTTTAGTCATCAAAAAATTTTGTGCAATCCATTTGAATCAAGTAAGGTATAAATAGGTACTCATTATTGTCCATACATGCAACATACAAGAAAATCTCTCTCTCTCTCTCTCTCTCTCTCTCTCTCTCTGAGAGAGAGAGAGAGATCATACTAATTTTCCTATATGTTTCATGTATGGGAAATAATGAATACCTATTTTATACGTTGTTTCAAATGGATGGAAGAAAAAATGTTGATGCATAAAGATTATTGTAGGTTAATCATGTGTTAGATTATCTCAAGATATTTCCTACACTTTTTGAATGGAGTCAATTGGACTTCGTATGTGGAAGTTATGGCTTCTAGAGAAAAGCCTATTTTAGTTTCTTCAAAACCCGATCAAATTTTGAAGTACTCTTTTCTTTTCAAAACCCAATTGGGTCATTTGAAATTTAGAAACCCGATCAGGTTATGGCTTGGGAAGAGCTTTGGAAAATGACCCAAAGGCTTGGAGGCTCAATTTCCCTCCATTTTTGTTCTTTTAGACATTTTTTCATCTTGTAAGATGAATTATGGACTTTATCTTCATCAGGTTTGCAATTTGTCAACTGGGTAGCTCTATAATTTTCACCATTATCTCATACGTCTTCTTAGCTCTCCAATCATATAAATTTTTCTATTTTTGGACAAGATTAGCATAGTAAACTTTAATTTTCTTTACCAGTGTCTTGATTGTTTTCACAGACATATGTCTACCATTTGTTTAATAAATTTTGATATACTTAATCAAATTAAAAATAAATTACATATTATTTTTCTACACTTGATTCTATACACTTTAAAAAAATAAAGTTTTCATTTTTTATTATTTTTATGCAAGCTATGCCTAGCGCACGAATATGTACCAAATTTTCAGGATGCGATCACTTCAAAAAATCACAGAAAAAAATACTTATCAGAAAACTACAAAAAAATATACAACTTCTAGATCTCACTCTTACCTATCATCCTACCAAAGGGATTTTAAAAATATTGAATATAACTATATCTTTTGTACTGCGCACGGAAACAACTATGTTATGTTTTTCTAAAAAATCAGGAACATGTTTTTGTGCGTGCAAGGTTTGACCCTCTCAATATTATCAATTTTTAAAAAGAATTATTTTTTTAGAAACTAGATTTAGAGTACTACAATTTTTATTTTTTACACATCTTCTTATTTTTAGCGCATGACCCTCAAACGCCTATTCCAAGTTTAGGTTTAGCTGATTTCAGAAAAAATGTGTCCACTTATACCCCCCTTTTTGGTCCACAACTTGGTGCACATACCCTGTTGGCTCAACATGATAGTGAAGGTAAGGAAAGATTAGTGTACTACATTATTCAGAATTTACTTTATTATGAAATGAGATATACCGACTTGGAAAGACAATGCTTGGCTTTAGTTTATGCTTGTCAAAAACTCAAGCATTACCTATTGAATGTTGAGGTCAATGTGACTGTTAAATTTGATCCTCTAAAACATCTTTTCTCAAAGATTGATCTCTCTGGCCACCTGACAAAGTGGGTGATGTTACTTACGAAATTTTATCTTAATTTCATTTCTCAAAATTCAATTAAAGGAAAAGCTTTAACTGATTATTTATCTAAATCTCCTTGTCCTCATTCTGGCATAGGTGCTACCTCAATAGAATTACCTGATGAGAGCATTCAAGCTATTAAGAAAGAGAATGTTTGGGAATTATATTTTGATGGTTCTAGATGTAAGACAGGTTGTGGTGTTGGCATTATCTTGGTCCCTCTGACGAATAAACCAATCCCTATGTCATATAAATTGATCTTTCCTTGTACAAACAATATTGTGGAATATGAAGCTCTTATAGCTGGCTTACGAGTAGCTTCATCCCTTCATATTAAAAACTTGGAAATCTACGGGGATTAACAATTGATTATGGAACAAATCAAAGGAGGTTATCAGACTAAGAATGATAAAATGATGCAATATATGTTGGAAATACAATAATGGGAAAGCAAGATACTGAGAGGGGGGTGAATCAGATCTTCAAGTATAAACACTTAAATCAAACTGATAACACATTCATACATAAATGAATCTAATGTAATCTCAGATAGCATCCACACCATGAAATAAGTAACACATTACACAATAATTTGGTAACCCAGAAACCCAAATAGGTAAAACTGGGGT